>JAECZO010000055.1:0-193656 GCA_019188245.1 Novymonas esmeraldas
GGCACCCTCGAGTACGACGACGCCTGGGTGAGAACACCACATCCCGCCCGATTTGTGAAGTTAACCACTTACAGGCCCAGTTAGTACTGAGGTCCGTGATGACTCGGGAACCCTGAGCGTCGTACTCACACTTTTTTTCCGCGCCGCGGCGAAAACGGTCGGCGCGGGGGCTGTGGGGGGCCCACACACATGGCCGCACATCGGCCGCTTGGCGCGTGGCCGTCACCTCCGCCTGGATCTGCGCGGCCACGGCGGCATGCTGTCCCATCGCCTGGGCATGCTCCTGGTGCATCTGGGTCTGCGCCTGGGACCGTCCTTGGAAGTAGGCCGCCGCCCGTGACGCCCCGGAGAAGCGCTCCATGAGTTTCGAAGTGGCGACTCGGTAGCTTTCGTCCTCATGGGGGAATGGGTGCCAGTCGCACTCCTTCTGGTCCACGTCCCGAAGAATCAGCGAATTCCCGCTCCTTTCGAGAGCGACGTGCATGGGCACGTACTGGCCGTTTGCTTTCGCCGTGTTGTCCATACCTCCGCCATGGATCCGTCACCCATCGCGTTGTGGAGATCCGCACCCCGACAAGAGCCCACTCCGACGGGTTAATGGGGATTAGGTGTCCCCCTCGCTGGCCATTGTCAGCAGCTTTTCAATGAAGAACTTGCCACTAGCAAAAGTACTCGCGAAATACTTGTATGTTCTGGTGTGTTGATCTTTTTTTCGCAAAGGCTGTTGGCGTCGGCGCGTGCACTTGGATCTGCGGTGAGAGCGGGTGGCGGCCATGGGAGAAGGGGGGGGGTCTTACAAACGCTTGCCCATGCGGGCCTGGCGGGGAGTGAGGAGCGCGTGTCGCGGATCAAGGGGGGGGGGGCGGCCGCTGCCCTGAACCTCGGTGCCATGTGGGCTGGCGCGGGGAGTGCTGGGGCATCGTGGTGGCGGAAAGCACGTCACGGCGAATTCTGCGCCGCCACTGTGCGGAAACTTGTTTTTTTTTTGTTTTTTTTTGGGTGGGCATGTGTGTTGGAGGAACGCGGCGGTTGAGGCTTGGTCTGGTGTGTCGGGTCGTGGCTCGTCATGGCTACCCAGAAGTCGCGGCGCACATGTATGACGAGAGTCATGGGTGTGGTGTGGATGGCAAAGCGACGAGCTTTCCAGTGGCAGTGCGATGTGCGCTTGTGCGGCGCGGCGATGGTGGATCACTCTCTCTCTTTTCTGCGTTTTCTCTCCACTGCAGTTACCATTGCTCTCATCTCTCACGATGCCTACGGCTCTTGTTACTGGCTGTAACAAGGGCATTGGTTTTTATGTTGCAAAAGGTCTGTGCGAACGGGGTTTTTCTGTGATCATGGGATGCCGCGACGCGGCGAAAGCTCGTGGGGCAGAACGTGAGTTGAGGGCCGCGTGCCCGGGAGCTGATCTGCACCAGGTCAAGCTCGACATCGCGGACACTTTGAGCATCGCGGATGCGGCTGCTACAGTCCAGCAAGAGTTTCCATCTGGCGTCGATGTGGTGGTTAACAACGCCGGTTTTGCGTACCACTCAGATTCTACGGTCCCCTTTGCAACGCAGGCAGAGGTTTCGACGACAATCAACTACAGAGGCACGCGTTCGGTGTGTGAGGCGTTTGCGCCACTGCTGAAGAAAGGGGGCCGCATCGTAAATGTCTCCTCAACGCTAGGGTCTTTGGGGATGCTTGCAGACGGAGCGCTGAGGCAGCGGTGGGAGAGAACGGGTGCATTTGACGATATCGACGCCTTGGTGGCGGAGTTCGTTGCTCACGCAAAGACTGGAGATTTTCAGAAGCTTGGATGGCCTGAGTCTGCCTACGGAGTCAGCAAACTGGCTCTCACACAATACACAAGAGTTCTGGCTGCGTTGCACCCAGAGATCCACGTGTACGCCTGCTGCCCTGGATGGTGTCGGACCGACTTATCGTCAAACACCGGCTTAAAGAGCGCTCAGGACGGCGCTGACACACCGTTGTGGCTGGCTTCCTCTCCAGAGTGTCTCGCTGCCATACCACAGGGGAGCTTTGTCGCTGACCGGCGTGTGGTCTAGTTCTTTCTTCTACTATTAGTGTCATCCGTGCTGATCTGAATCTCAGAAACACATCAACGGCTCTCGAGTATCCATCTCATTCCGATGGCCGAAGAGGCGAAAAACAACAACAACAAAAAAAGCAGCGGCGACCCTGAGGAACTGCAGCGTTTGCAGGTGCCACTGGGTGGGTCATTTTTCTGACAGGGGGTGGGACTCGGTGAATCTATCTCTGCTATCGTTCTCTACCTTTTTTTTTTTTTTCTGATTATCTTCAGGCGGTGGACAAGCACAACAGCAATGTTGCGCTCCTCGACGGGGGACACGGTATGTTCTCGATGTGGAAAGCCGTTGCGCCGCTCCGCACTCAAAAAAGCTGTACAGTGCCTTGGGTGTAACCGGTGGTATCATAGAACCTGTTTTATGGCTGAAACGGGTGTTGCCGCCGTTGTAGTTTCCTCGACGAGCGACAGCTGTGTGTGCTGCCTCTCTGGGACATTAGAGGCAATGTCGGCGAAAGAGGTACAGGGGCTAAACGGGTACGCACGCGCGTTTCTAAAGGACGGCTTTTGCGTGGTTCCTCTCGCGGAGAGACAGCGTGAGCTCGAACAAATCGCCGAGGAGCTCTCCACATGGAGCACCGAACTGTTGCACTACTTCGACGCCATGGTAAAGACATATGAGCGTCGAGCAGAAATGGGCTGCGCTGTCCCGACACTGGAAAGCGGCTTCTCGAACTTTCGACAGCGGTGCGCCGGAAGGTATGAGATTATTGCTGATTTCATCACCTCCAGAGTGGTACCCCTTCTTTCCAGTGCAAAGGTTGTTCAGCAAACACTCGACGGGCTGCTTCACCACAAGGGGCAGCAGAACCCAAAGAAGGTCATGTCCTCCGGCTGCTTCTTGTCACTCATCGGGAGCGAGACGCAAAACACCCATACCGACGGACCGGCGCTGAGTAGCGTTGTGAACCTCTTACCCTACGCAATTAACGTGTTCGTGCCTCTCACTTCAGTGGATAGCCGCAACGGCACTGAGTTTTTCCCGGGAACGCATGTCAGTGGGAGCTCTGTCGTCAGCAAGCCGGTTTGCCCACCAGTAGCGTTGGGCAGCGCGCTACTCTTTGACTACCGCGTCACCCATCGCGGACTGCGCAACTCAAAAATAGATCCCCGTCCTTGCTACTACGCTACATTCTCGCAAGGCTGGTACCAAGATACATACAACTTTAGTGCCACTCGATACAAAAGGAGACTCGACGCTGACCCAACGCTGCTGGAAAGCCGAGATGAGCGGATGGCGAAGAAGAGTCGACCTGAGGCCAACGACCACGTTGCGTAGAGAGGGGTTGGGGAGTGGCGCACACCCCCACTGCCGCATCCTGGGGTATCTGCTGACTGGCACGTGCGAGCCTTTTTTTCTTTTCTTCTGAGTGACACGTGATCGCAGTGCTCTGCCGTGTTTGAAGGTTCCAGTCTGCAAAGAAAAAAAAAAAAAAGAAGCGAGGATTCTCTGGTGTGGTGTCTACTCACGTGTCGTCGCTCTGGTTCATGAAGACGTTGGCGGAAACTGCATTCGTTTTCTCGCTCGCTGTCACCACTCCGGCTCGTGTGCGGGCACAGCGGTTCCAGGGAGGTTTTTTTTTTTTTTTTTAAATCTCCTGAGGCGAACTCCGTCACACTGGTTCGAGCGTTCGCTTGCGCGCACGTGCATGCACAGTTTTCCTCCTCGTATTCTGTACTCCCCTGGTTTCTCTCCTTTCTGCACCTCGCTTCATATCGTACACGCTGCACCCGTTCCGCTAGATCCCGTTCTATCACTCTTTTTTTTTTTCACGTGACAAATGGGCCTTCTCACCCTTCTTCGCAAGCTCAAGAAGAGCGAGTCTGAGCCGCGTATCCTCATTTTGGGTCTTGACAATGCAGGAAAGACCTCCATTCTGCGCAAGCTGTCCGACGAGGATCCCACAACTACCCAGGCCACCCAAGGTTTCAACATCAAGTCCATCAACTGCGAGGGCTTCAAACTGAACATGTGGGATATCGGTGGTCAAAAGGCGATTCGTGCATACTGGCCCAACTACTACGACGAAGTAGACTGCCTGATTTACGTCGTCGATGCTGCCGATCGCCGCCGCCTCGAGGAGACGGCGGCTGAGCTGGACGCGCTGCTGCAAGAGGAAAAGCTGCGCGAGGCCCCAGTGCTCATCTTTTCCAACAAATGCGATTTGGCCACTGCACTCTCTCCGGAGGACGTGAGCACAGCGCTCAATCTGCACAGCCTGCGTGACCGCACGTGGTCAATCCAGAAGTGCAGCGCAAAAACTGGTCAGGGCCTGCACGAGGGACTGGAGTGGTCTGTGAAGAACCTGAAGCCCAAGTAACTCATCGCACACACAATAGTCTGGCGTGGATTTGCACCCCTGCTCGTGTGGGGCAGGAATCGGCACATCAGCGGCGCGACGGAAAGGACGAAAAAGTGTCCGTTCACTTTTCAAAAAAAAAAAAAAAAGAAAAGAAAACAAAAAAGAAAAATGACACATCTAGTGCTACCATTTTCTTCGTATCTTGGTTTTTTTTTTTTTTTGATCATGTACAACGGTCGATACAGCTGCGGCCGGCAAATACAAGACCAAAAAAAAAAAAAAAATCAAAAAAAAAAGCGGTTTCCAAAGAAGACCGCGCGCTCCGCTGAGGTGATGGTGCGCGTTCCTTGTAGAACACTGCCCATGGGCAGGGATGGGCCGGAGTGTTTTCTGTGCACCATAGGAGGCACCTCGCAGCCTTGCGGGAGGAGGCAGCATGCTGGAGGTGAACCTGGTGCGCTTGCCGCTTCTCTCTTTTCGCCTCCCCCCTCTGGGACTGAGTGTGCTTTGTGGTCGCTCCTTGAGCATTCTCCGTTCAATATCCCTCCTTTTGTTTCATGCCTCTCACTTGTGCGCGGGCGTCTGTTGGCAGGTTTGTGTCCGCTTGTGTGTGCGACAGGCAACCAGAACACGCTGCTTTCCGCACATTCGCTCTCCTCTACACTCACTGGAGCAGAGAGCCGTCAAGAAATGTTCCGCGCTGTGAAGGTGCTGCGCGCGCCGCTCGCGGCGGTGAAGCCGGTTCTGGCGGACTCGATTTCAACGCAGAATGTGATCCGCCGGATGATAGGGATCACAGCGGCTCGCAAGGTGAACGCCGGTGCCATCAACAGTGTCGCGGAGAAGACGCGCGGCGAGGGCCTTGCCGGGACGACCGCGGCGGTGGCGCGCGCGCATCTGTACCTACTCTCGCGAAACCCCGCGGCGGCGGCGGCGGAGATCGACGCTGTCCTGCCGAAGGTGCAAGACGAGGCGCTGAAGCGGTTCGCGATCGGGATCCGCCTGCGCTCGCACAACGAGCTTCTCGACATCAAGGAGTCTGCGCTGAGTGTGTCCGGTGGCGCCACGGAGGCGGAGGTGTCGGACCTTCGCTCCCGGCTGCAAGGGGACTACAGGGAGCTGGTGGCTAGCTCGCCCGGGTGCTGGCTTGTGGAGCTGGCTGCGGCGGAGTACAGCCTCTACACAGGCGCCAGCGAGGAGGCTTACAACCACTTCGCCTCCGTTGAGAGAAAGATCCATGCATTCATCAAGGCGCCTATCCAGGTGTCGGAGCTAGTGGCCACTGCCGACAACACGAACGAGTTCTCCCTGATCGGCTTCCAGCTGCGTCGCGCCCGTCCCGCACCCGCGCCGAGCGGCGTCAGTGCTGCCGTGGCGGAGGGGATGACGAATGTTATGACAGACCCTGCGGCGGCGCAGGCACTCGCGCAAGCGAAGAAGACCTTCGGCGGGCAGGTCACAGACGAGGAGGCGCTAGAGCTCACGGTTACGATGCAAGAGGCCAACGTGCGCCATCACTTCCACGACTTCTTCCCCACCACTCCGGACCACTACGATCAGTGGACATCTGAGGCTGCCCAGTCCGCCCGGCATCTGATCCAAGAGGCCCTGACTCCTCACAGCACTGGGTTGAAGCAAGAGGCGGTGGAGCGGATCCGGGCCTCCACGCCGACGACGGCGTTCTACGACTCGGAGGAGAAGCTGCGTGCTTTGCTCAAGTCGGCCCCGAAGGACAGGAGCATCATCGCCTCCATCCGCTCCGCCTTCGGACCAGGACCGAGCACGCCTCTCAGCTCGTCAGACCAGGCAGTCGCCGATGCCGTGGAGTCAGTGCACCTAGCGGTTGTCTCGTCGGACACGGCGGCGGCGACGGACTACGCGAGGCGCGGGAAGGAGATTTCGAAGGCACTAGCGAAGCAGCTGCTGTACCGCACGCAGGTTCAGAAGTGCGTGGCGCTGACGGAGATGAACCGTCTCCAGGAAGCGGTGGAGGCGGTCACTCCGGTGATTGCCGCAAACGAGTACATCTACATGTGGCGCGCGCTTCTTGCTCGTAGCCGTGCATACAAGGGTCTTGGTCTCATCACCAAGTCAGATAAGGATCTGAAGGAGCTGAACCGTCTGAAGCAGAGTTTGACGGGCCGCACACCATACGACAAGACGTAGGTGACACGCCGACTTTCGTATGAGTGCGGTGCAAACGCGGTCGAGCGCGCTGCCTAGTATCGCTGGTGTGTGTGTGTTTTCTGCGCGCCTCTTACACCTTCAAACGACCTTACCTCTTACATTCCCTTGTCTGTTTGGCGTTCTGTGTTGTGTGACTGCGCCCCTGATGCAACTTCGCCGCGTCACGGTCCTCCTTTCACTCTTTTGCATAGGAACCCCACTTGTGTGGAGAGGGGGCACCGACGTCCGCGTTTCCTTCTCACCCGTAGCATTTTTTTTTTTTTTTCTTGTCTTCTCCACAAGCGAGGAAACTACATCGGCATCGTCATGGCTGCTGTTTTCCTTGGCCAACGTCACGCGAGCGATCTCTCTCTCCTTTTCTCCTTGCACGCCTTTCCAGCTCGCGGAGCAAGGCCAGTATCGGGGGCCTGTGCCTCCGCGCAACGGCAACGCACCGTGCTCTCACACATTTGCTCAACTAGCAGCCAGCTGTGAACGTTTCGACAAGCTCCACACCAAAAAAGCAACAACAACAACCTCTGATATCAATCGCCCCCCAGGGTACAGGAGGGGGGGGGGGCCACGCATGCTCCGTGCGGCACCCACACTGCCTTCACAGAGGAAGAAGAGGCGAAGGGGGCTGCTGGACCGCCTGCACTCGTTCATCTTTAGGGGAGGAGTTCAAGTAGTGAATCTAGTGCACCACTCGCGAAGAGCGCAATGGCTGTCGCCACATGGAGTGACTCCTCGAACGAACGCTGTTAGCCCCCCCCCCCCCCCCCCCCCTTGGCCGGTCGTGAGAAACAGACCGTTGCTAAAGTACATCCGCTTTCTTTTTCCTCCCCTCTGGCCACCGCCACGTGACACACATCTCGCGTCCCCTCCCCTCCCTCGACCTGCCCTTGTCTTTTTCACTCACGAAAGCGCACATCACACACACAAAAAAAAAAAAACAACAACAACAACAGCCGAGTTATACCACCACTGGTCGAGACTCATTTGTTCGCCTCCCTCCTCCAATGCGCCTTATTGGCGCTGCGTCTTCAACGTGACCCCGCGGCACCGCCCTCCTCTTCTTTACTGGAAGCTACGGCAAATGCCGACCACGCTTTTTCCCGTTGACGTCGTTATGGTCGCGGCGCCTGTCATTTTCAGTGGGTACCACTACAGCTCCACCAAGTCTATCGTCGTCGCAGATGTGCCGATACACTTCGGACTCGACGGGGCTCCTGACCGCTATGCATCTGCTTCCTGCTACGCCGTGTACCCGAGTCTGTGCCTAGGACTCGGGGCGACCTCGATCATCGCGGCGTTCTTCATGCCCGCACTCCTCGACTTTTTTTATTCGTTAACAATCGCCGCGTCTCTGGCTCTCCTCTGCGTCGTGCAGTGGTACAGCGTTCGAATTTCGGCGGGCAGTGAGGCACGTATACCAGCAAGAGTTTTCTACGGCGGACTTGCCGCTGTAGTTGCAGCCAGCGTGGCACTGGTTGTTTACTGCTTGTTGTTTCTTCCTCCTTCGTGACGATCGTCACCTCGGCTACTTCTCTGAAAACGCAACCAGACGTCTCTCTTTTTGACTGCTCGTCTCGGCCCTCCAGGTTTTCCGTATGCCGACACACACACACACACACACACACACACACACACACACGCTTACATTCACAGTACCCTGTCTGCTCCCCTCGTCCACTCCCTGCAGCCGGACGGCCCGCTGGCAGCGAGGAAGGAAAAGAAAAAAAAAAAGAACGGCAGGCTCGAAGGGAGAGTGAGGTGCTAGCAACGGTGCGGCACCAGAGCTGACAGTGTGCGTCGACTTTTTTTTTTCGCCACACCCAGGATAGGGTACCCTCAGCCGGTCGTCTCTTTTCACATCGTCGACCACGCCGTTCCGACTATCTCGTTCGGCGGAGCACTCCTTTGTGCACCGGCCGCACTAACAGAAACAGCTCCCTCGTGCGCTATTGAGGAAGGGACATTGTGCGCCGCTGGCACAGCCCTGTACGACAGGGCGCCGTTTTCGCTGTCTGAGCTGCACGTCTCGCGGTGTCCCTGGGTACAGCGAGATGTTGCGTCTTCCAAGCTAACTCATTGTGTTCTCTGCGTCCTATTTCTCCCCCCTCATCTCTCTCTCTCTCGTTGCTCGGCGGCCAATGTGCGCGCAGTGAAGCGAAAAGCAGCACGACGGAGTAGCGTACTGGTAACTCAGTGGCTCACTCTGACTCGCGCGCTTCGTCTTCTCGCGTCTGACTCCTGTCGCACTCTTTGCCAATTGGCGGACACCGCAGAGGCAACCGCACACACCCACACACACGCAAAGCCTCGAAGGTGCCCACTGTGCGATCGACAGGGCTTTAGTAATTGGAAGGTCTGGTCGTTTCCGCGCGTCACGGCCGCGGAGCTCCCTTCCCCACCCGGACCTTTCCACCTTTTTTTTTGTCTTTCTCCATCGTGAGTCGCTGTCCTTGAGGTGCGTGACGCTAGCATGTTCACCCAGTTTCTGCAGTTGACTGGACTTGCAAAGAAATGGCCCATCATCACACACGAGGAGGTGGCGAAGCACAACACCACTGACTCCCTATGGATCCTCGTCGGCACCTCCGTGCTCGACGTCACATCGCTCATCGGGCACCACCCCGGCGGCAACAGCGCTTTGCTGAAGCGCGGCGGCGGCGTGAAGGACTGCACGGAGGATATGCTCTTCCACGGTAGAGCCACACGGCAGGACGCGCAGCGATACAAGATCGGGGAGCTGTCACCGTGCGATGCCCAAAAGCTCGCCTCTCGCCGCGCTACCGCCCCTTCGAGGACGGCGTCGCAGTCAGAGGCGGCACCTCCAGCGCGCACACAGGTGTTTGTGCCAACCGACCTTCACGAAGCGCACACCTCCGGCAGCGACTCGGAGCAGTGGGACGAGGGCGTCAAGGACCATCCGCTGTCATCGAGTGACACTGACTACGTTCTCGGGTTGGACGCGAAGAGGCTACAGTCGACGACGTCCTCGCTGTGGTAGTCTATCTTCACTGGTATCCACTCTTCTTCCACGTCCACCCTTACAGCACAGCCACATAACTCGATGTTCCAGTGAGATCAGTGTGTACTGCACCTGCTCTCCACGTTTTTTCCTTTCACTGAGGAGCTGTGAGGTAGTGATGGCGAAGAGAGGGGGGCGGACGGGGAGAGGGAGGCTCACTTGAGGACTGCAACTACCTCGTCTTGTGCTACTTCGATTGCTTCCACCTCTTTGTGTGATACGTCGGTGGGTGTTGCTGAAATTACAACTTATGTGTCTTTTTACGTACCTTAGCTTACATTTCTTTCTTTCCCCTCCCTTCTGTCCCCTGAAAGGAAAACCCGCTTCCTTTCCTGTTGTACAGCTTCTCTTCTTTGGTGTAGTGGAGAAATGAAGCATGATAGTGAACAGAGAAGAGTGCACGTGTAGCCCAAGGAAAGGGTGTGGAGGTGTGCCGGTTGTGGGAGCGGGGGGAGGCGGAAAGGCTCCAAAGCTATGGCAACGGTGTGGTGTGGTGGGCATCAGAGCCTTGGTCGCACCTCTCGAGTTGACCGCTGTCACGAATTCCGTCGGACCGGCGACGTACAGAAGGCAACAAGCACACGGAAAAAAAAAAAAGGGCAGCTGTGTCAAGCACAGAGAACGGTGGCAGACGCACAGGCGCGCACCCAAGTATGCCATTTTGTTTGTCGAATGAGAAAGAAACGCGTCCTTTTTCGGTTCCAATTCTCATTGCTCCTCTCCCTGATCGGAGAGGAGCAGCTAGAGAGAGAGAGACGGACGGACTACTGTACACCGTCGAGGCACCTCTTTCGCGGTGTCGCTGCCCCAGTCTTTCAGGAAGCAACGCACGTACGAGCACGATTGTGCCCGTGCGTGTGTTGGTGCGCGTGCAAGCACCGATGAAGCGCTGTTCTTCTTTTGTCATTCTGCCTTTCTCGCTCTCTTTTCGCCTCTTTTTTCTCCATATGTTTCTCTTCCCTCTTTCTGTGCACCTTTTTTTTCTTTCTTTAGTGTCCCTTTGTCTCATCGGTTTCGGCGAGAGACTGGCGTGAGGAGAGTTGGTGGTTTTCTTTGGCTTCTTTCCTTAGTCAAGCCGTGTCTACGAGGGAGGAGGAGGGGCAGAGGTGAGACCTTCGGCTCTCTGTTGAATGTCGCACACGGAATGATCAACGGTAGACACCGAAGTAGCGCATTCACATCTTCTTCTAACCTCCCACGCGATGTTCTGACCGGGTTGCAGACAGCTTCGATTCACTTTCGAGCTTAAGCAGTCACCCGGATTGTGTTTTACGTGGATTCCACGTAGCCCTTTTCTGATTTGAGTGATACGAGAGAGAGATGTAGCAGCCGGGTGCGTTTTTTTTTTCTGTCGTGGATCACCCCCTCCCCTTCCCCCCCACAGTCTTAGTCCCCCTTTTTTGTGCTTGCCTCAGCCATTCTGTGGCATCGATCCTCTTTTCTCTTCTCACTTTAGTCGTTAGTGCTCGCGCCGTCTCATGTTTTTTTTTTTTTCCACTCTACCTTCCCCTCCTTTGTACGACGATGACTTGCCCTCTCCCTCCTTCTGCACCCCCTCGACTCCTTTCTCACTCTGCCAGGACTCTCTGCGTCGCGTGAGTCTTCACTTTCATCACCTCTTCCTAAGCGTGTGTGTGCGTGTGTCTGCCCGTCTGTGTACCTTGCGTTTTTTTTTTTTTTGCTCCCCGAGATCATTCTTCCCTGCACACAGTCTCATCTATGTGCGCGGCCAGCTTCAGCGGCCGTTCTCTGGGCATCTTCAGCACCACACACACCCCACTCAAAGCGGACCGCTACGCAACCAAAAAGAGATGGAGAAGACTCGCTCCGACGCACGTTAGCGACTGCCGTGAGTGGCCCATTCCGGACAGAGTAGAGGACGACACTGTTCACGTAGGGGATTCCTCAGCCTCTACATAACGCGCTCTGCTCGGCGGCTCATCGCAGAAGCCCCCCCCTCCCTCCTCCGTGCTTCACCCAGCAGTTCTCGCTGCAGCATGAGACGCATCCCGCCTTCCGCCCCCCTCTATCCTTCCTTCACAATCGGCACCCCCCCAAAAAAAAACAAAAAAAAACTCTTGCCTCTACTCCGCTCCTGTCTCTCGTTGCTTCGAATCTGCACCTCTACCACGGTGCACCACTCAAAAAAAAAAAAAAAAAACTGCGTCACCCCTACGACAGTAATACGAGAGGGCTCTTGGCAGTCACAGACAAGCACGCACACACGCATACACGCACGTGTGAGCACTCAGCGCTCTAGGTTTCCTTCTCTTAGCTTCCTTTTTTTTTTGTTTCCTTTGCGGACTGACACCGGTCTGCGGTGGCTCCCTCTTCAACCTGCGCCGACGGACTGGGTCAGGTTCCACACAGCCAGCACGCACACGTGGACTGCCGCTCTCCGTCGCCTCATTCGCTTTCTTCTCTCTCATTTTTCGCTTCCAGCGATCGTGTGAGCAGGTTGAAGGAGACGAAGTGCGCTGCTGCGGCCTTTTCCCCCCTTTCTCTTCTTCTGTTTTTTTTTTTTTTTGTCTTGTCTCTCTCTTTCTTGTTCAGCGAGTGGGGTGGTGGCGGACCTTCAAGTGACTTTGTCGAGTGACGGTGGGGGACACTGACGGCTCACTTCTTTCCCGCAACACTACCAAGTGTTTTTTTTTTTCCCTTTCCAGCGGCTGTTGCGTCTGCTTCGCACACGCGTGTCTGCTCTCTCTCCTGTTCTTCTTCTGTGCGCGACTTCCGAGGATTCTGAGAGAAACAACCAGACGACTGGAGGAGAGTCGCTTTCTGCAGCGCAACCCGTGTAGAACAGGTCGTTTTGCTCCTGTCCTTCGTCGTCCGCCTTGGCTGGACACATACACCCACACAACAAGCACTGATTCACACCTTGTGTTGCGGTGACTTGTGTGTTTCTCTCACACAGTCATCTATGTTCAACGACTTCTTGGTTCTGAGTGGTCTGAAGCGACGGTGGCCTCTTCTCACGGAGGAAGAGATCCGCATGCACAACACGCGGCGGTCTCTCTGGATTGTGTCTGGGAACTCGGTGTACGACGTGACCGGGGTATTGGGCTCTCATCCGGGAGGCGAGGCGGCCATTCTGCGCCGTGGCGGCGGCTCGAAGAACTGTGAGGCAGACTACACGTTTCACAGCCGCTACGCCCGACGAGAGTGGGATGATCGCAAGGTAGGAGAGATCACGCCTGAGGTGGCTCTGAAGCTGTTTCCTTCGCGCAATCCAACACAGGAGGCTGGCACCCGATGCGCAACAGCCGGCGCTGCTGGAACACCGCCGCCGACTGTTGGCGTTTCGCGGAGTCACATGAACACCCGCGAGGAGAGTCACACACGCACGGTGGACACGTACACTAGCACCACGGCGACACCAGACCAGCAGTATCGGCACCCCGACCGTGGCCCGTATCCGCAGCCGGTACAGTAAACGTAGGGAAGCCCTTCTTTTTTTTTTCCCCCCCAATGCCCTCAGTCCTCGCATTCTCTTCGATTCACCACCGCGCCTCAGTGTCCGCCGAGTTGGATTGGTTCTGCATGCTACCGATACAAACTCTGCCGTGCTGCCTTCTTTTCCTGAGCCTCGACCCACCATGAACGCAGCTCTGTCAGGGAAGGAGGGCATGCCGGGCGGTGGTGAAGAGAGAGAGAGATGGTCGAAGAGCCCAGGAGCGTGCGAGCATGTTTTGCACCGCTTCCCCATGAGAGACCTTTTAGTGGTGTTGTGTGAAGTAGACGATCTGTCGCCAAGGAGCTAGTGCATGCACACCGGCGTGGTCGCCTAGCACCTCTTTTTTTTTTTTTTTCTGATGTGAGAGAGAGAGAAAGAGCATTCGAAGCTGAATCCAAATGTGATGGCCTTTCCCACTCGTTGTTTTTTTTTTTTTGCCGATGTGCTGCGTAGGCGTGAGGGTGGAGGCAGTGTTTGCATGCAAACGAGGAGCGAACGCTTTCGACACGGCTCCGTGTATGTGCGCCTTTTTTGTGATTTGTCACGTCTTTTTTTTTTTTTTTGTCTTCCAGATGGTGTGGCCAAGTGTATGTACTTTCCGCTCTTAGTTTCTGTGGAGCCTTACTCGCAGACTCTTTGTTTCTCCCGCTTCTACGACGCTTCACAGCCGTGTCTTCATTGTGTGTCCGGTGCGTGCTCGATCGCACGCGTGTCTGCGTGTTGACATGGACGGCGGTTCTGTTTCTCTGACGTGCCGACGCCTGCTGCTGCATTAGTACCTGTGACCTTCATTGGGATAGAGACTCTGAAGAAACAAGGTACGTGTTGGTTTCTGATGATAAGCGGATGAAGGAAAAGGAAAGCGAAGGAGAACGCCTGCGAACGCTCCACAAGAGAAACAATCCAAACACAAATCAATCGCTGCAGGCACGCAGCCTTGACACGAGTGCTTCAACCTAACAACTAACCACAACGCGTTTTTCTTTTCCCTCCACCGTCCCGTGCTCTTTTTTTTTTTTTTCCTTTTACCTACCTCCGCTTCTGTTGCTCTGGCCCTTCCGTGTTGTTTGATTGTCCAAAGCTCTCTCTCTTTCCTTCCGTTTTTGTCTTCTCCATCTCTGTGGCCGTCACTCCGTGACTCTTTTCCCCGATTCCTTTTTGTGGGTGTGCGTGCGCTGTGCACGCGTTTGTCTTTTTTTTTTTTTTTCGCCCTACGCTTTCCTGAGAGTGTGGATCAACTTTCATCTCTCTCTCCATTGCCTCTCTACTGTGTGTACCCTTCCTCTTTCGCACTCTCTGCCCCCTTTTCTACCGTGTCGTCTGCTCTCCCGGTCGCAGGTGCACCTCTCAACTATTTATGATTCCATGGAGGCTGCCCCCTCCTCAAACACCAATAGGACATACACACTCGCGCTGAAACAACAACAAAGAACGAAACGTAACAGAAAAAAAAACCCAAAAAACACTGGCATCGACAGCCTGGCGGAGTCGATGCGCTGTCCACTTACTCACCTCGCTCTCCTTCGTGGTGCGTGCGAGTCGGATAGTAGCTGCGCTTTTTTTTTCTTTTTTTTGATGGCCTGGCGCTCGCTTGCGCCAGTGTTCGCTCTTCTCACGCCATGCTATGACACGCATTGCCCTCTTCCTCCTCCTCCGCCTCGCTGAGCTACACCTGCACTCCCATCCACTCCTCCCTTCTCTGCCCTTCCTCTCTATTGCGCTGCTGGGGGCTGGTGTACCTCGCGAGGAAGCTGTGCCTGCGAGCCATCGTTGCCGACTGAGGAAGCGCCTCTCTTCGCGTTTTTTTTTTTTTTCACGCGCACGACTCCCTTCCCCCTCTCCTAGCCCCCCCCCCCTTCCTGTCTCCCACCTGGAAGTCACACTCACGACATACCCCTCGCACCCACACTCGCACGCTCATTGCTCACACTCTCCTGTTGTTCTCACAGTTGAGAGGATGTCGGTGCAAGTGTTTGTAGGGACGGTCTTCGAGACGCCCGACCGCCACACGCTGCACATCATCGAGGATGCCTTGGTCCTGGTGGAGGCCGGCGTCATTAAGCAGGTGGTGGACGCAGCGGCCGACGCGGCGGGCTACGCAAGCGCGCTAGAGGCCGCCACGACTGCGGGCTGCCTCACGCGTCTCAAGAAGGGACAGTACCTCATCCCTGGACTCATCGACCTACATGTCCATGCGCCGCAGTGGCCACAGCTGGGGATGGCGCTTGATAAGAGTCTGGAGGTGTGGTTGCAGGAGTACACGTTTCCGCTGGAGGCGCGCTACAAGGATGTGGCGTTCGCAGAGAAGTCGTACAGCTCGCTTGTGTCGGCGTTGCTGGCGAATGGCACGACGACGGTGGCGTACTTCGCCTCCATCCACCTCGAGGCGAGCGTGCTGCTCGCGCAAATCTGCCTGGAGAAGGGGCAGCGGGCCGTTGTGGGTCGGGTCGCGATGGACGCGGCTGATCAGTGCCCCGAGTACTATCGAGATGCATCGCCGCAGGACTCTGTGGCGCAGTCGGAGGCTTTTGTGCAGCGGGTGCGTGCGTTGGAGGGCAACTCTGAGAGTCTCGTGCTCCCCGCCGTGATTCCGCGTTTCATTCCGAGCTGCACGGACGAGGCACTGCGTGGGCTCAGTGAGTTGGCGCGCAAGTACGACTGCCACATTCAGACGCACTGCTCCGAGAGTGACTGGGAGCACAACTATGTGATCGAGCGCTACGGCAAGCACGACGCCTTTGCCCTGGACGACTTCGGGCTCGTGACGCGGAGGACTGTTCTGGCGCATTCCAACTTCATCTCAACGGAGGACATGGTGCTGATAAAGGAGCGCGGGGCTGCCGTCGGCCACTGCCCGCTCTCGAACATCTACTTCTCTGATGCCGTCTTTCCACTGAGGAAGGCTCTGAACATGGGCGTCCACGTTGGCATGGGGACCGACATCTCTGGCGGTCCAAGCGCCTCGTTGTTCGACGCGTGCCGCTACGCCGTCGCCGCCGGCCGCGCACTGGAGACCGGCACGGATGCTTCCCTCAGTGCCGCGCTGCGGAGCCAGAACAAGGATGTTCGCGTGAGTTGTGTGGAGGCCTTCTACGTCGCCACCGCCGGCGGAGGCGTTTCCCTCGACCTCAAGATCGGCCGCATCGCACCAGGCTACCTGTTCGATGCCTTGGTGATTGACACTACGCTCCCGAACAGCAGCCTAATGGTCTTTGACGGTCTCGACACGCTTGAGAACATCTTTCAGAAGATCGTCTACAACGCTGCGCCGCACAACATCGTGCAAACATACGTGAGTGGACGTCTCGTTTCTCAGCGTTAACGTCACTGACACGTTGTGCGTTGGATGGCAAGCAGCAGCAGCCCCCCCCCCCCCCCCCCCCCCCACTCCAGGAGAGACTACCACCACCACCAGCAGCCGATGTGCGAGCGCCAAAGGCGGGCACGAGGAAAGGAGATGGTGAGCGCGGCGTACGGAGTGGTGTTGCGACGTACTTACTTACAAACTCTCTTTTCTTTTGCTTTTTTACGGGTTCTCCTCACTCCACCGGCGCCGGCGGAGCCAATACGTCAAGGAATCGAGTACCTTGGGGTGCTGAACTCGGATCGGTGCGTCCATCTCGCCGTTGGGCTCGCGCTTCTCTACACGCGGCTTGTGCTGCCTGTTTAATCACCCTTTTTTTTTCTTGTTTTGTGCGTTTGTGCCTGCGTATACCAAATCCTCTCTCCTCCACTCCTTTGTGGACTCGCCTTTTCAAGCGTTGAATTCGGCTTCTCTGTAGGAGTGGTCGCAGCTGAGGAGCGGAGAGACGAGGCTGGCTGGCTGGCTGGCTGGCTGGCTGGCTGGCTGGTGGCGGTGAAAGGGAGTGGGGGTGGGGTGGGGGCAGAACGCGTGGAAGGCGCCGTGCGTGGAGGATTGCGAAACGACCTCCCTCCTTTTCGAATGCGCATGCGCGCGTCTGCGCGAGCCGAACGATAAGTCTTCGGCTCTTTGCAGCTCATTTCACACACACACGGCAGCAGGTTGAATGCTGCTGCTGCTGCTGCTGCTGCAGGTTCTGCCTCCCTTTCCTCTGACTGCTGGGCTCGATATTTGGGTTTGCAGCAATCGTGCGGGTCCTGCCGTCTGTTAGCATATCGTCCAGAGAGTAGTGGAGCACATAAACCACCTCTGCATTGAGAAACGCACCTCCACAGTAGCCAGAACACACACACACACACACACACACACGCACACAGGGAGAGGTGCAGCCTGAGCCTAGCGGCGTGCTTGCGGCGCGTCCCCCCTCTCCCTCTCGATGGGGCCTCTGTCCGCAGTTCTGGTCCTTTTCGGCTGCCTGGAGGTGCCCCGTCGACTCGCATCCTCACGTGCCTTGGTTGTCTTTCTCTCTCCTCTCTTTCTATCACTCGTACACCTTTTCCTTATCGACCCATCACACAACGCCATCCCCGTCGACACACACACACACACACACACAAACAAACACACACACACACCCACACCGACACCGACACACGCGCATCATCTAGAGTCCTCTCATTTCATCTTCTCCGTCACGCTGCCACCGGCACACGCACACACACATTGACGGCGGAGATGGAGGAGCCGAAGCAGACGCTTTACATTCAGGGCCTTCCAGACAAGTCGTCTGCGAACGAGGTGCGCCGTGCCCTGTACTTGTACTGCACCCAGTTCGGTCCAGTGAAGGCGGTGTTGTACAGCAAATCAAAGGACTTCTACGGTCAGGCATTTGTGGTCTTCACCGACGTCGGTACGGCGACAACGGCACGCCGTTCGCTGCACGATCGCGTCTTCTACGGTCGAAAGATCCAAGCCTTCAACGCGCACAACCAGGCGTTCTGCGTCGATATCGGAGAGCGCCGCCGCCGCGACCTGGCACGGGAGAAGAAGCGTCTGCGCACCTTGCAGAAGAAGGAATAGAGCGGCGCCATCGAGCACGCACATCCCCATCTCACACACACACACACGGTGCTCGCGGCACCGAGTTTTGGCGTCGCCGCGTACGTGGTGGGGTAGAGGCATTCTCGATGCCGTTGGTGTTGCGTCCCCGGGCTCTACTCTGCTGATGCTCAGGAAGGATAACCTCGCGCGGCTCACGGCCGCCGCTGCACCTTCCTCGACACTGGCGCTGGGTCCGTTGAGCGAGAGACTGCACGGCGCCTGATGCAGTGTGGGAACCTGCATGTCTTCGAGTATGGAATGGGCCGCACCACAAAGCACCATGACGTCTGCTTCCCGAATTCCCCCTCCCTTTTGGTCCGCCAACGTATAATGAGAGGATACCCTGTCGCTGTCGGCGCAGCATGGAGTGGCTTGCGCCATCTCGATGGCTTTTGCTCACTCACCACAAGCTGCTACTTACCGACAAAAAAAACAAAACAAAACAAGGCTCTCGCCTCCCCCATCCCCTCCCCACCACACGAGGCCGCTCTTCCTCGTCGTCCCTGTCTCTGTCTGTCTGTTTCGCACAGTCACACAAACACACTTTTCTCGTCTCTCTCTCTCGTCGTTGTCGTCTGTTTTTTTTTTTTTTCTCCCCCACGGCACACGTTTCTGCGCATCCGGCCCGTGTGCGGCTCTCAGCTTCGACGCCCGTGGTGGCGCACCGTCGGAGGGGCTTTCCCGTTTTTTTTTAGCTGCGCGATATCACTGCGTCTCTCTCCCTCTCTTGCTCGCTCTCGCACTTGAAATGGGGCTGCACGCCGCGGCGGCACCTTTGCAACGCAGCGGCGCGAGCGGTGGCTCGAGGGCAGCGGACCCTGCAGATCGGTTCGCCGCGGCGCTGGAGCAGTTCGTGTGGCGGGTAACCGTCTCTTCGGCTGCAGACGGCCCAGACCCCGATGCACATCCGGTTTTTGGGCCGACTCGCGGCTTGTCGACTCCCCCCTGCGTCTCGCCCCCGCGTCCCCTCCATGTGGTGCGCGCGCTGGGGGAGGCTATGCGGGCCGCAGCACCGTGCGATGTCGGCCCGTGCACTGACACGGTGACAGAAGCTGGTCTTTACCTTCTGCGCCTCACGCGTGTCCTGGAGCAGTGCGTGCTGGAAACGGTGGAGCACGAGATGCGCAGTTCAGTGGATGGCGGAGTAGCTCCTTCAAGCAGGGAAGTGCCGACGTCGGCGGTCAGCTGCAACACAGAGGCCGGTGCGCTGAGCTCCAGCTCCAGCACGCTCCACTGCCGGGGCCGACGGTACGCACGTTCAGACACGTCGCTGGTGCAGCACCACGTCGCGCAGTCGCACGACTCTGCTTCGTCAAGCGCCACACCTGTCTCCGCTCCGGTCGACGACCGAGTCGCACGTGATCTCGTCCGCTATCACGCGGAGCTCACACTAGAGCTGCAGCAGAGCATGCTTCGATGCATGTGTCGGCTGGATGCTGACCCTCCACTTGTCTCCAAGGGGGAAGAGGAGGGGGAGAATGAGGACGTTGTGGGTTGCGTGCTGGCGCACTCGCGCACGACACAGCTACAGTGGATGTTTCTCGACGCTGTGGTGCACACCGTTGCCCATGTTCAGCAGCGGTGGCGCGAGTTGCCCGCCAGTCCTGGGTCGACGGAGGCTCTCAGCGAGGTGAACTCTGTGCTAGACCGATTAGCTCAGGCAGTGCAGGCGCTCCTGCACTCCGCCCGCAACCCGCAGCTGCGCGTGTTCGAGATGCCAGGCGCGACGGCAGCGCGGCGCAGTCCGCCTCCGTTCACGTCGTGGCGGTCCAGCTCGTCGACCGCGTCTGCACCAGGCGACGACATCATTAGTGCCCCTCCTCTACGCGCGACCTCCCCTCATGCGACGCCTGAGACTCTCACCCCGGTCAACGAGTGCCTCGGCGTCGTGGGTGCTGACTACTGCGCCAAGCTCACCGCGCAGCAGCTGTGGTGCGCGCAGCAGCTGCTGGCGCAGCGTTTTCCGGCGTGCGGCGCCGTGTGGGACGTCCTCGAGCACGCTCGCTTTCGCGTAGAGGCGACACGCAGTCCCACGCCGACGCTGCCGCGCCACGAAAGCGTGGAGCCGGTCGGTGAGTCGACTGCGATTCTAGCAGCGACACAGGTTCCTGAGGACCGCGCAGCAGCAAGGCGTTCCACCTCACCCGACGAGTGCGACCCACCTCCCTGTGTCGTCAACACGCAGCGCAAGAGTGAGCGACCGTACGCTCTGCTGCCGGAGCTGGCGTCGCCTCCAGCGAAGCTTGCCTTCAGTGACGATCTTGTGGGGGACGAGAGCAGAACTCCGTCCGCTGCTGAGTCAAGGGCAACCGTCTCTCTGAGTCGCCTGGCCACGGGGTCGCCCGACGCCGCCTCGGGGGCCGCACCGCCGTCGCGGCCGCGTCCCTTTGCCCGATGCGCTCTCTGGGACGACTTCTTGGCGTCGCGCCACGTTTCCTCCACCGCGACGCAGCGTGCCATCCAGCGCCTCTTCTCCACACACGTGGTCTCGCCACGGGCAGAGAACGCGCCACCGCCGGCGCGTGCGCAAGCGTCGAACGTCCCCCGCCCCCTCTCTGCGCTCGCCGTAAACCGTCCTGCCGCGAAGCCCCTGGCAAGTGGACGCTCCCGCAACTACAGCAGTGAGACGCAGCCGTCCGCGACGCCCCCAGCGGTGCCCGGCCAATCCCCACCGCCCCGTGTCACTCGCAGCGCTTGAGCACTTCGTGTCTTTGCCAACCGGGGGTGAGCGAGTTCCTTGTTTCTCGCTCCCCTCCTTCACGTGACGCACCCATCGAGGGGGGCAAGGAGGCCGTTCATCGACGGCGGGGTGGGCGCAGGAGTGGAGAAGCCGCGCGTCAGAGAGTCTCTTCGGCCTGTTCTTTTTTGCTTCTCCTCCGGTCGCCAGAGGCCCCTCGGTCGCTGTCGCCACAAAAAAAGAGAATGGGGTGAGGGACAGTGCGAGAAGGAAGGTGGGGGGGGGCGGGGGGCTGTCGGGCCGGAAGCAGCGCTGTTCTCCTTTCCTTTTTTTTTTTTCTCTCTCCTTAGATGCACAACCCGTTGTCATGCTTTGTTGTTGTGGTTTCCCTCTTTCTTTCGTTCTCTTTTTGGGCGTGTTGTGTTGTTACCGCAGGGTGAGGTGGAGAGCGAAACGCACACATACAGAGAGAGAGAGACGATCGCGTCGCGTACACTAGATACCTTCATCACCACCCCCACTACATTTTGTTCTCTCCGTCTCCCATTCCGCTCTTCCGCTCCGCCCTCCTTTCATGAGGAGCGCGTGCTGTTTGGTCGCCCAACGCTCACTCGATCTACCAGTGGCGCCATCTCCCCCTCCCTGACTGAGTGGGTTGTGGCTTCCTTGAGACATATTTCAGACGGTGTTGCCGTTTCCATGGTCGTCTTTCTTCGCCGCCGCATCTCTGCGTCGCGATCGAGTATCCTCGAAGCAATAGGAGACAGAAGGAAGGGAGTGTACACCAACAGCAAGAGGCAAACAACAACTGTCCAACACGCTCCAGCCTGTGCGTGCTTGTGTCTGGGTGTGTGTGTGTGTGTGTGCGTGTCTATGGCTGGCTCGTCTTCTAGCAGCAGTGATGAGGCTTTGGGGGGAGGGAGAGCTAGCCCGCTTTTGTGGGATACCCGGTGCTCGTGCGTCCCCGCTGACACGCTTCCTCACACATGAATCTACCACTGCACCGGTGCTCTTTGTATCATTCGATCTTCTACTTCCCACACGCTTGCATCTTGTCTGTGTGGTCTGGTACGCGACGCGGACGTCACACACCTCTCTCCCACCCAAATTACTACTCCACGCGCACCAACGTACCGCGCGTCGACGGCGACCGCTGCTGTGCACACGGTGCTCGACAAGGATAAGGGTCCCCAGTCACTGTCTTGTTTCTCGTTTCCATTCCCTAGCTCTGTTCTCGGCCGTTTTTTTTTTTTTTTTTGTTCTCTTCGCCTGTGTACCATTTTCTCTTCTGCCAGCTCGCCGTGCTCAGATAGTTGAGCTAGCTCGAAAGTCAGACAGACAGATAGACGGAGAGGTCAGCGCTGCAGTCGTCGGCGCCTCTTCTTTCGTTTTTCTTCCCCTTCACATTCCCCACCGTCAAGGCATCATGTCTGGGTTCCCCAGCGGCCCGATCCCGGCCGACTTGAGGAAGTCCATGCTGGAGATCATGCGTGATGTCGGCCTCAGCACCTTGAGCAAGAACACGCTGCGGCGCCGGCTGGAGGCGAAGTACAAGATGGACTTCACGTCGCACACGACGGAGGTGGACCGGCTACTGGGTGAGTTGATGACAACGCCTGAGATCCAGCGGGAGCTGGCGAAGATCCAGAAGGAGAAGGATGACGTCAGCGCGCGTCGCTCCAAGCAGGCGCGCAGCCCGAGCAGTGACAAAAAGTCCAAGAAGGAGAAGGAGTCGGATAAGAAGCGTGAGAAGAAAGAGAAGAAGCCGGACGACTACCCGAAGGGTGCCCTGTCGCCGTACATCATCTTTGTAAACGAGAGCCGCGAGAAGGTCAAGGCAGAGAACCCTGACATGAAGAACACCGAGCTTCTCGCAGAGATGGGGAACCTCTGGAAGAAGATCTCCGAGGCGGAGAAGAACCGCTTCCAGAAGCTCGCGGACGAGGACAAGAAGCGCCACGAGCGGGAGATGGCGGCGTACCTCGCTCGCGGCGGCGCCGTCATCAAGCGCGGCAGCAAGTCAAGCAAGGCAGGAAAGAAGGCCAAGAAGGAGAAGGACCCCAATGCCCCGAAGCGCGCACTCACCGCGTACTTCTTCTTCGCCAGCGACTTCCGCACCAAGCACGCCAACATACCCGCCAAGCAGCAGATGACCGAGGCCGGCGCGGCGTGGGGCAAGCTGTCCGAGGCGGAGAAGAAGCCGTACGAGGAGCTGGCGGCAAAGGACAAGCGACGTTACGAGGCAGAGTGCGCCGCACGCGGAGGTAAGGCGCCGCAGGGCAAGGCAGCCGACTCGGCATCGTCCTCGTCGGCAGACTCCAGCGACAGCGACTCTGACGAGAGCGACTAGACACCACGTGCGGTACAGTCATGCCAAGGGGACGGGTGTGCACACCACTTGTCAGTGCACGCGGAGGGAGGGAGGGAGGGGGGCGAGGGGGGCGGTGGTGGAGCGGAGCTGTGGTGGCGGCGCTGGAACACAACCCAGAAGAAGAGGTGCATACCCGCTGCTTCCGCGCCTCTGCCGTCGTACTCGGTGCGGATTCCACTCGACTCGATGTTCGCCTCCGCTGTCTCTCTCCCCCCCCTCGTGCGCTATCCCCCCCCAATACGTGTGCCCTTTTCACGCAGCGTGACAACAACGACACGCATAGACAGCACGCGCACAGATTAGCCCATCTTTAGAGTCTTGGAGTATCGGAACTGCGACCGTGATTGTGAGTGTGTGCGTGTATTTGTTGGACAGTGTGTGTGCAGGATCGTAGATGGGCAAGGGTCGAGGTGAAGAGAGGGAGAAGGGTAACGAAGACAACGATGTGAGTCTCCGTTGAGAGTTTCTCTCTGACGGAGCATGACTCTGCCTTCCTCTCCCTCCTCTCTCTCTTCGCCTGCTTGCTGGCGTGCGGCTCCTCGCCGTGCCATCTGTGCTCGACCGAAGCATCGCACGTAGGGCTATCTTGCGTTTTTTTTTTCTTTTCGTTGGCCAGAGCAAGACCGAAGGGGATGGGGAGGGGGTGAGAGGAGAGAGAAAGGCTATGCGTTCTGGGACCTTTATGTGTGTGTGTGTGTGTTTGTTCCCGCCTTTGCTTTTTTCCCCCTCCTGTGTTTCTCGTCCGGTTGCTGAGAGCGAGAGAGAGAGAGAGACATCTCCAGCACTCACTCCCATCGAGGGTGCTGACCAGGGTCTTGTTTCCACTTCTTGCACCTCGCTTGCCTTCGGACTCCGACGGACTAGTCGCACAGGACAACGATGCTCCTTTCCGTCTCTCCTACAGAGCCGTCGTGACGACCTCGCCCCTCCCCTGTCCATGCACACACAAAGCACACACAAACACACCTACTCCCTTTTTTGTTTTACTCCTCGAGCGCGGCTGTTTCTGTGAATCTCTTTCCTCCCCTGAGGACGGTGTTGGCGAGTCGGAGCGGGAAGGGGGGAGGGGGGCAGAGCAGCTGCACAGCAGATCAGACAGCAGCGAGGCAACAGAGATCCCCCCCTCCCTCGCACGAGTCTTCACTGCGCCATCAGTGGCACACTCCTACTGCAGACACCTCTGAAGGACCAGAGAAGGAGGTGAAGACGTTGTGTGTTTGTGTGTGTGTGTGTCTGTCTGTCTCTCGCTGCGCTTCGACAAAAAGAAAGAAAAAAAGAAAGAAGGCAGCAGGAAAGTACGGCACTCGTCTTCGTTCTCTCCTCGCGTGTGTTTGTGTGCATCTCTGCCATTGTTGTCTGTGTGTGTCTTTCGGGTAGCCTGTTTCTCGTCGTGTGTGTGCACTGGGTACACCGTCCCTGCCTCCCTTCCCCTCCCCCTCCCCACGCATGCGGCTTAGGAGTTGGAGGGACACGCGAGACGCACACACGCGAGACCTCACCGCCAAGAATGCAGTTGACATCGACTCCACGTGCACAGGGAGCGGCAGTGTGCTCTGCCGTATCTCCTTGTGTCCGCGAACGCATTCATGTGAGTCGGTGGCAAGATGGTATCTTGTCAAGACAAGCGAGAGGGAGAGAGAGAAAGAGAGCGTGGTGAGCTACCTGCACGGCGTTGGCCTTGCGATGGAGCCGCGTGGGAGGGGAGACTACTGTTTCACAGCCCGCACCATTTCTCTGCCTCCCTTCCGCGTCTGCCTCTCGTCCACACGCACGCACTTCCATTCATGTCGTCGCTGTCCACCCACCCCGCCACACGGTTGCTGTTTCCCAGAGGGCTACCGCGTCCACAGGTGCGTGCGCGAGCACTCCACACTCCTTCCACCCCCCCTCCTCTCTTCCTCCCACGCCACCACGACGGCAGCTGCGCTGTGGTGCGGGACCGCGCGCGTGACACGCATCCATCGAGGGGTGCAAGAGTCGATACTTACGCTCGCTTGTGCATAGATTTCCTTCACACAGACACATACTCATACACGCACAGCATGTCGTGCGAGCGCATTGATCCCCGGGACTTTCACAGTCCCGCGGCGAATCAGTACACGATGAATTCCCTCGAGGAGCTGGCGCGCAGCCCCAAGTTCAACTCCTATGTGCGCCACATCGAGTACAAGGAGCGACTGTACCTCGCGTGGTTTCTCGCCCCCTTCACCCTGTTCGGTGTCCTCTACTACCACCTTGCCTTGTACGGCGAGGATGGTGTCCAGTTGTTCATGGACCCCTCCGCTCGGGTGCCGGCCACCTCTCCGACTGGGATGGCTGTCGCGACGGTGCTCCTGCTTCTCTTTGCCATCCCGTACACGGTGATCGCCCCGTTTGTGGGCTTCTTCGAGGAGCCTCGGCGGTGGCACTCACTCGTCACGCTCGCCTTCCTGACGGCCGTGAATGTTGCCATCGTTGCCGTGGGCGGGAGTCGGCTGCACTACCCACCGTTTGTGACGACGATGCCACCGGTGGCAGAGCTCGTGCCGTCATGGAGGCCCGTGGACATCGCGGTCGTCCTCGTCCGTGACCTGTTCGTCCGCCGCGCCTTGTGCCTGCAGGGCTTTCTACTGGCGGGCTACGCGGTCTCGTGGTGGCGGCGCAGCTTCTGGGGTCGTGCTTGGCATCCCCCGCTGCCGCTCCTGACGATCCCGGTCGCCGTTGGCCTAGCAGGGATCTCGTGGTGGGTGCTCACCCAGAAGAGCGTGCCGCTCTTTCTCAAGCCGGACGGCTGCCTCACGCCGGTGTCGAAGGCGCTGCGACGCTCCGCGAAGAATGGCGATGTGGCCGACGTCATCGACTTGTGCGTCACGGTAGGAAAAGAGATTGGTCTGCTGGTGTATCGTGACATGGCCTCTCTCTGGCAGAGCTCGCAACTCCCCGCGGTGTTGCAGGACCCCAGCTCCTGTGTGTCCCTGTATCTCGCGACCGCATCCATGGCGCTGACTCACGTGCTCCTCCTCCTTGGCAAACCCATCGTGGACTTTGTTGTGAGCGCTGCCTTGTTTTCCCTTCCGACAGACCCGACGCTGTGGGGGCTGTCGATGGTGGCTGCGGTTGGTGGCGCCGTCGCTCTGTGGCGCGTCGACGAGGCCGCCGCGTACACACCCTACATTGCCGCCCTCGGCGCACTCGCCACGGCGCTTCTCTTCAACGGCTTCGTTGCGTGAGCGTGACTGCCGCTTCTCGCGCTGGTTTGGCCGCCACACCGCGCAAGCGCCTCTCGCTTGAAAGTCGAACCTCCAGGACCCTCTTGAAGGGTACCCAAGAAGGAGGGAGAGCCAGCGGCCATGGAGAGGGAGGCGTGTGTATGTCTGTGTGTCTGTGTGTGTCTGTGTGTGTGTGTGTGTGTGTGTGTGAATGTGGTTGTGGCAGCGGCAGCAGTGGTCGTGCGGAGCCACGGCGACTTCAAGGTGTGTTCCTATGCACCCCCCCAAAAAAAAAAGGAAGGAGTGCGTGGGTAGAACACTGACTCCATCAAAGTTCCACAGACTGATACGCGTTGATCGGTCTCTGTTTCCAGAAAGGAAAAAAAAAAAGAACATGCACACACGCATACATAAAAAAAAAAAGCACGCACACATACAGACACACAGATA
Source organism: Novymonas esmeraldas (assembly GCA_019188245.1). NCBI lineage: Eukaryota > Euglenozoa > Kinetoplastea > Trypanosomatida > Trypanosomatidae > Novymonas > Novymonas esmeraldas. The sequence continues at coordinate 26,702 of JAECZO010000055.1, forward strand.
CACACAAAAACAAACACACACTCGCACAACTCTCAACGGAGTTCATGTCGAAAAAAGGGAAGGGACGTGCGAGAGGAGGAGGGGAGGGAGAGGACGACAACACCACAGGAGGCCCCCCCATAAACTGCCTAGGCTCTGCAGAGTGGTCTGATCCCCCCCCCCTCTCCTTCCCACCCTGTCATGCCAGTAAAACGACTCATCTTCCTCCACCGCCGCTCGCTGTCTAGGTCGGAGGCAAAGAGGTTGTTGCGCTTCATCTCCGAGCGCCTTGTCCATCATGTCCTTTATCCATCCGCTGTCTCACCTTCCTTTTTTTTTTTGTTTATTTGCTCTTGGCCTGCCGCTGTGTGACACGGGGGACGGAAGTGACGCCACTGCTACCGTCACTACCGACTTTTGCACGTGCCAGGGCTCTCTTGTACGGAGAGCAGAACGCGGAGCACGTACTCGGCGAGTTCTAGAAGTTTGCTGAACTGTCCCTCCCCCCCATTTTCTCTCATAAGATCAGAAGAGGGTGCTGCGCATCGAGTCGTCGTCCTCGAACAGGCTCAACCCTCCCCTTCCACTTTTTCCCCCGACGTGCACAGAGACGCAGTCTCTCCCATCTACGCAGCCGCCCCTGACCGACGCTCTCGATGGACTGCTCAGACGCCGGCTCCACGCACGCTGGCGGCACGGGCTCCAGCACCTCCGCTGCGTACCCGGCGGAGCCACAGTCGAAGAGTACTACCGACCAGTGTCACGCTGACAGCAACCTACCCGCCGCTGAGCTGCTGTCCACTGCGGAGCATCACCTCCAAGCGGCCAGCAAGGTGGCGGTGTCACTTCCCGATGATGGCAACGTCGATGGAGCAGTAGCGGCGGTGGAGGCTGGCAGCCTTGCCATGGCCGGTGACGGTGACGCGGCCGCTGGAGAGGAGGAGGTGGACGAGGAGGACTACCTGGATGAGGAGGACGAAGGCGAGGAGGAGGAGGAAGAGGAGGAGGAAGAGGAGGAAGAAGAAGAGGACGCGGAGGGAGTGGATGAGGAATACGAGTATGAGCCGGAGGACGCTGTCCCTATCACTACCACCGCCGCCGCCGCCTCCTCCTCCTCCACCGCGCCGTCGCCGCCTATCAGCATCACTCTCGGCACGCGGGAGTACAAGCTCTCGGCGTTTGTGAAGAACCGGGGCCTCTCCTACGTTCCCGGCAAGCTCAAGTCCAACCCAAAAACCGTCTTTGAGGCATGCAACATCCACGCCCCGCACAACATTCTCGACTGCCAGCAACTCCACCTTAGCAACCGTGGTGTCCTCATCCGCGACCGCTACGTCCGGCTGAACATGCTCGTTGACAACCCAGCCAAGGAGGCGCTTCTGCGGGACCCAACGCGGTCGTTGAAGATGAGCATCTGTCGCCTCGACGCGGATCCGAAGACGGCGGCGTCACACAACGCCGCGACATGCCCGCGCCTGCACCTGCTGCCGAACATCGTGTTTATTGGGATTAGTGGCCTGAGGACAGCCTACTTCGAAGGCGAGCTGCGCCAGAACCTTGCCTTCACAAAGCTGAAAGCAGAGCCGTGGGAGACGCAATGTGGGGTCTGGTGCCGCACATCACGCTCGCACGTCGTGACGACGTGCCGCTACATGCACTACCACCGTGGTGACAACTACACGGAGAAGCCAACACCGCCGCACCGGCCGCTGGCTGCGATTCCTGACCTCACACCGAGTCGACCCCCACAAACGACAGACGGCCGCGGTCGCGGTCGCGGTCGTGGTCGTGGCCGCGGTCGTGGTCGCGGTCGCGGTGGGCGAGGCGGCTCGGGCGGTCGCGGTGGTGACCGCGGTGGTGGCCGCGGTGGTGGTCGCGGTGGTGGCCGCGGGGGCCGTGGTTGGCGGGGCGGGGATCGCGGTCGTGGGAGAGGGGGTGGTCGTGGTGCACCGAGTGGTACGCTGCCAGTGGCATTTCAGCCAGGGAACGTTGTCCCAGCTTCCACCAGCGTCTCCCACACGGCTCCCCCAGCCGCGACGAGTGCGAGCGCCGCTCTCTTGCCAGCTACGTCCACCCACAACGCCTCTGCGAAGACGGTGTGGGCGACCAACACGGTCGCTGGAGAGGGCAGCGCGGTGGATCGCTGGATGCTGAACGCTCTCTTTGTGCTGCTCGCTCTCTTCATTGTTCTGCTCGCCGTAGCGCTGCGACGCGATGGTGGACCTGCGCCAGCCGCGAAGTGAAGTGCCACTCAGAGCTGACCACCGCAAGGCGAGATGGGGGAAGTCCATGGGCTAAAGCCCCCACCCTCTCCCTGCCTGTCGAGTCTGCGCCACTGTCTGCATTTTTTTTCCGGTGTCGTTTCGTGTAAGTGCGAGTGTGTGGATGTGTGTGGATGTGTGTGTTCGTGTGTGTGTGTGTGTGTGTGTGACGTGACAGCGATGGATTCACCAGTAACCGCTTAAGCTTGATCCTCTTTTGCTTCGTAACACCGTATCGGTCACCGGGAAAGGGGGAAAGTGGTGAGAAAAAGGGAGATGGCAGAGAGCACGAGGTTCGCTGAACCGACAAGGCCGTAGAAATGCAAACACGCACAGGAGCTCGACCTTGTGAGTTACGCTGTCTCTGTGGGCGCGTGTGTGCGTGTCACGGGACGTCCACCTTGTCGATGTACGTCTCTGTGCTTCTCGTACGCCGTGCCGAAGAGAGCAAGTGAGAGTGGAGGCGGGAGTGGAAGGGACGCCGCTGTGAACTGGTCTCGCGTGCTTCATGGAACCTCGTGGCCGAGAAGACGAGTTGCAGCGAACTGCACAAGCGACGTTTCTACACTGCGTGTCCCCCTTCTTCCTCCCCACCACCACCACCACAACGGCGCCGCCGATGCATGAATATCTCTGACGCTGCGTGGCGGCCTCTTTACACCTTCCCGCTTCTCCACTCCGTTTATCCGGTTTCCCGTCACGTTGGCTGCCCCCGCTGTGAAACTGTCTCGGCGCACATCTGTCGCGCTTTTCACTTGCCTGGTGGATTTTTTTTTTTTTTTTTTACACCCCCTCCACACACACACATACATCGTGCACGGATAATCCTGTCTGCTGCGTGTCGACTTCTACCCAACTACTGCACTGGTAGTGCTTCACCGCCATTGCTTGCTTCCCTCCCTCACTCTCCCTTCGCCCCCTCCCCCCCCTCATCCAACCTCCCAGCCCCCTCTCTCTCCCTCTCACAACAAGGTATTCCTTTTTGTTGGGCTGCGTTGCCTCATCAACGATCCCTCCAGCATCTCGCACGCACCCCCGCTCCCCTTTTTGTCCTCGCCCGCGCTGCATCTGACTGTCGCCACTCCCCATCTCTCTCTGTCTCGATCCCTGCACTGTGACGCACCATGACCTTCACCGCCAAGTCTGCCGTGTGCCTGGTGGCACTGCTCGCTGTGCTGCTGGCCGCGACGACGGTGAGTGGCTTCTACGCCAACCCCGCTCACACCCCGCTGCTCCAGAAGAGCTTCGTGGCGGAGATCAATGCCAAGGCGAAGGGGCAGTGGACCGCCTCCGCTGACAACGGCCACCTGATCACCGACAGGAGCCTCGATGAGGTGCGCCGGCTGATGGGTGTGCGCACCATGAGCACCGACGCCCTCCTGCCCCGCAGCTTTACCGCGAAGGAGCTGAAGCAGGATGTGCCCGAGGCGTTCGACTCTGCCGAGAACTGGCCCTCGTGCCCGACCATCGGCGAGATCCGCGACCAGTCGAGCTGCGGCTCGTGCTGGGCCATCGCCGCGGCGGAGGCGATCTCGGACCGCTACTGCACCGTTGCCGGTATCCCAGACCGCCGCATCTCCACCTCCAACCTGCTCTCCTGCTGCTTCGTGTGCGGCATGGGCTGCAACGGCGGCATCCCGACGGCCGCGTGGACGTGGTGGGTCTGGGTCGGTCTGACGACGGAGACGTGCCAGCCGTACCCCTTTGCCCCGTGCGGCCACCACACGAACAGCGACAAGTACCCGGCCTGCCCCAGCACCATCTACGATACGCCGTCGTGCAACTCGACCTGCAACGATTCCCAGACGGAGTTGATCAAGTACAAGGGTGACAAGACGTACTCCGTGAGCGGCGAGGAGGCCTACAAGCGCGAGCTCATGGCGAACGGTCCCTTCGAGGTCGCCTTCGACGTCTACGCCGACTTCACCGCCTACAAGAGCGGCGTGTACAGCCACGTCTCTGGCGAGCGCCTCGGCGGACACGCCGTGAAGCTGGTTGGCTGGGGTGTGCAGGACGGCACTCCCTACTGGAAGATCGCCAACAGCTGGAACACTGACTGGGGCAACAACGGTTACTTCTACATCAAGCGTGGCGACGATGAGTGCGGCATCGAGAGCAGCGGTGTTGCCGGCACTCCCTCCACGAAGTAGCCCTCCCCGCTTTTCCCCCCCTGGCCCGCTCTCTCGCCTTGTTGTCCCTATACACACACACAGATGGCGAGAGACGGAGACGCGCAGATAGAGCTCGCACACCCCTCCCTGTCCCACTCACAGCTCTCGTTTGTTGGTCTCTTTCGCTCTCTCTGTGACTACCTGTGTCTTCGCACCATGCTTCATGCTTCATGTTTCTTCTTTTTTTTTTTTTTGGTTGCGGCTCTCCGTCTTTTTGTCTTCGTATTTGGCTTCTACGCCTTTGATGCTTGATCCCTCCCTTCACTCTCTCTCTCCGCTGCACCACCGCGCCGCTCCCATTTCTCCGCCCCTCAGTGGCCTGTTCTGGATGGGAGAGAGGGGGAGGGGAGGGGAGGGGAGGAGAGGAGTGTGTCTCTCCCGCTCATCCGGTACGCCGTTGGACCGCTTTGCTTTAGCGCCGATTCCCTGTCCCCCTTTCTCTCTCTCTCCCTTCTCTTGCCGCCATCACGTCTGCTACTGCTGTCCTCGGGTGTCGCTGCAGGTCGGCAACGCAGATCAGACGAGGGAGGAGGACAGGGGCGGGCGGGCGGGCGGGCGGGGAGCAAAAAAAAAAAAGAAAAGATGGCGCCTTGCTCGCAGAGGCAAAAACACAACGACAACAACAAAAAAAAAAAAAACAGAAAGAGAGAAAGAAAGTAGCGTTGATGACCGATTCGTCAAGGGATATGCGTTGGTGTGTGTGTGTGTGTGTGTGTGTGTGTGCATCTGTGTATGAGTTGCAGAGCTGCCGCCATCCTACGTGGCTCTTTTGCAGAACACGTGGCGCGTGTGTCCTTTCCTCTTGTTCTACACAACACACAAACACACAAAAACACACATGTAGATCACGGTTTCCTCATCGACGTCTGCCTCTTCTTGTTTCTTTCTGTGTGTCTCCATCGCCGTCCGCCGTCTCACACTGCTCGCTGCTGGTTTATCTTCGCCTCTTCGCCACGTCTTCGCTCTCTTTCTCTCTCGTCCCCCTCCATTTTTTTTTTTTTTTTTTTTTGGCTCCCTTCTTGTATTTCGGCTTGTTTTTCCGCCTCCGTTTCTTCGTCTTGTTGTCTCCGTTCTTCTTTTTTTTTTTGTTTTGCGCGTGTGTACGGTCTCTCGCTCACCTCGAGAGATGTCGGAGAGCCCGTCGACCCCTACGTCTCCTCCCTTCCCTCTCCCCCTTCCCTTCCTCCTCGTCTCGATGTCTGAACATCACCTCCTCCTCTTTCACTGATGAGGGTCCCCCTCACGTTGGCACTCGCACGAGTGGATAGAATATCAAGCGAAAACAAACAAACAAAGGGAAAACAACGAGAGAAAAAAAAGAAAAGGAAGTACAACGGAATCCTGTGTGGTTTGTGCGTTCATGACTGTGTGCGTGTGTGCGCCCTGCACTTGTGTTTTCGTGTTCAATGTGTCCGTGTGCGTGGGAGGGAGAAGCGGAAAGGAAAGGCGGGGAGACGGAGAGGATGGGCGAGTCAGCGAAAGCCTGGCAGAGAGGAGAGGACAGGAGAGGAATGACATGGTGTGTCGAGTGGCTCTCTAGGTGACGGCACCCATGGCGCACACACGAGTACACGCGTGTGATGGGAAGCTTGAGATGAGAGGACGGACACATGAGTGAGAGCGAGCAGACAAACGCTAGCCACAGTTTCAGTGCGCTGTCCTTTCAACGCACAACGCACACAGACAACTCACACGCACACGTGTGCATGGGTGTTCTCCCGGTCACAGTCTCCCTCTTCTTTTTCTTTCTCCCCATCCCTCCCCGCCAGCGCACACGCCTTCGTTCTCTCTCTTTCAGTGCTGTTTCACATGGCGGTCCCAACGCCTCCCCTCCGCTGTTTGAGCTCCTCGCCGATTTGGTAAAGGTCGGGGTGGGAGACAACACGGGGCCGCCGCCGCCTCACCGCCATCTCCCCTCTCCACCTTGTCTCACTCTTCTGATCGTACCACCACCGAGAACAACAACAAAAAAAAAGGGCGAGAATGAGAAGAGCCAAGAAACAAACAAACAAAAAAGAAGAGGCGATGGGAGAAGGAGAAACGGAGATCGTCGCTGGTGCTGTGGTGCCATGCCTCTCTCTCCCCCCTCTCCCCCGCACACACACACACTTCCACCTTGCGCTCTGTCACGGCAGTGAAAGACGAACACTGGGACCGCACTCGCCAGCAGCTGCAGAGCTCAACTGCATGAGCGACTGGAGTGGAGCGAGTGTGCGTGTGTCGCTTGTGCGCAGGAGCACAGCTGAATGCGTGCGCGTCTCGCCTCTTATAAGCGGGGGAAAAAAAAAGGGAGGGAGGGGGGAAGACGACTTGCGCGCCACCACGCTGCTGTGTCGGTCCCTCTGTCCATCCTTTCTTCCAGCTCCGCTTCTCTCTCCCTTTCGCGTTGGTGGTGTACTCTCGCGGTGCCTTCATCGGACTCGGTGTCGCAACTGCCGACGCGGGGAGGGGGAGCTAGAGGGCTGGAGGAGGCGGAAGGAGGGGGGGGGGGGTCCGTGCACGCTTTGCGAGATGCTTGTCTGCGACGTCCCTGGGATGTCTCATGTCAACGCTGCCGTGGGCGTGTACACATCCACCGCCAACGATGACACACTAACACATACACATGCACACAAATCCATCTCTCCTTTCTTCCCTACCAACACCACTGCCTATGCTGTTCTTCTCCCACTCCCACTCCCACTTCTGTGTCGGCTTGAGTTTACGGCGTGGCGGAACCACAGTTCTCACTCTCTGCCTGCACGAACATCAGGAGAGCAGCCGCACCACTCTGTTTCAGCAAAGCGCAGTCCTCCACCTCTGCAGCGACACCGTGAGCTGCCACCGTGGGCTGCCACCGTGCGCGTGCCCACACACACACACGCACCTTCAGAAAGGTACAGCAACTACAAGACTACTTCATAGAACCCCACGTGCGTCTCAGAACCGCAAGAGCAGAGGAGCATCCGGAGACGTTGGCCGACAACGTCAGTTTGCTGACCGACTGTCCATCGCCATGTTCAACGCATCGTCTCCTTCTGCCACGGCCCCGGTCGCGCTGCTGCGCGGCTACACGGCGGCGCCAGCGCAGCCGACTTGCTCGAGTACTCCCACTTCTGCGGGCCAGCTGATCAGCCGTGGCACTGGCGTCAGTGTCACTGCCGCTCTAGCCGTCGGTGTGTCTGTGGTCATCGGCGGCTCTATCCTCTTCGCGTCCACGCGGCGCTCCGTCACGGAACCCACCGGGTGCAGAGCGAACTCCAGCTCATCATGGTGGGCGAGTGTGATGAGTCGTCTGCGCATTCGCGGCGCGGGTGGCGACGACGACGACGAGGACGCCTTTGCCAGCGGCACCGGCACCGCTAACTTGTTTGACGAGGAGAAGAGCAAGGCGCGACAGGAGCTCTCCCGCAGCAAACGAGCGGACATGAGCCGCTTCCAGACGGCAGCCTCTTCCACCGCCCCCGCTTCCGGTGCCAGAGCCGCCGCAGCGTCCGCCATCGTCACCACCACTGCGTCCGCAGCGGGTACGAAAGCGGCGCCGGCCACTGCGAGGGTGGCGGGGTTCAGCACGGATGCCGATGGCGCGGAGAGGATGCAGCAGCGAGAGCAGCACATGCGACTCGTGCGCGCGCTGCTTCAGCGGGAGGCAGGCATCGCGTACGACGAGGACGACGACGAGGACGGGGATGAGAGCTCCACAGACTCAGACGTCACGGACGTGTCGCTGAACTACCATCTGGCCACGGCGATGGAGGGGAATGCGCGGGATGACTTGCTGCTCGCGTTCTCGGCCTACGGAGAGGCGAGCGACGGCGCCGTCTATGGCAGCACCACCACCGGAGACAGCGACCCGGATGCAGAGGACATGCAGGTGAGGATCATGGTCAAGACGCTCGAGTACCTGGACATGTCGAACGAGCGAGAGAAGCTGCGCAGCCGCCGCATCGCCTTGTACCGCCAAACTGGTCGCGCCACACCGGTCTCCTTTCTCGATGCGGACGACGTGCATGGGGAGGGTGACGAGGACGACGGCATCGCGCGCGACATGCAGCACCAGCTTGCCGCTCGCCATGGCGCTGCTGGCTTCGGCGTGGGTGGGTACATGGGCGAGGAGGACGAGGACATGGGCGACCTTGACTACGAGCACGGTTACGGGGACTACGCGAGCGCCCTCGGGCGACAGACGCACCGCTTCGAGTCCATGATGCTGGGCAACACGATGATGAGCTCGTCGGCTGGGGGTCGGGCTGACGCCGGCGATTCCGTGCTCGACCGCATCCTCGGCCAAGGGACATCGTCGCGAGCAGGCGCAGCCGCGTCAGGCGCAGGACGCAACGGGTTCGCTGGCCTCCATGCCGAGCAGGCGGACAGGATGAGGATGATGGAGGAGGAGGAGGGGTGGGGGGCGGCTGAGGATGGCGACGAGGAGGCAGATTTCATGGCCTACCTGCAGCAGCCAGACGATGCCGCCCACATCTACTCACGAGACGAGATGCGACGTGCCCGCCGCGACCCGGCGCACGACGTCCGCGTCGTCGGGGTTGATGATGATCTCTTCGGCGATGAGGACGCCGAGGATGCTTGGGAGGAGGACACAGACGATGAGGACGACGATGAAGACGTCATTCCGTGGAGCCGACGCGATAAGGCCGACTTTGAGAGGGAGCTCTTTGCTCGCATTCGCCAGCTGGCGCAAGGCCTCGCCATCACAGACGCGGAGGCAGACCGGGAGGTGCTGCAGGAGGATGCGCGAAAGGCCGCTGCTCGCGAGCAGCGGCGCCAGCAGCAGCAGCAGCAATCACCACCGCCGAAAGCAAAGACGGCTGCGGCGGCCACGGCTCCAGCTCCTTCCACTCCGCCGGCCGCGGCAACCAGAGGCGACGGGGAGAGCGAGGCGGATTGGGAGGATGAGGGGGACTGGGAGGACGACAACGAGGGGGACAAGGCGGGTGACGCGGATGAGGCGGACTGGGAGGATGCATAGCCGTGACGGTGGCACACACACACACACACACACTACACTGGTGCAGCCACACCATCGCCGCCGCGCTTCACACCGTTCCCGTCCTCTTTCACGCGCTCCCGATCTCTCGTCCGTTGTACTCAATGCACCTGCACGCATTCACATCTGTTTCTTCGTAACTGCACTGCACAACACACACACACACACACACACACACTGACACTGAGCATCTCCATCGGAGGGGAGAGAGATGGGAGACGGGCGGAGGTGGGCAGGCAGCCAGCATGTCGACCTCCCTTTCTCGCTTTGTTTCTCCACCTTGTTCATTTCGTTCTACCATGCTCCTCCCCCCCCCGCCAGGGATGAACACCGGCACTCACCTTCCCATGTGTGTCCTCACTGACTCTCTGTCTCCCTCTTCTCCATCCACTTGTCGGCGCCAACGCGTGCCTGCGCGTGTGTCTCTGTGTCGGTGTCTTCGTGTGTGTGTGTGTGTGTGTGTGTGTGTCTGGAGAGGCGCTCAGACAGGCCTTGTTGCGTGAGTGCCGCACTACAGCAGCGTTCGCACGGTGTCCCTTCCGTCTGTCTGGAGGCATCCCAGCCTGCACCAGCATCTCCAAACACGCATAGAAGAGAAGCCAAACATAGAACCACCGCCACCACCCAAGTGGCGTGGCATCCCCCCCACCCCTCACACGCACACACTCGCGAGGCATAGGTTCTCCACACACATACACACACACACACAAACGCATACAGACATAGAGACATACACGCACGCATACATACATCGATTTCCTCTGCAAGAGCGGCTGTGTCCGACACGAAGGTTGCACCATCACCTTTTCTTTCCCCTTTCTTCCACCAACGCACACGTGTGCGTCTCAGCGTCTGCTCTACACCGATGCTGACGTCTGCCGAGGCGGCGTATGCCACCTACCTGGAACACCGGGTGGTGGCAGACGGCGTGGATGCGTCCATCGTGCGCGCCACGCTGCAGCAGATGGGCTTTGACGAGGCAACCGTAGCGTCTATGATGGGAGACGCGGGTGCGTACGCGTCCATCTTCAGCAGCAGCAGCAGCAGCAGCTCCTCCGCCCCGTGCGCGTCGTTGGGGAGGTTACGTGATGAAGGGTCGCGCATGTCCGCCGCCTCCTCCTTCTCCGCACCTTCCGCTCCGTCAGCGGTGGCAGCGGCGGTGCCGACACCCGTTCGCCACAAGGCTACTCCGGCGTCTGCACGGACCTCCGCCTCTCCCGGGACACCGGAGCCGCCATCTATCATCCGCGAGAACGGCGGTGGCAGCAGCGGTGGCAGCACGGCGCTGTCCTTGCCTTCGGCGACTTCCTCGTCGTCCTCAACGACGTCGTCCGCGCCAGTCCCATCGCACGTGCCTGCGGCACGCACGGCGGCCGGCCATGGCGACAGTGCGTCGGATGTGGAGCGAGGGTCTGACGGGTCTGCAGCTGCGCGTACCGACACGGAGTCGTCGGTGCACGAGACGAACACGGAGAGGCGCCGCAGCCGCACCACCACCTCCACCACTGCCACCCTCGCGTCTCAGGGGTGGTCGCCTGCGCCGTCGTCCGAGTCGACGACTGTTTCATGTGCAGCGGGCACCGAGCTCACTGCCGCCGAGCATGCCGTTCTTCGGCTGTGGGCGCGGGAGTACAAGGCGCTTCTTCTCTCCTCCGCGTTGCCACGACGGGCGGCGCAGCACCCGCACACCCACGCTTCATCGAGGGTGCGGCAGGACAGCTCGAGGGGTACGCCGCCATCGGCCGCGGCCTGCGGCGCACAGCGGGACACGGCGGCGCATGCCGACCTGGGGGTCGAGAGGCTCTCAGCGACTGCGGGGCTGGGACGCGGGCCGCGTTGCGCGGTGGACGACAGCGACGCCTCTGTGGGTGATGAGGACGGCGCCACGTCGTCGACCTCCTCCGCGGTGGCCCACACCGATGGCGGTTGCTCTGCCATCTCCAGCGAGGTGCCGCTCCACAGCGGCGTCGGCGCGGTAGGGCAGGTGCGCGACGGCGAGTGCGACGTGGCGGTGAGGCGGTGCCGCCGCGCCGGGCTGCAGCGCTTCTGTCGCACGGGTGCCGCCGCCACGCCATCGCCGACCCGGCGCACAGTCCCGGCGGCACCGTCGGCGGCGTTCATTCCAACGTGCGGGTCCGGGCCGCAGCGGCGCACCGTGTGCTGCCACCGCTGCGATGCCAACGCGGCGCAGGGTCGCCGTCCGTACCGCGAGGCTCAAGACATCCGCATCGCGCGCGCTGGCCACGCTGCCGTCGTTGCCCGCGACGAGGCGTGGCCGGCTCGGTCTCTCTGCCGCGCGCGCCAGCTCGACGCGGACCTTCAGGCGCAGCACACGGCGCAGGCGCTGCCCCGCAGTGGTCGCCGCGTACCCGTCATGCATGACCCCGTGGGCCCGTCCGTCCGGCCGCGTGCCGGGTTACCGAGCGGACGGCTGGCAAGCACGCTGCCGGGCCATGCGAGGACGGACCGTGTGCAGCTGGTGCAGTGTTACCGGCACCAGTGGGAGCATCAGGACCGGCGCTCCACCACCGCCACACGCGACGCGGTGTGGAACACGCGATACGCGCTGCTGAGCTGTGGTGACTGAGCTATACACACATAGAGAGAGAGGCAGACACACACACATACACGTGCACACACGTACACACACATGCACACATACACACTGCTCCTGCGAGCATTCGATGACTCGTACACACGTGCTGCCAGTTTGCTGTCAGCTGAGCTTGCGGCTCCGCAGTCAGACACGCCGCCGTCGTCCAACCGCTTCGCCCTCCACGACCTCGAGGGTGGTCCGCGTGGGGCGTGCTCTCGCCAGAGATGAGCGCGGTGCGGCTCGGCAACACACACTTCTCTCTCTCCCTGGAGTACCCTGCACCACCGCCGCGCCTCTCTCCGTTCACGTTCTCTCTCTTCACTCCGCCGGTCTGCCTCGCTCCTCCACACACATACACCACTGCCACGACAACTCATTCCACACACGCTCGTCCACAGGTTCACGTGCTGTGTCTCCCCGTGTTCGCCTTTCCTCTGCGTCTCCGGCGATCGCGTTTGTGGTCGACCACCGTATCGCACAGAGATCCACGGACAGAGTCAGCCGCGTCCCCTCACTCACTCCCTCCCACCCACTCTCTCTATCGGTGTGTCCCTGGTCCCGAACTCCTCCTCCCATCCTTGTGGAGCTCGAGCACTCGCAGAGGCGCACACACGAGCATTTGATCTCTCTCGCCAAGAAGCTGCGTGTGCTCTTGCATCACCGTCGGTGCAGAGGGTATCTCACACTAGAGTAAAAGCGATCGTAAGTGTGTGTGTGTGTGTGTTCAAAGGAGCCGTCGCGCACACACGAACAGACACGCGCAGATAGACTCACGGCCATCCGTGCTCTCGCCGCTTTGTGATCCTGGTGTGCGTGCGTGCACAACTCGTCCTCGCATCCTCCCCTGTGTGCTGTTCCCAGTACGCGATCGTCATGTCTTTCGGCGGCTTCGGGGCCGGTGCCGGTGCCGGCGGGTTTGGAGCGAAGCCGGCCACCGCTGGAGGTGGCTTCGGTGCTGCACCAGCAACAGCGGGTGCAGGGGGTGGCTTTGGTAGTGCACCTGCTGCTGGGGGTGGCTTCGGTGCTGCACCTGCTGCAGGGGGTGGCTTCGGTGCTGCACCAGCAACAGCGGGTGCTGGGGGCGGTGCTGGTGGCTTTGGCAGCTTCGGCGCAGGTGCGGCGGCGCCAGCAGCAGGCGGCGGGTTTGGGACTGCGGCTACGGCAGGTAGAGGCTTCGGTGCCGCGCCGGCTGCTGCAGGAGGTGGCTTTGGTAGTGCACCTGCTGCTGCTGGGGGTGGCTTCGGTGCTGCGCCGACTGCTGCAGGAGGTGGCTTTGGTAGTGCACCTGCTGCTGCTGGGGGTGGCTTCGGTGCTGCACCTGCTGCTGCAGGAGGTGGCTTCGGTGCTGCACCTGCTGCTGCAGGGGGTGGCTTTGGTGCTGCACCTGCTGCTGCAGGGGGTGGCTTTGGTAGTGCACCTGCTGCTGCAGGGGGTGGCTTTGGTGCTGCACCTGCTGCTGCGGGAAGGGGTTTCGGCACGGGCGGCGGCTTCGGTGCGGGCGGTACAGCGGGCGGCTTCGGCGCCGGGGCGACATCCGGCTTTGGCGTGGGCCGCGGTGGCGGTGGGTTCGGCTTTGGCAGCGCGGCGGCTCCTGCCGCTGCTGCGGCAGCGCCGACTGCGCAGCAGTTTCCATACCCTGGCATCAAGGGCCCCGGAAACGCGACCAGCTGGGCCCGCGACATCGACTTCTCCCACGTGACAGAGCAGGTGCGCTTCGAAGCACTTCCGCAGCCCCTACAGCAACACTTGATGGAGCTCCGCAGCTTTATGCACGAGGAGCGCGACGCCAGCAAAAAGGTGTACCTCTACCTGAACGAACGTAGCGGCGTCGCTGGTTCGGCCGCCGGCACAGGAGGCGCCGCCAAGGTCGCCGACGGCTCGTCGTCCTCCTCCTCCCCCAGCGTGCCGAGCTATCGTCAACTCCTCTCGCAGATGGCTGCCTTGAAGGGTGGCGGCAACCGTGCTGTGGACTTAGTTGCGGTGCGCTGCAGCCAACACGAGGGGCAGGCGCGGCGCCAGCTGCAGCGGCTCGAGGGACTGGAGGCAAGCATCCGTGATTACGAGCGCCACGTGTGGGAGCCGCTGCTGGAGCATGGTCTGCCCTCGTCGCCTGGCCCCGGGGGTGTTGTCGGCGGCGGCAGCCGCGGTGGTGTGTACCGGCCTGCCATGAGCAGCGGTGCTCCATCACCGTTCGTCGCGTTGGTGGAGGAGCTCAGCCGTCGCATGGATGATGTCAGTGGCGCCTTGGGGGAGTTGGAGGCGACGCTCGTCCCCCCTGGACGGCCCTTGCACGGCACCGGCGCCACTGGCCGCCACAGCCACCACCACCACGGCGGCAGCGGCGGCGTGGTCGCTAGCGACGCCATCGCGCAAGTGAATGCGGCTCTTGTGTACGAGTTGAGTCAGCTGCGCGACTCCTCGTGCGTTGCCGCGCACCTTCACAGCCGCTCCGACACAGCACGCGAGCTCTTCACGCGGCACTACGGTCAAGCGGAGGCAGCCGTTCTCTTCGCCGACACGGAGGCGCAGCGCAACGGCATGGCTCTGCTCCGTCGCGCGTCGCCATCCACGTACTTTGACATTCCACCGCTTCCACAGCCCTCCCAGCTGCCCACGGCGGCGCCGGCTGCACAGACCGTCCCGGCCACCAGCGGAGGCTTCGGCGGCTTTGGTGCAGCTCCTGCATCCGCAGCTGCAGCCGCGACAGCACCACCTGCCAGCGGCGGCTTCAGCTTTGGTAGTGCAGCTCCAGCTGCCCCAGCCGCAACTGGCTTTGGTGCCTCAGCGGCCTCGGGGGCACCAGCTTCAGTTTCCGGAGGGTTCGGCGCTACACCAGCCGCGGCTGCCACTCCAGCCCCAGCTGCTGGCGGCTTCGGCGCTGCTGCTGCTCCAGCCCCGGCTGCTGGCGGCTTCGGTGCTGCTGCTCCTGCCCCAGCTGCTGGCGGCTTCGGTGCTGCTGCTGCTGCTGCTCCAGCTGCAGGCGGCTTCGGTGCTGCTGCTGCTGCTGCTCCAGCTGCAGGCGGCTTCGGTGCTGCTGCTGCTCCTGCCCCAGCTGCTGGCGGCTTCGGTGCTGCTGCTGCTCCAGCTGCAGGCGGCTTCGGTGCTGCTGCGGCCCCAGCTGCAGGCGGCTTTGGTGCTGCTGCAGCCCCGGCTGCGCCTGCGATGGGACCAGCAACACCAGGGGCGGCCCCAACCACCTTCAGCTTGGGCGGCAGCGCTGGAGCCTCCGCTGGTCTCGGCTTTGGTGTGGCCCCCGGTAAGAGCACGTCTAGAGATGGAGACGACAGACCGTCGCGACGGACGCGCTAGGTATGCCTCGGTGCTCGGCGTCCCTTGCGCATTGGGGCCTGGTGGAGCTCGCGCAATCTGACGTAGGCGAGGTAGTGTGCAAAGGAGGGAGGGAGACATACCCTTCCCCTCCTCCCCTCCTCTGCCTCCTCACGGTGGGTCCTGTAATCGCCTTCTCTTCTTCCTCTCACCCGCTCTGCTCTGCCGAGGGTGCATGGCTGGGGAGCTCACTGTGCCCGCCTGAGGAGGGAGGTCCTGCGGCAGTCGCGGCGAGGGGGAGGGGGGAAGGGAAGCCCTCGTGCTCGTAAGAACAGAGCCCCCCGATACAAAAAAAAAACACACAGAACCAACTCACTGCAGTCCCATGAGTCCACCGCATCCATCCCCCCCTGTCTCTCGGTGAGGGGGCTGCGCAAAGGGCGGGGAAGTTTGTCTCTGCCTCTCACTCTCCCCCCCCCCCTCCGTCTCGCTGGGGCGTGGTCCTTCTCTGATGTGGTGATGGCGTGTGCATCTGTGCCACGTCGCCTCTGTCCTCACTCTCTCCACCCTCCTCGCTTTTTTTTTTTCCGGCTGCTCCACACTCTAGTGCCTCGTCCACACACGTCAGCTGAGGCGAGTGCACGAGAAGCGGCGCCGCCTCATCTCTCCCGTGGATCACCTCGTGTGCATCTGTGTCTCCGGTGCGGGCGTGGTCGGCGCTGTGGGAGGTTCGCCTCTCCTCCCTCCTCGGTGCCCTCCGCACATGCGCGCGTGTGTATGAGTGTGTGTGTGTGTGAGCGCGTTGTGTGCGTGCGGCTCTGACGGGCTCTCGACCAAGTGAAGGTGTGTGTGTGTGGGTGTGTCACTTGAGCGCCTCTGCTCTATACATACGCAGCCACGTACGTGCGCGGTGGTGCACATACATACATACACGCCGCTGCCTCGCCGTTGCGTCTTTTTTTTTTTTTTATACTTCCTCCCAACATCTCCTCCTCCTCCTTTTCATCGCTGCGGCAGCACGATGCTGCAACGCACGCTGTGTGCGCGATGTCCGGCCGACACGAGCAGAGCGTCCGTCTGTGTGCGCTTTTGCGGCCTCGGGCGGTACGACTACGTGCCGTCCATCACGTGGCCCCCCACGCACGACAGTGGTGGTGGCGGCGGCGGCGCTTCCCTGACGCACGACGGCGTCGCAGCACATTCCTCCTCTCTGCCGTCTGGGGGCGGCGCTGTCGGCGGCGAGTACCGCAGTTACCGCCGCTCTCCGTTCGCGGTGCTTCGTAGCCGGCAAAGCCGTGTGGGCCGGTGTGCCTCGGCGGTGTTGCCCTCTTCATACAACGCCGCCATCGCCCCTTCCTACGGTGGCGGTAGCGGACGCGGGCTCGCGGCGTGCGGTCACCGACTCTGCTGCTGCAGCGCCCTCTTCTACCCCAGCCCCACCCCCTCCGGCATCGCGTCGGCATCCGCAGAGGACGGTGCGCAGCGGGTGCTGCACACCTTCTTGTGGGCGCTGAAGCTCGCCAACCTCGAGGGGCTCCTGCGCACCGCTGTCGGCGACGACCTCTATCGACGGCTGCTCGGCCACACCGACGCCGCCGCCGCCGCCGCTGCTGCAACCGTGGTGCTGACGTGCAACGACCTCGCGGCGGTCGCGCAGGAGCGCAGTAGCGGTGTAAGTGCCGATGCGCGGGCTGAGTCCGACACGTCAGTCACCAGCTCGCCTTCGCCGGCAGCGCCGAGCACGTACACGGCGTGTCTGCTGCTGAGCGCTGACGAAGAAAACCGCGTCAAGTGGCTGCAGGAGGAACTGCCTTCGATGGAGTACCACGACTACTACAGCCGTGCGCCGTCGCTTCGGGCCTTGTATGTGATGTGGTCCATCCAAGAGCAGCAGCAGCGCTGGCGAGCAGCCGCCGTGGGTGGTGGTGGTGGTGGCGGCGGCGGCGACGGCAGTCCACCACCGCAGCAGGGGGACCGGAGCGGTGCCGGTCCGCGGCTCACCGCATCAGCAGCAGCGCGCACACCCAAGTCACTTCTCCCTCCACCGACGATGGACGATGTTCGGCGCGTCCTCATGCGAATGGAGGAGCGCCATGTCGAGGTGACGATGGCGGACACCGCGGCGCTGGCCGCCATTGGCGTCATCTCGTGCGACTCCGGCACTTCAATTCCTTCCAGCGAGTTTTGGGGGGCGATCGCGCGCCACCTTCAGCCGCAGCAGCTCGCGGAGGCCCTGCAGACCAACACCGCCACCGAGGCCCTCCTTCTCCAGCACGTGCTTATGGTTGCCCTGCTGCTACGCTACACGTTGCTCGCCACCGCGGAGGTGCCTTTGGCGTCCCCGACACCAACGCCGGCGTCGCCGTCGAGCTCCCCGTCCTCCACCGCGGCCGCCGGCTCGGTCGCTGCGAAGCTGCAGCTCCCCGTCGCGGCCTTCGAGGCTGCAAGCGTGGCGGTAGACCTCCGGCGGCGCCTCGCAGGGTGGAGCGGCGGCGATGGCCCGAGCGCGCCGCCGTCGTCGTCCTCCCCGGCGTACGCGGTCCTTGTGAGGCTCTGCGACGAGGTGTCGACGCACGTGTACGACCTCGCGGGGCGGCTGCAGATCGCGGCGTCGAGCCCGCACCTGCCAGACTTCACGACGTGGCTGCTGCGGGAGATGGTGACGAGCGCCGTGTGCGAGTCGCACTTCAAGCGCCTCGTGGACCGCAGCACCACGGAGGCGCTCGTGACACTGGAGCGGAGCGGGCTCGTGAATCGCAGCTCGATGGACTTGAGGGCGGTAGTACTCCAGTTGTTGCCGTTGCTAGAGAGCTGCGGGAGCGAGGACTTGTATGCGTCGGTGCTGCGTGATGTGCTGTCGGCGCTGGAGGAGCGGGCCCGGCGGGACCGACGCGCCTTTTCCTCCGAGGACATGCGCTACCTGGCGGAGCTCGGGACGAAGCTCTTCGCCAGCAGCGCCGGCGACGGCACGGCTGGCCGCAGCGGTCTCTTCGACGAGACGGTGCGAGGCCACATGGAGGAACTACATGTGATGGATGGGGGTCCCTGGGCACTGTGCGTGTCGTCGTACCGCTCCCTGAAGGAGATGGCGCAGGGCATCATCCGCGATCAGCGGCGGCTGAAGCAGCAGGTTCAAGAGCAGCTCCGCCAGCTCTCCAACTCCACCACCCTGTCCGCTGTCATGGGCGGCGGCGATGCCGCTGCGCAGCGACAAGACAGCTCGACATCCACCGCTACACCGCCGTCGACGCCACCAGTCCCTCACGCCACCTCTGCAGGCAGCACCGACTCGACCGCGAGTGCGGCACGAACGGACGCGGTCGGAGAGAATACGGGCGGTGAAGCGGTGAGGTCGGCTCCCTCGAGCACAAGTGCGGGTGCTGCTGCTGCTGGTTCTGATGCCGCCATGGCGCCGTCTAACATGCCGCGGATGCCGGCGTCGCCGATGCTGCGGCAGCGGTTCCTCGTTCTCGTCGAGGAGCTGGTGAAGGCGCAGGTGGATGAGAGCTCGCACGACTCGGAGCGGCCGATCGTGGTGAGCAGCGAGATGTTCGCCTTTGTGGCGCAGCACGTCCCGGTACCAAACATCCAGGACGAGTACCGCCGCAAGATCTTTCTGCTGGTGAACGTGGCGGAGGCGCCAGAGACCACGCGACGTCGGCGCGCCGCCAACGATGAAGCGCGGTCATCTGCCTCAGCAAGCCGACAAGACCGTAGACGCTTCCGCCGCCACCGCCACAGCAGCAGCAGCAGCAGCAGCAGCGGTGACGCCGCCGCCGCCTCCACCGCTGGTGCGGCGGTGGACCTCGCGACTGAGGCGGAGGCGCGCGTCCGACCCGGTGTTGAGGAAGAGGGCGGCGCCAACGACCCCCACGGCGGTGCCAACGACATCCCGGCTGAGCTGCGCCTCCTCGTGAGCTCCCTCCCACTCACGCTGTCGCCGTGGGCGAGTGTCATGATCCTGCGCGAGGTGCTGGCCGAGTCTGCCGGCCGCAACCCGCGGTACACCTACGTGCTCAACGCTGCTATAGACCTGCAATTGCCCATGTCGACGACACGGTCCCGTATCGCGACGACGCTGAACATGTGGCGCTTCTTGAACACGCAGGCGCACAAGCTCAGTCTCAAGGAGAGTGTGGTGATGAAGCAGCGGTGCGCGTGGAACCTGCCGATGGCCTACGTGCTGTCCTCCTACTGGTCCCTCCTCACGTGGCTCCTCCTGGCAAGCATCATCGCGCTCAACGTGGTCGGCATCGACTTCGAGTCGCAGATCGTTGCCAACTCGCTCTTCAGGATGTTCGCGCCGTGGGAGGAGATCTGCGCGCCGCCGACGACGGTCGATGGCGAGGCGGAGGCGTGGACGACGCAGGCGGTGGCTGACTTGGCGGCCGACTACTTTGAACTGACCGAGATCGCGGACCGGCGCCGCGAGGAGCATCACCGCAGCGGCACGAACGTCCTGCTCTCTTCCGCCTCGTACTTGTTCCTCGGCTACGACGACCAGCGCCGTCCCATGACTGTGATCCCCATCGGGAGCGATTGCAGCGCCACGGCCGAGGACCGTGCCGCGGAGGAGTACGCGTCGGCGACGGCGGTGCTGCGCGAGTTGTCCCTGCACGTGCCCTTCCCATTCTTCGTCGATGTGGAGCGGCCGCTGCCGGTCGAGTACGTGGAGCGGCGCATTGCGGAGCGCATCCGCCGCGTCTCCTTCGACAACACGTGGTTCCTACCGCGCATGATCATCCGCACCTTCCCGCTTGGTCGACAGTACACGGAGCACAACCTTGTGCTGCACACATGCACGCAAGCGAACCTGACGCGGCGCCGCATCACCTTCCTGCTGTACATGCACGACGGCGTCCCCGTCACGCCGCAGTTTATCCAAGGCCTCAACGACAGCTTCCTCTCACGGCACGCCAACTTGGTCTTGGTGGTGCACGAGGGCAGTCTTGTGAAGGGCGGCACCACACCCGCGGCCCTGAGCCGGATCGGCTCATCATCGACAGACGGCGCCGCCGCCGCCGCCGCCGCCAGTATCGTCTCTGCGGCGACGGAGATGATGGACGCCGTCATGCCAGGTGACCGCAGCGACTCCTCGCCTTCTACGCCGCCGTCGCATCAGATGCGCGTGTTGCCCTACTGCCGGCAGTACTACTGCAATGACGACCCCGTCGTCGCTGCCCCGCACCGTGCAGCCGGCACAGCATCGCTGGCCACGAGAGACGGCGGCGGCGTCGCCGAGGCGGAGTGGTGGGTGCGCGCGATGGGCTCGGTGCGACGGTGGTGGGGCGGGGTCGCTGTGGACTCGGAAGCAGCAGCAGCGGCGCGAGTTCCTCACTTCGCCGCCAGCTTCAGCAGCTGTCGTGCCTCTCTGCAACGCAGCCGTGAGCGGAGGGAGCGCGAGACTGAAGAGGACGCCGCCGCCGCTGCAGCACGCCAGGTGCAGCAGGACCAGCACGAGCAGCGGCGATGCCAGCCGAGCAGCGACAGCGGTCGGCGTGCGTTGGGGCGATGGGTGAGTTGGCTGGGAAACGCGCTTGCCTGTGCCACGGCTGCAGCGCTCCGAGTGACACGCACCGGCGGCGGCGGGTCGGGGGCCGTGGCAGAGGACGGCGTCGAGTCGCCTGCTCGGCGTACAGCGGCACCTCAGCCACACCAACCTCCCCGCGACGACCCCGCTGCAGCGCCAGCGACAGACACGCCGGCTGCAGAGGACGTGGCCGGCGCCGATGGCCAGCGCGGCCTCGTTACCGTCTCCTTCACTGCGCTACACCGCTTGATGTCGGAGGTGTCGGCGCCGGTGCTGGTCACGAGAGGGAAGGCAAGCAGCAGCACCGCAGCCGCAGCGCCTGCCACGGCGCGTGATTCTACTATGCCCGCACCGGACACCGTCCCCTCCACCGAGGTCCTGCGACGTGCGCCGGCTGCCGCGAGCAGAGACGCCCCGTCGCGGGAGCGGTGGCTCTGAGCCGTCTGAGGCGGGCAACGCGTCTACCGCCCGCGCCTCTGCTGCGACCCCGCCGAGGATACCAGTTGCCGCACTGCCGCCACACTGCACCGTCTCCACGCCGAGGGACGGTGACGCCCTCTGCGCCGTCGCTGCAGTCACCCGTGGCGCTCGAAAGCGCGGCACCCGCTCCACACTCGCAGACGTGAGCCGTCTCCGCCCCTCGCTGCGGCAGGGAAGGGAAGGGAGGGGGCCAGCTCGTGACAGAAGTTGGGTGAGGTGCTGATGGAGGGCTCCGGCTGAAGTCTCTCCCCCCAGCGACGCACTTTGAAGCTCGAGGGGCGAAGGGGGGAGGAGGAGGAGAGGGGGGCGGGGGGCGGGGTGACATGCGGACGTGTGCTGGAGCATGTTTCAGACAGCGATCATCGCGCGGTGTGTGCATGTGTGTGCATGCATGCGCGTGTGTGTGTGTGTGTGTATGCATGTGAGTCCGTACAAGGCCGCGTTTGCTGCAGCGATGAAAGACGTTCCAGAGGGGTGGGTTCGTGTGGGCCGAGGGGAGGGGTCGGGAGTGCACGGGTAGCCTCTCCTGACTGGACTCCCGTGTGGCCTCTCTTCTTCCTCCGTCGCCACACACACACACACATTTGCCACCTCGTCCTACTCCTCTTTCTTTCTTTCTCTCTCTTTTTCTTTCTCCCACGCGGTGCTTGACCGCCCTTCTCCGACTGGGGTTCACGGCGTGGTGGACTGCGTGTCTGGGTGTCTCCACCACTGCTACCGTTGCTGTGCCGCCCCTACACACACTCTCTCCGTCCCCGTCACCTTTACATACACACACACACACACATACAGAGTCCTGCTTTCCCATCACATCCCCCCCACTCTTCCTTTCCTTTTCCTTTCTCTCTCTTTGTGTGTCCTTGTCGCCTACTTGGTCGTGTCATCAGCAGCACTGCTTCGCCTGCGTACGACCGACGACCCGTCTCTCTCTCCCTCTCTCTCTCTCACCCCTCCTCCCTCCTTCCTTCCACGATGGCGAACGTTGCCGCGGTGGACGCGTACATCCAAAGTGGCGCCGCCATCGACGATGCGCGGTTGGACCAGTGGATTCAGATGAGCGACATCTCCAACGCAGGCGGGTACTACACCGGCGGCGCCGCCTCCGACGCCGAGGCGGTGCGGCGGGTGTCTCGGGTGCTGGTCGCGCAGTACCTCAACAACGCCGACGCGAAGGTCGTTCCGCTGCGCCGCAAGACGAAGTTCTGCCTGCTGCTGAACAACTTTGCGCTCTACAAGCCCGTTCGGCCCGCCGTGTTCGAGTGCCTGGAGGGCATGACGAGTATTTTCGAGAAGTCCATCAAGGACGAGGGCACGATGCCGTTCGACTCGGAGCTAGGCCGCATGTCGGAGCACGTCCTTGTGCTGCTGATGCGTGTGATGGACTACCGGCTCAAGGCCTCTGCCGTGCACGAGTTCGCGGAGCACAACACACAGTTTGCCATTCAGCTGCTGCTGGCCATTCTGCTGAAGGAGCCGCCGTACGAGTTTGAGCTTCGGTGCAACTGCATCAGTGGCCTGCTCGGGTTCACGCAGCCGCAGGCCTTCTTCGGGGCTGGGGAGAAGATCGAGGAGCACAGCTGCACCAACTTCACCGAGAAGGTGGACTTCATGCTGAACTTGATGCTGCGTCTGCAGGCGATACAGGTGGTGAGCGACGTGCTCGGGGACGCCATCGCGAGCGCTGACACGGTGCCGCCGCTGGTGCAGGCCGCGGTGAACAACACGATGCGCACGATCATGAACATCTTCAAGTTCTCCTCCAAGGAGGCCACGCAGTGGCGCCAGCACATCCTTCTCTCGACCACGTTCCTGGATGGGACGGTCATGATGTACGTACAGTCGCTGGCGGCGACACTGCACGAGATGATGACGGCGCCGGCGCCGCGCGTCACCGGGGAGCTGCTGCACTCCCTCAACCTCGCCTTTCTCTTCGGCGCCTTCACGACGTACAACATGGAGGAGGCGAGTCAGGAGGTGCGCATCTTCTGCACCTTCTTCCACGACCTCTTCCAGCTGTCCATCCGCCCCGTCGTGACGGACGCGCGCGTCTCGGGGCAGGTGATGGTGATGTACACCAACCTTCTTCACTTCATGTGTAACGTGGACGCCATGGGCGAGGAGCCGGACTACCCGATGGACGGCATTCTGCCAGAGCTGTCGAGCTCGGCGCTGCGGGCGACGGTGGAGGCGTTCCTCAAGAAGGAGGTCGGCGGCTGCGGGCTGCCCTTCACGCAGGCGTGGTACCAGCAGTTCCGCCGCGTCACAACCGACACGCTCCTCGCGCAGGACTCCACGACGTTCCAGTGCATCAACAGCTGCTTCCTGGCGATGATCACGCAGCTGACGGCGCAGCAGGCGGTCGTCGCCACTCCGGCCGCCCCGGCGCGCGCGGGCCGCCTGCTTGGCGACATGCCCGCCCTGAAGCCGGAGAAGAAGAACAAGATCTCCATCGACAAGGCCGCCGCGCCGATCCGGCACAAGGTGAAGCCGAGCGCCAAGCAGGACAGCGTGGAGGGTGTTGACGCCTCCCTCCTGTGCGCCTTGACCGGCACGGTGATGAAGAACCCCGTCTCCTCGCCGTACGGGCAAACCTACGAGAAGGAGGCCATCCTGAGCTGGCTCGAGCAGAACGGCTCCGTCTGCCCCATCACCGGCCGCCCGCTGACGGTAGCACAGCTGACGCCGAACACGGCCGTGGCGACCCGGATCATGCAACAGATGGTGCGGCAGACGATGGCAACGCAACCGGTAACGGAGGACGACATGTACAACTTCTAGGCCGGTTTTTTTTTTTTGGTTTTTCTTTCGAGAGAGGAGGCAGCGGAGCTATACCGTGTCTGCCACGTGCGTCAGCTCTCTCCCCGTCCCTCCGTCCCTCACGCTTCTGATTCCTGTGTCGTGGTGAGTGTCGCGCCTTGTTGTCTATCGACTTTTTGCGCGTGCCTGTACGCATGTGTATCGGTGTGTTTTACTAGCCGTGGTGCGTACCTCTCTCTCTGTGTGTGTGTGTGTGTGTGTGTGTGTGTGTGTGTGTGTAGTGGGTGGAGGTGGAGGTGGCGGGTGAGGGACAAGGAGGTATCGGTGGGAGAACGAGAGGATAGGAGGGGAGGGGAGGGAGGGTGTGGTGGTTGGGGCTACTGTCTCGGCGCGTGTTGGCCTCTCTTCGATGTTCTGTCGTCGTTTCACTCGTTTTATACGTAGTTGACTTTACGAACGCTGTGTGTGATTGTGTGCGTATGTGCGTGTGTGTGTGTGTGTGTACGTGTGGTGAAGATGATGGGTGTTGTGGATCGATAGACAGGGGTGGGGTGGAGGGGGGGGGGGGTTAGGAGAGGCGGATGGAAGGCGAGAGAGAGAGAGAGGACTGGTCACAGGATGTTTACTAGCGTCAAAGGTGCTCGCGATGGTTGCTTGCATGTCTCTCTCGCATTCGTTTTTTTTTTTTTTTTGTTTTCTTGTGCGTGTTTGGTCTGTTGCGTGCTTCTTGGCTGTCGTTGGTTTTTTTCTCTCTCCCTTCTTTTCGATCTGTCTGACTGTCGCTCTCTCTCCCTCTCTTCTCCCTCTCTGTGCAGCTCTCATCCCACTCTGTCCTTCCACATGCAGCCCATCATCGCCAGCTCAGATCCGCCGCCTCCGTCCTGGAGACGGACGTTGTGTGGACATCCTTGTGTCTCGTGTCGGCTCTCGTACATCTGTGTCGCATCACTTCCTCTCTGTCTGTCTTTCTCTGATTCTCTGACGGCGCGGGTGAGCTGCAGGAAACTGAAGAGGCGGCAGAAAGGTTGGTGATGGTGACGGTGGTCGCCGTCGTTGTGGAGCGCGCGGTCGCGGAGGTCGAGCCGGTACGCCGTCTGCGTGCTGCGATCTTCGCGTCTGCAGTGTCCCTCTCTCGAGAGACCTTCATCAGGCGCTAGGTCGGCCCTCCTCCCCTCACTTCTAGCGACGAGCTTTCGGTCGTGGCAGACGTCCTCTGACACACACGTGTGCGCCTTGCTTCGGCTCCAGATGTTGACCACAACAGGTGCGGCTGCAGCGACGCATCATCACACTGGGGGATAGACCAGCGTGTGCTACGAAGGCCAACATGACACACGCACATACATACATACACACTGAGTTTACATCATACACACAATCACCTTCCCCCCCCCCCGTCCTTGCGCTTTCCATTCTCCTTTTCTGTGGCGCTCTCTGTCTCCCTTCACGTCTCTCTCACTCTCTCTCAGCGTTGGCTACTCTCTCTTCTTGCGTGGGTGTGTGCGAGTTCTTTTCCCCCTTTTTGTGTGTGTGTGTGTGTGTGTGTGTGTGTGTCTGTGTGTGTGTGTGACGTTGTGTTAAGCGAACTGACGAGAGAAACGCGATCGAAGATGAGAGGAGTAGAGACAAAGAGGGGGCGGCGGGAGGGAGGGAAGGTACGGGGGAGTGCCTTCATTCCACGCGAGATGAATCTGTGCAACGCACGCACGTGCACAGATGCGGCGGATGGTGCTCATCGGCATCGGCGTGAGGGTGGTGTGCGCGCGATTGCGCGCGTGGTCGTGACCACGTGGGGCGACTACACAATGTGTGGCTGTGTGTGTGTGCGCGCGTGCGCAAATGTGCGAGAGGAGAGAGAGAGAATGCACGTGAGCGTGGAGACGAGTAGTTGACCGGTCCAACAGCAACAACCAAAAAAAAAAAAAAAGGAAGTGTGTCGTTGACACTTATCCTAACATTTTTTTTGTTTTCGTAGTGTACAGGCTGACGGTCACCAGCGGTGCACGAGCTGACGCAGCTGCTGTGCGACACACTCCCTTTCTCCACCTTCGTCCTTGCAGTCCGCTGCTGTGGTTGTCAGCGGAGCGACAGGGAACATGCACGCACGCACGCACGCACGTGTGTGTGTGTGTGTGTGTGTGTGTGTGTGTGTGTGTGTGTGGAGGAGCGAGGAGACTGCTGTCGCCTTCTCTCTCCCACTTTTGTCCTCTCCGTCACGTCACACGATCGGCTTCTCTCTCTCCCTCCGACTCTCTCTTCTTTTGATCCTGCATCGCTGCGTTGTGTGTGTGTGTGTGTCGGCTGCCACACATGTGTCAACACGGCGTTGTGCACGGTGCTCTCCCCATCACCACCCGCTCCTTTGGTTGTGCGTGTTGTTCCACGCGCGTGTTTGTGGTGTCGAGCGATCCCCCATCCCCCCTCTCCTCCTCCTTCCCCTTCTGACAGCGACGCAGAGCACCGGAGGCAGGAAGAGGCAACGCGTGCACAGTAAACGTCCGGCCGTCGTGAGTTGTCCCCCCTCCCCCGTGCAAACGAGTTCATCCGTGCCGACTCGCATTCACACGCGGGGAGCACGGTCTACCAACGCATTTTTCATCGTGTTCGCTCTCGCGTTTCTGCGCGAGTGAAGTGCGCGGGTGTGCGTGTCTGCAGTATCACCTCTTCCTTCTCTCGCTCCCTCCTCGCGTTGGCAGATGGCTGACGGTGGTGGCCCATCTTCCTCCACTGGCGGTGCCGTGCGCTCCGCCCAGGATGCAACACACAGCGTCCAGGAGCGACTCCGCACAGCGCGGAAGAACCCGGAGAAGGAGATCGGCATCCCGCTCGAGGAGCTGGAGCGGCGCCAGCGCGAGGCGCGCAAGCCCCGCCAGTTCGTGAGCAGCGAGTCGAGTCGCTCCTTCGACGTCAAGAGCTCTGCGCGGGCCCAGCAGGTGATGAGCCAAGGAGTGGACAAGTATCAGCGAGAGAAGCGGCAGAGGGATCTGAAGAGCACCTTCACGACGCTGCGCAAGGTGCAGGTGCTGCTGTGCGTCTTCGGCGCAGGCTTCTTTGGGTGGCTGGCCGTGACGTACCTGCTGCCGCAGTACGCCGCGGTGCAGGACCGCAATCGACGGATGCAGCTCCGCTACGACCGCGCACAGCAGAGCATGGTGGGTTGGCGCGACAGCAACGGCAGCAGCAGCAGCAGCGACGCCGTCACCGCCTCTACCGCGACCAACACGCCGCCAGTCGGGCCGGTGGTGCGGGTCTTCCGTGTCCACGACGACGGCGATGGTGTTACGCGGCGACCCATTGAGTGAGACGTCGCCGTCTTGGACGCACGAAGCGTGTGAGAGCGAACGAGTGGTGGTGCTGTGGTGCTATGGTGCTGTGGTGTGCACGTGACTCACAGATGACGACGACGTTTGGGTCTCTCAGTCTTCCTCTTCTTTACTTCCTCTTCTTCGTGGGTGTGAGGGGTTGGTTGGCGGCCGCCTCACCGCGCCTTCGCCATCCTCTTCGCTGGAGAAGAAAAAGAAGAAGACAGGTTGACGTGTGTGGTGCTCCGCTGCCCACTTCAGACATGACGGCACCGCACCGTCGTACCGCCGAGGCCTGGCGTCCCTCGCACGTCTCCTTCGTGCGTGTGTGTGTTTGTCTGTGTGTGTCCGTCCTCTCTTCCCTGTCGTTCATGCGTGCTAGTGCGCTGGCGCGGGCTGCGAGGGACAGTGTCGAGCGAGACCCCTCCAACGCTGTCGGTGAAGCATCTGGCCACGTCCCTGTCTCCCGCTCCCACTCCCTCTCTCTCTCACATGTTCTACTTGGTCAATTCTCGTGTGTGTGTGTGCATGTGTGTGTGTGTGTGTGTGTGTGTGCGGGACTGGTCACTCCCGCGTCGCCTCACTCCACGTCTTCTTTCCCCTCTGACGAACACACACTAACACACACTCACACACACATACGTACACGCGGACCCCTTCCAGGAACTCAACAGCGAGACGTTCAGTGGCAGTGTGTGCTCTCCCCCCCCCTCCTTCATCCTTCCCCGCTCTCGCCCACAAGCACGCGCCAGCCGGGCTTGCCAGCAGCACGCGCACTCGCCACGCTCTCCGTCCCTCGCCACCTACATTCCCGCCCGACCTCTCTCTCTCTTCCTTCACTCCTTGTCCCCTTGCCGCTGTCTCTTCAGCTCGGTAGGCAGTCGCGTGGTGCGCTCGCACATTTGCTCTCTCTCTCTTTGCGCGTGGTGTGTCCGCATACATATCACTGGTGGTAACTCTAGCTCTCGAATTGCGTGTTTGTCTCTCTCTGTCTGTGTGTTAGTGTGTGTGTGTGTGCAAGTTGTGTTGCTGACATCAGCAGCTGTGCTTCCCTCCCCCCCACTTCCCACATCGTGTGTGTGCGTGTGTGTGAATTGCTTTCTTCATCTCCCACCCCCCCCCCACTCCCTCCCACCGCGCAGCGATCATGGCCAGCTCGAACGTTCTCCGTGTGGCGCTCGTCACACTGATGCTGCTCGGCTCCGTCACGGTGTCCGCCGGCGACGACAGCCGCGGCAGTCCAATCGGCTTCCAGGCGGAGGTGTCCAAGATGCTGGACATCCTCGTCAACTCCCTCTACACCAACCGTGCCGTCTTCCTCCGCGAGCTGATCTCGAACGGCAGCGACGCGCTGGACAAGATCCGAGTGCTCTACCTCACCTCCCCCAAGGAGCCGCTCACGAAGGATGGCGCGGCGCCGACGATGGACCTCCGCATCTCCTTCGACAAGGAGAAGCACCACCTGATCCTGCGCGACGGCGGCATCGGCATGTCCAAGGACGACCTCGCGAAGCACCTCGGCTCGCTGGGCACGTCCGGCACCAAGCACTTCTTGGAGAAGTACCAAGAGAACGGCGGCGCCGTCAGCGGGGACCAGAGCAACCTGATCGGCCAGTTCGGTGTTGGCTTCTACTCTGTCTTCCTCGTCGGCGACCGCGTCCGCGTCGCCTCCAAGAGCGACGACAGCGACGAGCAGTACGTGTGGGAGTCGAAGGGCGACGGGCAATACTACCTCTACCCCGACCCACGCGGGAACACGCTGGGCCGCGGCACCGAGATCATCATCGAGCTGAAGCCGGATGCGGAGCAGTTCCTGTCGGCGGAGACGATCAAGAAGACGATCCACCAGTACAGCGAGTTCATCAACTTCCCCATCTACGTCCAGGAGGAGGTGGAGGTGAAGGCGGCGGAGGTGCCGGAGGCTGCGGCGACGGACGACGTCCTGGATGAGAACGCCGTCGAGGACGAGGCGGAGAAGGCGGCCGTGAAGGAGCTGCGCTGGACACTCGTGAATGAGAACCGCCCCATCTGGACCCGCTCGATCGGCAACGTGACGGAGTCGGAGTACAACAAGTTCTACAAGGCCTTCTCCGGCGACTACCGCGACCCGCTCTACTTCAACCACTTCAAGGTGGAGGGCGAGGTGGAGTTTGACTCCATCCTCTTCGTCCCCTCCACGGTCGACCCTGCGTCCTTCTCCGACGACAACGCGGTGCCGAACACGAACATCAAACTGTACGTGCGCCGTGTCTTCATCACCGACGAGTTCCGCGACCTGCTGCCGCGCTACCTGAACTTTGTGAAGGGCATCGTGGACAGCAACGACCTGCCGCTGAATGTGTCGCGCGAGGTCCTGCAGGAGAGCCGCATCCTCCGCGTGATCAAGAAGAAGCTGGTGCGCAAGGCGCTGAACATGTTCGCCGACATCGCAGCCCAAGACGAGGCGATCGCGAAGGAGAAGCAGGTGGAGAACCCACCCCCGTCCGGCCACACGCACCTGTCGAAGCCGACCTACTCTCGGTTCTGGGAGATGTACGGCAAGCACCTCCGCCTCGGCGTCATGCTCGACAGCAACAACCGCAATCGCCTGACGAAGTTGTTCCGCTACAAGTCCAGCAAGAGCGAGAAGGACTACGTGTCCCTCCAGTCGTACGTGGACCGCATGAAGACGGGGCAGAAGGGCATCTACTACCTCTCCGGGGACTCGGTGGCGCGCATCAAGAAGTCGCCGATGCTGCAGGACGCCGTCAGCCACGATGTGGAGGTCATCTTCATGACGGATGCGATCGACGAGTACGTCGTCTCGCAGGTCACCGACTTTGCGGGCAAGAAGCTCATCAACCTCGCCAAGGAGGGGGTGCAGTTCGAGGAGAGCGATGCGCGGCAGCGCGTGATCGACAAGAAGCGCAAGGAGAAGTACGAGGCGTTCTTCACGCACCTGCGCACGCTCTTCGGGTACTCGGAGGTGCGCAAGGTCATCCTCACCAAGCGCGTCACGAGCGAGGCCTTCATCCTGTCCTCCGGTGAGAACCAGATCACCGCGCGGCTGGCCAACATCATGCGCGGCCAGTCCATGTCCCTCGCCGACCAGCAGACGACGGCCGAGCGTGTGCTGGAGGTGAACTACCGCCACCCCCTCGTGGACGAGATGTTCAAGCGCTTCACCGTGAACGAGGAGGACGAGGTGGCGGCGGACGTGGCGTGGGTGCTCTACGACACGGCGAACCTGCAGGCCGAGTTTCCAGTGGCCGACGTGGCTGCCTACTCCAAGCGCATCAACCGCCTGCTCCGCAGCGGCGTCGACCTGACCCCAGACGACTCGCTGCTGCCGGCGGACGATGCCGACTACACCGTCTCCAACACGGAGACGGAAGAGGAGTCGGAGGCGAAGGAGACGGAGGGCAGCGACGTCGCGCTGGAGGAGGACGGCTGGGACGGCGTCGGCGCTGCCGAGGATGAGGGCGACCTGTAGAGGCACCGCTGCACGACACAGGGGAAGACCCTCTTCCCGCTTCCCTCGTCACCTTCTCTCTACGAGTCTCTGTCCTCCTCCGCGGGTGCACTGGAACGCACGTCCACGTTGCGGATGCGCCGCGTCGCGTCTTTCATGTACACGCATTCAAGAACATCGATGGACCAGACATACACAGACAGACAGACAGACACAGTATCATGTTTCTTTACTTTTCTCTTTTTTTTTTTTCTCTCGTGGGCTCTCGCGCCGTCTCTCCCTCTCTCCCTTCCTCTCGTACGTACGTGTGCGTGTGTGTGTTTGTGTGTTGGAGTGGTTTGACGGTGCTGTTTTTTTTTTTTTTCCTTTACTTCATGTGCGTGTGTGTGTGCGTGTGTGTCCTCTCTCCATCTCCCTCTGCGTGTCTGCATTCGGTGGAGGCGTCCGTCTTGCCTGACCTCCCTCCTCCTCCTCCTCCGTCCCTCTCTCTTTCTCTTCGCCTCATCACCCCTCCCTCGCTCCTCTCTCCTCTCTGTCTCTCTCTCTCATGTCTTCTCCCCTGCGGAGGCGCAGTCACGCATCGGCTGCCGCACAACGCGGGGACTGAGGCAACGAGAGAGGAGGAGGAGAGGAGAGGTGTGAGGGGGTGATGTACGTACTCCTCCTCCTCTCACAGACACACACGCACACACAGACAGACAGACAGTAAACACTATGTTTGTGTGAGGAGGAGAGAAGGGGGAGGCGGCAGGGGACGGAGGGTGTCTGACTGCGATTCATGGCGCGAGAGAAGAGGGAGGTGCTAAAGGTGACAGAGCGTTGTGCGCACAGACACAGACAGACACAGACATAAGCTGAGGTGCGAGGCGAGGACTGCCACCGTGGCACCGCACCTTCACATGCCTCGCAGCGCACCAGCCGGTGAACGAGAGAGAGGGAGAGGCAAGGGCGAGGAGTGAGCACGCGATGCGAATCCCCTCTCCTCCCCTCTCCTCTGCTCTCACAAAGCTCGGGTGGTGCAACACACACAGACACACACACACACACACACACACTGTCTGTTGCCCCCGCCGCCGCACCAAACGTGCTACGCGACTCTGTGGCGTTGTCATGACAGACCTCCGCCTACCTGCGCTTCCACACACTCTCTCTCTTTTTCTCTCATGTCTTGCACCGCCGCTCTCCCCTCCTTACTTCCTCGGTGCCCTCTCACTGTTGACACACCACACACACACACACACACACACACGCGGACAGCAACGCAGACGCGGGTTGTGCGTGAGACGCGCCGCATCAGCCGTGGTTTCCCTTTTTTCTTTCTTTTGACTGTCTCCATTCTTGTCCACCTCCCACCTCTCGCCTCCGAACACAAGTACAACAGACACACAGACAGACAGGCGACATTGAAGACGCCAGTGATGCCGTCTCCTAGCTCGTCCGCGGCGGCGCCGCGGCTGGGCGGCCAGCTGCGCTCCTCGGAGCAGGTGCTGGACCGCTTGACGAGCAGCGACATGGACCACCTCGTCGCCTCTCGCCGCAGCGGCGACGCCATCTCGCGCGAGTCTCTCGCCGCGCTCTACACGCTGGCAACGAAGCTGCACTCGCCCGCGCTGCGCTTCGCCTCGAACACCATCGAGACACGCAAGGAGCGGCACATCACCACGGAGCAGGTGTGGGGGCAGCTGAGCATGCTCCTCCGGCCGGTGCTGCGCCAGTTGGAGGACAATGTGCGTCGGGCAGAGAAGCTGTACGGCGTGGGCAAGGCTGCCAAGGCGACGCCGCGGACGTCGCGCAAGGCCACCGCGCGCGTGAAGAGCGGGGAGGGCAGTGGCGGCGGTGCGGCGGAGAGGGACATCTTGTCCACGCGCACATCAGAGCTGGACGAGAGCGACGTGGATGAGGAGATCAAGGCGCTGCTGGCGAAGCGGGCAGCGAAGCGCAGTGCGCGGACGGCGGCGAAGGAGAAGGACGGCAGCGGCGGTGGCGACGGCGACGCGTGGCGCTACGCCTTCGGCAAGGAGAACGTTGGCGACGGAGACGAGGAGGAGGAGGGCGACGACTGGGACGGCGAGGACTCCGACCACGGCACCTCACGTCGCCGTCGCCGTGAGGAGGCGGCGGCAGAGGACGAGGGCGGGGAGGAAGAGGAGGAGGAGGTCAGTCCGGACGACCGACGTGCCCGCGACCGACACCGCCGGGCGATGGCGGAGGCCGAGGATGAGGAGGAGGACGACGACGGCGAGGCGGCGGAGGGGGAGCTCGCGGCGCTTCGCGAACTGTATGGCGAGGACTTCGAGGACGACGGCCGCGGCATGTTCGGCGACGAGGAGGAGGACGAGGATCCTGACATGGAGGAGGACATCGAGCTGGACGACCCGGCCAACGAGGCCGGCGGTGCCTTCAGCGAGCGCGATGGGGCGTACTTCGGCAAGGGCGACATCCTCCACGACGAGGCGGGCGACTTCGAGGACGCGTACGGCGATGACGGCGATGACGGCGACGGAGGCGCGGAGGCTGCGGCTCCACTGGCGGGGGAGGAGATGAGCGAGGAGCTGCTCGCCGCCCTGGAGGACCCGAGCTTGTCGGAGCTGCAGAAGGAGCGGCTGCGCGAGCAGCACATGGTGCGGACCATGGAGGAGAAGCGGCTCTTCGCCACCGACTGGAGCATGGTGGGTGAAACGGCGGCGAGCAAGCGACCGCGCGATGCCCTGCTGGAGGTGGACGACTTGGAGTTCGAGTACGGCATGAAGGCGACGCCGGTCATCACGGAGGCGTTCACCGCGAAGCTGGAGGACCGCATCAAGCAGCGCATCCAGGACGAGAACTACGACGACGTGCAGCGCAAGACCACCTTCTCCACGGCGGCCGACATCGCCCATCCCAAGTACGATGCCGCCCTCGACGCGCAGAAGTCAAAGATGTCCTTGATGGACCTCTACGAGAAGGACTACCTGGAGAAGCAGCGGCTCGCGGACGAGGCGGCTGGCGGCCCGGACGCGCCGAGCGCGGAGCCGCTGACCGAGATAGAGAAGGACGAGCTGCGCGCCATTCAGATGTGGCAGCGACTGGCGCAGCACCTCGACGCCCTCAGCAACTTCCACTTCACACCAAAGCCGGTGCAGCAAGACCTCGACGCGCGCGTGCGGGCTGTCGAGAACCAGGCGCCAGCCGTTGTCATCGAGACGGTGGGCAACTTCGCCACCACTCGAGAAGGCGCCTTGGCGCCGCAGGACCTCTACCGCGGCTCCTCGCACCGCTTCGCGGACGTCGGCGCCGACGAGCTCTCACCGCAGGAGCGCCACGCGCTGCGGCGCTCCAAGAAGGAAGCGGGCAAGAAGGACAAGGAGCGCAAGGATGCCCGCAGCAAGGAGCGCGCAGAGGCGCGCAAGGCGAAGCAAGCGTCGGCGAAGCCGGCTGCCGACCGCAAGGGGAAGAAGTAGTTGTGAAACCGTGGAAGAGGAACACTCGTGTGTGCGTGTGTGTGTGTATGATGGTGATGACGGCTGCCTGTGTGATTCGCGCTGCTGTCATCTCCGGCGTCTGATGGCGGCGCACCGACTGCCGCTGTACTCGTTGACGGTCGGTGGGGAGGCACGCGTGCGCCGTCAGCGATGGACGTTGTCTGAACTAACGGCCTCGGCCGCTCTAAGGTGCCCTCCGGCTCCCCCCCTCGCTCGCTCGCTCGCTCTCTCTTCCTCACTGCACGGCTGCAGATTCTCACCCCCTCTCTGTCTCTCTGCCACACACGTGTGCGGAAGGGACACACACACACGTTTGTGAGGAACACGCTGCGAGACTTCATCGCTCGGCGGTTACTCCTTGTGTGTGTGTGTGTGTGTGTGTGTGTACATGTGTTTGGGGGATGTCTCCACCAGTGCGGGGAGAGTTGGCGGTGTGCGGCACGGGGAAGGGGCGGAAGAGGTAACAACGCGTAAGAAGAGAGAAAAAAAAAAGAGAGAGATTTACTTGGCCAACTCGCTACGGCTTGATAAACACACACACACACACACATGCATCCAGTCAGATGTTAGGGAGCACAGACATCTCAAAGGCGGTCCTGACCAACGATGTGGGCTGTGGCGGTGACGACCACTGCGCGCATGTGCGTGAAGAGGAGAGACTCGGACGGAGGTAGCATGTCGCCAAACCACCCCGACCCTGCCACTGGCGGCTCCGCTTCTACGGTCGCACACCAACGCGGACTTTGCCATCGTTGTCAGCACACACACACACACACACACACACACAGACACGTAGACACGTGCCCACCGACTCGCCTCTTCCACGCCCCCCTCTACCGACCCACCCGTTGCCGCTCTCTGCGCAGCGCTGACACTCCACCCACAGGCCCGCACGCTGCACCCCAGCGTGCACCGTTGTGCCCCCGCTCCGCCCCACACGAAGTCTGTCGTTTCTTTTGTCTTTGTTTTTAGTTTGGTTTCTTCTCGTGCTTCGAGTGTCTCCTCTCTCTACCACAGACCCTCCACTGGTCTGTGGGCGGCGGTGCCCGCGGACAGCAGCGGCACTCTCTCTCCCTCTCTCGCACGCAGTCGTGGCCGCCTCGGTGCCGCAGACGCTGACACACAAACACACACACATACACACACACGCACGCACAGACACAGACGGACGAGCGGTCTCGTGCACTCCGGAGACGTCGTCGTCCGTGGAGAAGGACGGAGGAGGAAGTGAGTGAATGCGCCGCTTGATACCGTCTGCGGCCCACGGCGTGCTCACCGACGAGGCATACGAGCAGTGCCTGCGTCACTACGCCACGTGTGCCTCATCCACTCGTGGGTGGACCACCGGCGGAGATGTGGCACTTCGCCTCGTGTGGGACAGTGAGGCGCGCGTCGCTCCTCAGTCCCCGCCGCTCGCCTCCTCGAGTGCCGCGCATGGCGACCCTGCACTGCCGCCCGCGACTCCGCGATACCGCGATAAGTTCGTGACGTTGCCGAGTGCCTCATCGCCGACGTCACTGAGCTCCGCCGCTGGTGTTGCTGCTGCTGCTGTGGATCCGGTGGCCCCGCCAGTCGTGGGTGAGGGGAAGGCAACGGAGTACACGTTGATCTCGGACGAGGACGACGACGAGCCGGAGGGCAACTGCGTGGGCACACCGTCCTTGTCGTCGTCGCCGTCCGTGTCGCAGCGATCGCGGCGCGGTGGCGCACCGGTGTTCGGCAAGCCACGCGCGGTGTCTTCCTCGCCGGCTCCCGCCCGTAGCGGTCGTGGTCGGGGTGGTGTCAGCCGATGCATCAGCCCCGCGCCTCACCCCTCCCAGAGACAGAGCACCGGCAGCAGTGTGGTCATCGTGAGCCAACCGACGCGCAAGACGACGGAGCGTGGTGGCACCAACACAGCTGTTGCACCGCAACGCCGACTCTCCAAGTCCGCCCCCTCCTCCTCCTCCTCCTCCCGTGGCGGCGACCCGGATGTGGATGGCGGCCACACGGCCGGCACGAAGCGGCAGCGCTCGATGGAAGAGTTCCTCTACCACGCAGAGTGAGACCCCGGCACTCGCGCCGTCGTCGTGTTCGCCCCCCTCGCCCATTCGCTATCGTCACTGTGTCTGTGTGTGTGTGTGTGTGTGTGTGTGTGTGTGTGTGTCTGTGTCTGTGTCTGTGAGGTCCGTCACAGCCGCATTCTTTTTTTTTTTTTCATTCACCGTGTACACTCTGCCTCCTTCCTCTTCACCTCCTCCCCCCTTTCCCTGTCCTGTACCCTCTCCTCCCCTCCTTCACACAGACACACAGACGCGCGGTCGTGTGTCTGTCCGATCACTGTGACTCTTCAGTTGCTCTCCCGTGAACAGCGTTGTTGCTCTCTCTTTGTCTCCCTCCCTGGTGCCTCTCTGTGCAACCTTCGGTGTGGGACGTCGTCTCCCTCCCTGTTGTGGCACGCGTTCAGCGCCGCCGCGCGTCTCTCTCGCCGTGACCTCTTCCTCCATGCGCTACCCGGCTGCCGACTCCACACACACACACACACACACACGCGCAGGCGGCATAGACTATCTCTCTGTATCTGTGCCCCTCTCTCCCCCCTTTCTCCTACCTTCTCTCCCAGAGCGGCACACCCGTTATCACTGCGACACAGCGACACACACACATACACACACGCACAGGCACACAGTCACAGACAGACACACAGTCACAGACAGACCGACAGACACATACGCGGACATCGGCACACGATGCCGTCGTTTCAGATGCACCCGGGCTTTGCCGGGCAGAGCGTCCGCAGCAACCCGTGGAAGCCGACACAGTTCCTCATCTCCGCGTCTCAGAACTTCGGCGTCGTCGGCTCCGGCAAGGTGTACGTGGTGGAGGCCGCCCCCGGCTTCCCAGCCGGTACCCCGGTGCCTCTCGTCGGCTGCTGGGGAACGTCCGATGGCACCTTCGACGCATGCTTCAGCGAGATCGACCAGAACATCGTCGTCGCCGCGTGTGGGGATGGGGTGAAGGTGTACAACCTCGCGATGAGCCTCAACCGCGACGGGGCGATGCCCCTCACCCACAACGCTGAGCACCAGGCTGAGGTGTCCTGCGTCGTGTGGAACTCGGGCCGCCGCGACACCTTCTACTCCGGCAGCTGGGACACCACCGTCAAGATGTACGCCGCGGCACGGCCGGAGGTGTCGCTGGTCACGATGCAGGAGCACTTCAAGGAGGTGTACGAGGTTGCCACGACAGCGCACAGCCCGTCCTCCATCCTCTCCTGCTCTGGCGACGGCACGTGGAAGCTGTGGGACACGCGTGCGTCTCAGCGCTCCGTGCTGACGCAGATGGCGCACCAGAATCAAATTGTGCTCTCTATCGACTTCTGCAAGCGCGATCCCAACATCTTCGCCAGCGGCGGCGTTGACCGCACCGTGCGTGTCTGGGACGCCCGCCGGCCGAACCAGCCGCTCGCCTCCTTCCCCGGCCACGACCAGGCGTGCCGCCGCGTTCGCTTCTCGACTCTCAACCCGTCCATGCTCGCCTCCAGCGGCTACGACATGCGTGTGTGCGTGTGGGACCTCGCCAAGCCGCAACAGCCCTTGACGGCGCGCTACCAGCACCACCGCGAGTTCGTCGCGGGTCTCGAGTGGTCACAAGCGGCGCCAAACACCCTCGTCTCAGCCGCGTACGACGGGTCCGCCTTCTTCTTGTCTCTCGGCCAGGCACCAACGCCATCGCCGCCGGCGCAGCAGCTGCCACCCACCATGCCCCCACCGCGTGTGCCCAGGCCCCGTACCAGGGTGCTGCCGGGCCTGCCACAGCCTGGCATGCCGATGCCGATGGCATCACCACCCCGCTCGCCTCGGTAGTCTCGATGCAGCAGCAGGAGTGGTGGCGGTGGTGGCCGCTGTTCCTCGACTTGGCGGTGAAGGACAGAGGCGTCATCGACCCCCCCCCCATTCCCTCCCTCGGTGCCTCGCGCACAGGACAGTGTATCCAACTTCGCGCGAGGGCTTGGCGGGGGACGGCGTCGCTCTCTTTCTCACGCGCTCGCGAGTTGGCGGATGCCACGTCCTCCTCGCTCCCACCCGCCCTCCTAACACCCGCACACACGTACACACACGCATGTGCGTGCGTGTGTGTAACTGTGTGTGTGTGTGTGCCGACTCCTCCATTCCGCCTCTCAGCTACCCTCCATCCAAACACACCGCGTACATGTGTGTGTGTGTGTGTGTGTGTGTGTGTGTGTGTGTTTGAGGCTTGGTGGTGCTTGGCGTACCGTACGTCACGCGTGATCGTCACTCGTCCTCACAAAACAGAAGAGCAGAAGCGGCAGCAACGGCACACGCATCGTCGCAGCCTCCTCTGGGCTGCGTCGGTGCTGCAGTTGCTGCCCTCCCTTCCTCCACCGCACGGGGACACGAGGCGGTGACGTGAGGGGGAGAGAGGTGGTGTCCCGCCCCTCCTCCCCCATCGCAGCAGACGCGGTCCTCCTTCACCTTCACCTTCGCTTTGCCTTTCCCTTCTCTCTCTCTCTTTTTCTGTCCTTCCTCGGCGGTGCAGTGCGCGAGACGGCGCCTCTCTCTGCTGACACACACCGACGCACACGCACACCATACGGCCTCCTCCTTGTCCTCTCTCTCGCACACGCCAGCATGCCGGTACGCGCGGTGTCCCCACGCCGTGCGCGCTCCACTGGGCGGCGCCGCAACAATGTCAACACGGCCGCCGCCCCGGCGCGGCTCAACTT
This sequence comes from Novymonas esmeraldas, assembly GCA_019188245.1. Classification (NCBI taxonomy): domain Eukaryota; phylum Euglenozoa; class Kinetoplastea; order Trypanosomatida; family Trypanosomatidae; genus Novymonas; species Novymonas esmeraldas. Next base: position 65,667 of record JAECZO010000055.1, read on the forward strand.
CAGCGTGCAAGACCGCCGCCTGAACACACGTCTTCTGAACGAGACTCAGAGGCGCAAGGCGCAGCTGCTCGGCTTGACGACCCACGATGTGGCACATCAGCTGCACCGGTACACGGTGGAGCCGACGACTGTCATGGACGAAGGGCGAGTCGGTGGGCTCGGCAGCACGAAGGGCGGCGCGCCGTCCAAGCCGTCCGGCACTGGGGGAGCTGCTGCGCCGTCGGCAGCCGGCGTGGACGTGTTCGGCGCCTCCAGCTCTCCGTCTAGCATGCACGCCACGGCCGATGGACCTGCGTCCGCCGGCAGAGACGCCTACGCTCGGTGGCAGGCGCAGTACGCCCAGCACGTGCAGAGCAGGAGGGACGCGGCGCCAGCGTCACAGCACTCACCCGCCCTTCCCGGCGGCGGCGGCGGTGGACGCGACAACGGCGGCGGTCCGACGTTGTCAGTGCCACCGACCTCCTCGTACGACGAGTGGCTCTCGGCCGGTTGCCCGACCGGCTCGTGGCTGGCGCTGCTGCACTCCGAGGTGTACGCTCCTGTGGAGGCGGAGCGCGCCTTCCTGACGGCCAAGTACGACCCCAAGGCTCGACAGGTGGAGTAGTGCGTGCACCTCTTCTCATGTACAACATACAGACATACACACACACAGATCACACTCACCCCCTCTCTCTCCCCCCCCCCGGGCATCTCATCATCATCATCTGTGTGAGAGAGAGGATCACGACTGCGTGGTCTGTCTGTCTCTGTCTCTGTCTCTGTCTGTGTGTGTGTGCCTCACGTGGTGCAGCTCACCCCACCGGCGCGTCGCCGTCCTTCTCCTCTGCCCTCCACATACTCCCCTCCGCGCCGTCTGTATCTGCACTGCTGCATATCCGCAACAAAGGAGACCATCGCTCTCCGTACACACACGTTCACACACACACACACACACGGCTCGCAGCACATCTGCTGTGTTCAACATACGCCGACACTCAACAGTCTCTCTCTCTCTCTCGTCCCCGCTCGCCATGCTCCGCTGCACCGCCTTCCGTCTCACGCCCCTGGCGGACAAGAAGGCGTTCATGGAGCTCGTCAAGACCCTCCGCTACCGCACCGAGGCACCCATCTCCGACTGTAGCGCGGCTCTGAAGGAGACGAACGGTGATGTGGACGCTGCAATGCAGGTGCTGCGCAAGCGCGGCGCCGCCCGCGCCATGAAGAAGGGCGACCGCGTCACCGAGCACGGCTTCGTCGTCAGCTGCGTCGGGTCCACGCCGGCGAGTGGGGCGGCCATCATCACCGTCTGCAGTGAAACAGACTTCGCGGCCCGCAACGAGCACTTCCAGAAGGCGTGCGTGCAGGCGCGTGCGCACCTGCGCAACCTGTTGGACAGCACCGGCGGCGCAGTTCTGGCGAACCCGGAGGAGGCCACGAAGCAGCTGAACGAGTCCATGGCGGAGGAGCTGCGCGCCACCATCGCCGTGCTGGGGGAGAACATGCGAGTGCGCAGCATCACCCCGCTTCTCCCCGCGCCTCACGTGTCGGAGCGCCTTCTCATCGGCAGCTACACACACGGCTCCCTCAGCATCCACGACGTGGGCCGCATCGTTGGTCTGGTGGCTGTGAGTCAGCTGCGGGAGGGCGAGGTGGTCCCGAGCGACGTGCTGACGTCGGTGGGCCGCCACTTCGTCGCCACGTCTGGGGCAGAGGGCAACTACGCCCATCAGAACTTCTTCGGCAGCGAGACGGAGACGGTGGGGAAGTGGCTGAAGCAGCGCGGCCTTCGGTTCAGCTCTAGTCTGGTGCAGGAGTTCGGGAAGGAGCCGGTGGTACACACCGCCCCGGCACCGCCCACGTAGCAGCAGCAGCGCACATGCTCGCTCGACTGCCCCCGCTTCCCCCCTCTCACGTCCCCAACCAACCACACACACGCACACACACACTCGCTGCCTGCGCAGGGAGGTGAGTGCCTCTGGTGGTGCCTCTGGTGGTGCCGCATGGCGAGTTGGTGCGAGGACAGCTGTGCGATGCGGAGGGGGGGCTGTACGGAAGGCGTGCCATGTCCGGCGGGCAGAGGCAGTGGACCTTGATGCATGGCGCCGCTGCTGCTGCTGCTGCAACATCGCGCCACCGGCGGTGGTGGTGCCGTGGTGGTGCGATGTGGTGTGGAGGAGGTGCACGAAGGTCCGTCTCCCCCACTTCCTCTCACAGATGGCGTTTGTTTTGTCCTTCGTACGGTGGCGTCACATTTTTTTCTATATTTCTTTGGCGGTGGTTGTCGCTGGTGCCACTCCCTGTGCGTTGATGCTCGTGGAGATGTGCATGTCTGTGTTGCCCGCGATGGCGGAACAGGAACGAAGTCGATCGTGAGACACGTGTGCATGTGTGTTTGTGTGTGAGAGGGCAGTCACACGCCGCTGCTCACACGCACCTCTCGTGTCTTCATGATATGTGTGGACCGAGAGAAGAGAAGGAGGAAGAGCATGCGCCTCACTCACTTTTCTCTCCTCTCACTGTCAACTCCTCCCATCACCATCCTCCGCCCTCCGCCCTCCGCCCTCTGCCCTCCACACCGGTCATCAGCTTCCGTGCGAAGCCCCTTCCCTTCCCTTCCCTTCCCCTCCCCCGCAAGGCTGGCTGGCGGCGGAGCTGCTCCTCTCCTCTGCTGGTCTCCTCCCTTATCCCTCCTCTCTCTCTCTCCACCGCCTGCGCGTGAGCAGCTCAGACCCCTCGCACACACACACACACACACGCACGCACACCATCGGAGGAGGAGCAGAGAGACGGCAGAGCACAAGAGAGATAGAGCGTCCGCTCTTGCTCTCTCTCTCCGCAAGACGTCGTGGGCGGGGGCGCGTCTCTCGAGCCACCGTGGGCGGCGGTACCACTCATCCCTTCCCACGCTCACTCTCTCTGTCCCTCCTGTGGTACCGGGGGGGGGGGGGGTACGACGGCGGCACCAGACACACCACACAAACACATACAGTTCCCCCCCCCCCTCATTAAGGAGGCTCCGCGATGGCGTCCACCATCGCCCCGCCGGCGCTGTCCTTCAAGCGCAAGGCCATCACAGACACCGCCTCCGCCGCGCGCGGGTGCCTCCTCGTCTACCCGGCGAGCAAGAAGGCGAAGCAGCGCGTCGCCGTCGGCGACAGCACCGGGCTCTTCAAGGTGTTCTCGGTGGGGAAGAGACTGGAGCCGGTCATCGCCTTCGACACACCGGCCACTGTGGCGCAGGTGGGCGACACCGGCGCAGCGCGAGAGAAGCGCGCCATCACGGCCGCCACGCTCTTCTCTGATCAATTGTTCTACATGCAGGGCAGCGTCCTCCACGCCTACTCACGCAAAGGCAAGCCATTCTTCACTGTCGACACGAACGTGACGGAGCGGGTGCACTCGCTCGCCATCGACACACCGTTCATCTTCCTCTCCGGCGACTTCATGGTGACGACGATGAGCGAGACAAAGGAGCTCGGCTTCTACTTGTCCCCCGACCGCGTGCAGGACATGTGCGTCTACGTCGCCCCTGGTGCGATGATGCGCGATGGGGAGCGGCAGCTCGGGGACTACGTGTGCTGCCTGGCGTGTAACGATCGTGTGCTGCGACTCGTGCAGGCGAACACGCTGGTGGAGGAGGTGAGCTGCGAGGCTGCGCTCACGACCGTCATGTACCACGGCGTCCTCCGGCTGGTCTTCTACGGAACCCAGTCGGGCTCGATAGGCGTGATGGTGGTGCGGGAGAGCGGCAGCCTGCGGAGGGTCGGCTCGCTCCTGCCGGACGGCGTCGGGGCCGCCATCACCAGCTTCGGCATGGCGGACGTGAACGCGGATGGTCAGGAGGAGCTCCTCGTTGGGTACGACGACGGGACTGTGCATGTGATGGTGGTGCAGGTCAGCCGCACCCCCGGCGCCGGCGGCATTGACGCGGTGCAGCTGAACCAGGTGTGGGCCGGTGGCGTGGGGGAGCGGGTGATGAGCGTCGCGGGCGGCGTCATCACACACACGGCGGCGCAGCCCGACGTCCTCGTGCACACCTTCAGTGGGCAGCTGATCGCCTTCTCCCTCGACCTCGATGGGCCGCGAGAGGACGTGCAGGCGGCGGCCGCCGAGGCTGCTGCGAGGCAGGCGGCGCTGTTGGCGAAGCAGCAGGACTTGCAGAGCGAGATGGAGCAGCTGCGCACGCTTCTCGCGGCGCGCACACGAGAGCTGAGCGAGGCGCCGGTGCTCAAGGAGGCGAAGGAGGCACCGGTGCTGACGGTGAGCGCCAGCTTCACCCTCTCGGTCACCCTCACCCCGGTCGAGGCGGCGCCGGCGGTGTCGCTGGTGGTGTCCGCCGACGCCCCCCTCGAAGGCATGCTCCTTCGCTGCACCACCGCCCTCGCCTTCGTCTCGACGGACAGCGCCACCGTAAAGTCGCGCACCACACCCGCCGCCGCGGTTGGCGATGCGGGTGGCACATCGACGACGATCGCCACTGTCACCCCGACGGTGCGAGGCAGCAAGCGCCTCGAGGTGCACATCTGGGTCGACGAGGGCGTGGCCGACACACTGTGCGCCACCGTCTACAGCGCGCAGGCACCGCGCACGGCGCTGGTGCGGTACGTGCCCCTGTGCGCGCTGCCGCTGCACGAGCGTGTGTCGAGCGCCGACTCCGCGGTGCTGACGAGCGACGTGGTGCAGTCCATGTCGCGCCTCATCGTCCTCGGCGATCACCAGGCGAGCGACACGCTGGCGTGGCTGGGGCAGCTGGTGCCCGGGATGGCGGACCTGCCGCGGCGCACAGAAGAGTTCCAGCGTTTCATCTTCACGAGCGCCTTCCTCGGCTCCGTCCTGACGGTGGACGTCGAGGACGACCAGGACGGCGGTGGCAGCCGCACCGTCTTCTGCTCCAACTCGCTCGTCACGCTCGCCACGGTGAAGCGGCACGTCGTGCAGGCGTGCGCCGAGCGCGGCGTGCGTATCACCACGCGCGAGCACGTCCTGTGCAACACGGTGCTCCATCAGCTGCAGCTCCTGTACCCGCTCATGTCGAGTCTGTCGAGCAGCCAGCGCCGCTGGAAGCTCCTGCAAGGGCTGCGTGAGCTGCAGGGAGTAGAAACCGATCTCGACTTCCTCCCCCACACGTTCCGCGAGGTGCTGGCGTCCGCGGAGGAGGTGCAGGTGGAGGCGGAGGCGGAGACGCACCAGGAGGGACATCTGAAGCGGGCCGTCGCGGCGCTCTACCGGAGCTTCGTGTACTTCAACGGCCATGCGCCGCTCTTCAGTGAGGCCATCCGCGGCCGACTCGAGGCCGCCGCCTGCGGCCTCGGCTTCCACCCCGAGACGCTAGAGAGGATCGTGTACCCGGGCGACACGACACTGCGCGAGGCGGCCGCACTGGAGGTGGCGGCCATGACCTCCACGGTGCTCGGCTCCACCACCTTCGCCGCGTCCTCCGCCACGACCACCGCCGCCGTCGTCATCGGCGAGCGTCAGACATTGGAGGACTCCTCTGAGGCGCCGAGCCGCGTCGTGTCCTCGCCGTCCGTGACCGACCAGGAGCTGTGATACGGAAGCGGTGGTCTGGTCTGTGTGGAGGAGAGGAGGAGAGCAGCGGAGGTGTTGGTGCGCTTCGGGGTACACCAGGTGTGGTGCCATGAGATGAGGCGTGAGTGTGTGTGTGTGTGCCGTCACCCACTCTGTGACATCGCGTCTCTCTCTCTCTGTGCTCCTGCGATGCCCTCTCCCTTCCTACCCTTGCTTCCTCGTCTTCTCTGGTGCGTGTCTCTGCCACCTTCTACCACATTTCTCGCTCTCCCTCTCTCTCTCGGCACACAGACACACGCACACATGTGATGGTGATGGTGATGGTGATGGGGGGAGGGGGCGGCACGCGCTGCTGCACATGTAGACAGCGCCACACGGTGTGTCACTCTTCGTCTCTCTCTCTCTCTTGCACACGCGCTGTCCTCCAGAGTGAGTGAGGGAAGGTGTGGACAGAGAGAGAGAGAGAGAGTGGCTGCACAGAGGAGCAGACGTGAGAGGCTCTTCCGCTTGCACCGGTACCGACGCGATCTCTCTCTCTGGATTGGATGGCCGCTGCTCTGGCAACGCCCCCTGGCGCCGTTGTCGTCGTCGCGGGGCCGATGATGACGCCGTCACGCGCCTGCTCATGTCCACGTACACCATCTTCTCGAAGTGACAGAGGTCGGGAGAGACGAAGGAACACGTGGAGGCGTCAAGCTGACGTGCCTGGACCACCGCTTGCTCTGAAGCTTCTGCTTACTGTCTCCTCCTCTCACTCTCTCACTCTCACTCTCTCTTGTTGCTCTTCGCTTCTCACTGCTGTGGAGTTGCGCTGCTGTTACGCCGTTGCAGCCGAAGCGACAACGTTACCACCTGACACACACACACACACACACACACACACACACACACACGCACACGCGCGCCTCGGCTCTCGACGTTCCCTTCCCTTCCCTCTGTTCTCTCGCCTCCGGTCGCCATGTCGTCATCCGCGCGTTCTACGATGGCCGCCTTCATCACGGAGGCGAGTCCGACAGAGGCGTCCTTCTACTCCCTCGCCTACGTAGCGGCCCTGCGGCGGTGCGCTGCGGCTGCCTACGGCGCGATGCTCAAGGCGGGTGTTGCCGCCACCGCAGCGACAAGCGGGAGTGGCGACGCGGTGGCCGACTACGTGGTGCGGTGTCGGCTGGAGACGGAGCGTGAGGCGACGGAGCGGCTGACTGAGATCCTCCTCCACGCGCCGCCGCAGTCGCCGACACGCGTGCGGCAGGCGAAGGGGCGCCAGTCTCCGACGGCACACGTGGCGGACGGCATCGACGTCGACGCCGCCGACGCCACCAGCCCGCTCGGTGGCACCTCTTCTGCACTGCGGTCGCGCACCGCGTCGGGGGGCGGTCGGCCAGGCAGCCGCGCCTCCTCCTCCTCCGCCCGGTCCTCGCGCCGGGTCAGCGGCAAGTCCTCCAACGCAGCGTCGTCGTCGGCGCGGCCGACCTCGTCTGCTGATGCGGCGGCGAAGGACGACGGCAGCGCCGACGCCGAGCTGGAGCGCGGTGCCTTTCCCTTCTCCAGCGCCGCGTCGCCGTCGTCGGCGCTCGCGTCCTCCGCGGTCCACACGCCCAAGTGCGACGCTGCAGCCGTGCTGCTGTTGCGCGTGGGACTGTGCCGCGCACTGGGGTGGCCCGTGCCCGTCTCGCTGCAGCCGCGAGACGGTGGCGCCGCGTCCGATGTGGCGGGTGGAGACTGCACCGCGACCGCCGGCGGGGTGGCCGAGGACGTTGGCGCCGCGCACTCGCTGTCGACGCAGCTGGCGGACACGCTGCTGTCACGGTACAGCTACCCCAGTGTCCTTCAGAGCCAGAGGCTCCTGGACCCGGACACCCCGTCCGCCATCACCACGGCGGTGACCGACAAGAGCGTGCACATGTACATGCACGTGCCAGACACCGACCTCCGCCAGAGCATCGTGCTCGAGTGGATCGAGGACGCCTTCGTCTTCGCACTCCATCAGGGCTACAGCGTGGCGCAGACACAGTGCGTGCTCCTCGACGGCCTCCTTGCGCTCAACCTGGTGGATGGGCATCTGCCAGACCCCGCCGACGCCGCGGCGTCCCATCTCGCGTGGGAGCAGCGAGTCGCCGACGCGCTTCAGGCGGTGATGTGCGCGCAGACCTGCCCGACGGTGGCACGCACGATCGAGACGGTGTATCGGTTCCAACCCGTCACCATCCAGGTGCCCGACCCGGTGCAGCTGGCCGAGATCGAGGAGAAGCAGCTCAAGACCACGTCACAGAAGGCGCTCGCGGCGCTAGAGGCAGCGAAGCAGAGTCTGCCCCTCGTTCCCCAGGCCGTGATGCGCAACGTGGAGGTGGAGGTGGAGCGGGAGGTGACGCTGCCCGCCGTCTTCTCCATGCCAGAGGTGGCGGTCGTGGCCGACTTCATCACGCGCTCCGTCGTCATGCACCACCAGCTGTGGGGCGTGATGCTGGCGCCGGTGGCGGAGGAGCAGCTGCCGGCGCAGCCGACGCCGGCGATGGCCGCGGCCGCAGCCAGCGGGCACGAGCGCCCCGTCGCCCACCGACATCTGCTCGTGGCGATTGAGAACGTCCCCCCCGTCTACGTCCCGTCGCTCGCTGTCTTCCACTCCGACGCGCTGCAGGCCGTCGTGGACGCGCAGCGGCGCCTCTTCGACACGTGTCAGGCGGAGCGCGCGCACCAGTTCGCCGTGGACTGGCAGAGGCCGCTGCTCGCCATCGCGTCCAAGGAGCTCGGCGAGCGGCGGGTGCTGCAGGCGGCGGCGGCGCAGGTGGATGCGGAGGACAGAGCCGCCGCGCTCACGGCACAGCAGTGCGCGCGTGTGGAGCGTGCCTACGGCCTCCGGCTCGACGACGCGCTGCAGCACAACGCGAGCGTGGTGCGCGGAGCCCCACCAGCGGCGCCGCTCGTGCCGCCCCCTCCGACCGTCGCCGCGGAGACCCTGCACACTGCAGCCGCACCGGCGGGTGCGGGCAAGATGAAGAAGACGAAGAGCACCCCGAGCACGCAGGTGCAGACCGCTGCCGCCGTGCCGGCCTTCTCCGCCGACGCTGCCGCCTCCATCGTGCTTCCGGTGGACACCGTCTTTGGTCTCGCAGAGGTCGAAGCGCGACTGGAGCGCGTCGCCGCGGCTGTGGAGGACGCGGCTGGGCCTGGAGCTGCCGCCGCACCGGCCTCGCAGCGTGGCGGCAACCGCAAGCACTAGCGAGCAGACAGTGGCGCTGGTGTGTGTGTGTGTGTGTGTGTGTGTGGGAAGGGGAGGGAGGGATGACACGGCATCCGCCTCCCCTCTCCCACCTCACGTCTCTGCCTGCACCACGGACACGCTCTTGCACTGTGCATCGCCAGCTGTAAAGCGGAGCCAGAGACGAGGCCGTCTTTCTGTGTGTTCGAGAGCGTGTCTGTGTGTAAAGATGTACAAATACGCGTTCTCACCGCGTTTTGTGAGTGTGTGTGTGTGTGTGTACATACTGCGGGTGTCGTCCCGCCTCTTCCTTCCTCCCTTTCCTCTCTCTCTCTCCGCCATTATCCGATCCACGTGTCTATCCGTGCCGCTCCACAGTCGGTGTGTGCGTGTGCGTGTGTGTGTGTGCGTGTGTGAGTGTGCGGCGCAACCTCCCATGTTCACCTTCTGCACTCTGCTCTCACCTCTGCCACATGTATCACGTACCTGCTCTCTCTCTCTCTCTCACACTCACACACACGTGTGCACTTCAATGATGTTCGCACATCTCACCAAACATCAAGAGTTTCACATCGCTGTCCGGAGCGAGAGTGAGAGCGTCAAGGCGACTGTCTCAACGTGGGCCAGCCTCTGCACACGTGTGCACGTGTCCCTCCGCTCTCCCTCTCTCTGACGGTGTCTTGCTCGTTACCTTGCTCTCTAGCGTAGCAACTGTCGAGGCTCTCGCATTCACTTACACACAGTAGTAGTACGCGTAGCAATAGCATCTCCAGTCTCCTCCCTTCGGTGCGCACTGAGACACACACACAGACACAGACGCCTAGTAGAAGTTAGTAGACGTTAGCCTTGCTGGCACACACACCACACCACACCACACCACACATCACACACGCTCTCTCTCTTTCTCTCTGCTGTTGTGTGTGAATGCTGCTTCGCACGAGCGCCTCGAGCGCGCTGCGCACCCGCGGCGCCGGCGCCCACGCGCTGGGGTCTCTGTCGGTGCAGCAGCGCTTCCTTGAGTACTGGGGCTCCGGGGTGACAGGCCGCACGCAGCCGTACGCCCAGGGCGACATGATCCCTCGTGTGGACAACATGCGCCACGTCGTCCACAAGGCCTCTGGCGCCGCGGCGAGCGTCACCGGCGACCCCAACGGCATCGCCTACGACGCCTCCAACATCTTCCACGCGGAGGGGTTTAGCAGACTGGAGAAGGAGCACTACCAGCCGCTGCGCGGGATCGCGACGCACAAGGTCGAGCCGCTGCCGCCGCACATTGGGAATGATGTGACGGCGCTGCTGAAGGACATGGCCGAGGACGGCGTGCTGGAGCAGCACTGGTGGGCCCGCGTGCTGAAGGACTTCCCGTCGCTGAAGACACCGTGCACGGCGGAGTTCAAGAGTGCGTGGAACGACTTCTACATCGAGGCGTGCGGTGTCGCGCATGACGACGAGGCCGTCAAGACGCTGGGCCGGCCCTTCATGCGCACGCAGATGCAGAAGAACTTCATCTCCTACGCGATGGTGTGGCGACTGGCGGAGCGGCTGTGCGACGCCTTCGACACAGCGCCGGACATCACCCCGTACGAGAAGCGGGGCGGCCGCCTGGCGGTGGAGCGCGTGACGAAGCTGTTGCTGGACACCATCGCCGAGGAGCCATGGGCGTGCCTGGAGACGACGAGTCCGCTGAACGTGGACATCACGAACTTTCGAGCGTGGCATGAGGCGGGCAACTGGTAGAGCAATCTCACAGGCCGCCACACTCGTGTTTCTGCGCGCCTCTTCTCTCCCCCCCAACCCCCCTTCGACACCGCGGTGGTGGAGAGGCGAGGCTCGCACTGACCTTGTCCGTTGTCGCCGCCCTTCGTCCTTCTCCTTCTCTTGACCTCTCGCGTCAACGCACACACATGCACCCCCTCCCCCTCCCCTCCCCCCTCCGTCGTGTGTGTGTGTCTCCCTCCCTCTCTCTGTCTCTGTCTCCCTCTCTCTGCGTGCATTGAAGTTTTGCTCTGTGCTGCACTCGCACCGTCGCTGCCCATGTTTACAGTCGCGCCGCATCGAATTGGCTCGCCGTCTTCTCCAACGGGAGGCGGGGCGGTGCTGCTGCCAAGCACCAAAGCACATCCTGCGCCGTCACACACCAACTGCCATCCACCTCCGCCTCCTCCCCTCCCTCCTCCCTCGTCCCTCTCTCTCTCTCTCTCTTTCCCACTCTCTTCATCGCACGTCGACTGCGTCTCTCCGCGCGAACATCCTCAACATCCCTCTCACAAAACACACATCGTCTTGCCCATCCTCCTCCACCATCGACCAACACATGGTGTGCGTATGTGGGTATGCGTGCATGATGATGAACGCCATGGCTGGTTCGCAAAGAGGGCTGCATAGCACAACACAGACACAGACACACAGACAGTAAAGGCAATCATGCTACGCGGACGAGGCCGAGGTAGCTTCCAAGGCCGCGGCGGCAGTGGCGGCCAGCGCGGACGCGGTGGAGCTGCGGCCCGCAAGTCGGCCCTCGCACCGGCGAAGCGGTCGGCGGCCGTTCCAGCCTTTCCAGTCGTCGCCCGAGGCAGCGAGCCCACCGCTGCACGCCAGCCGCGACCGCAGAGCCGCAGCAGCGTCGACGCACACGCAGCGGACGACGGCGGCGACGATGCCCCGCCGGTGGCGGTGAGCGCGCGGCGCGCGTCTGGTGCGGCGGAGGAGGCAGAGCGCGGCGGCTTCGTGCCCCCCAGCGCTCTGCAGGATCTCCAACACCGGCAGCAGCAGCAGCGGGGTCGCGGTCGCGGTCGCGGCGCGGACCGCGGAGGTCGTGGCGGTCGTGGGGGCCGTGGCGGCGATGTTGGCTTCCGCGGCCGCGGCGGCGCAGCCACCCCGACCGCGTCCTCCTCCGCTTCGTCGTCTCCCCGCGGTCGCGGTCGAGGTCGCGGCAACGAGCGCGCCGGCGAGGCGAGCGTGAGGGAGACGGGAGAGGAGGAGGAGGCGGAGGCGGGCGGCGATGCCGACGCGCAGGTGGCCAAGAGCGCCACCCTCACTCGCGTGGTCACGACCGTCACCAGCAGCGGCACGGAGCTGCCGAAGAAGCTGAACACCAAGGTGTTCATCGACGGCCTGCCGTACACGTACGCCGCCGAGCCCGGCAAGCCCACGTTGGAGGACGAGGTGCTGCAGTTCGCCTCTGCGTGGAAGGTCGGCAAGCCGCTGCGCCTCATCAAGAAGCCGGGCCAGGGCTTTGGCTTCCTCGTGCTGCAGTCGCCGAACAGCGTGTCCACCGCCGTGCGAGTCCTGAACGGCCGCAAGTTCCTTGGCCGCGCCCTCCGCGTCGAGGAGCCGAGGCCGAAGGACCTCGAGGCGATGCAGGACATTGGTGGGATGAAGGACATGGGCAAGGACAGCTTCACGCGGCAGGTGCTGCTCACGGACTTGGCGAAGGTCGCCCAGCCGGAGATCATCCGCGAGGTGCTGCGCGACGTGGCGCCGCAGCTGGAGAAGAAGTTGGAGGCGATCAAGATGACCTCGCAGAACCGCAAGGCCTTCCTGACCTTCGAGTCCGAGGCGGAGGTGGCGCCGGCCATCACGTTCCTAGACGGCTTCCACCTGCTCGGGCGCCGCATCAGCGCGGCGAAGGCGGCGGCGCCGGGCTCGCTGCCGTACTCGCACGGCGGGGCCGGCCCATCACGCGCCGCGGCGGCCGCCGCCAGCCCTGCTGGGAGGAGCGTCGCCGTCGCTGCCACCTCTGCGGTGGCGGACGATGAGGCGGAGGCGGAGGTGGCGGTGGTGCCGCTCGGCATGGTGGCCGCGAAGGCGGCGCCGGCTGCCCCCGCCGCGGGCACCGCAGCAGCAGCGTCGCGTCGCCGTACCCAAGCGGAGGGTGGTGAGCCGACCGCTGCGGTGGGGAGCAACGTGTCGGGGCGGACGGAGAAGTACGACCTGCTCGACAAGGGCCCTGCAGACGTCTACGTGGGCAACATCGGCGAGGACGTGACGGAGGCGCATCTGCGGCAGCACTTCGCCGCGTGCGGGGCGATACGCAAGTGCGAGATCCTCGTGCACCCCGAGACGCACCTGTCCACGGGCATCGCCCACATCGAGTTCGCCTTGTCGGCCTACGCGGCCTACGCGCAGGAGCGCTTCCACGGCTCCCGCCTGCGCGGCTGCGTGCTGCGGGTGGACCGTGGCGAGGTGGCCAGCGTGCCTCTCGCGTCTGAGCTCGCGGTGGCCGAGCCGGCGGACGACTACGACGAGGACGCCTACATGGAGCGCTACGGCGTGACGGACAAGAAGGCGTACTTCAAGGGGACCTCCGTGGCGGCCTCGATGGGCGCCGACCCAACCCCCGACGCGGACGAGGACAGCGACGAGGACATCGAGGACGCACTCACCGGACGCGCCGCGATGACGTCCGCCAAGAAGAAGGGTAACGGCAAGCGTGGCCGCGCGGAGGTCGTGGCGGCGCCGGCGACGAAGCGGCCGCGCGGCGAGGCGTCGGCGGCGAAGACCAAGACCACCGCTGCGAGTTCCACGTTCGACGACGACGACGACGAGGAGGAGCGCTTCTTTGACGTCGACACGGTGCCGGTCTCCGCCAAGACGCCGCGCGCCACGGCCCGACCTGGGAAGGGTGCCGCCGCGAAGCGAGTGAAGTCGTGAGCCGCAGAGAGGCCGCCACGTGTTGGGCCGCACCTCCCCTCCCTCCCTTTGTGCAGTGGTGCCGGTGGTGGCCGAGGAGGAGGAGGAGGAGGAGGAGGACGCCTGTGCCAGTCACCTTAATATAAAGACCGCGTTCAGAGCAGCGAGTAAAGTCTCCACACATTCGTGTGTAGGTGTGCAAAGGTGTGCAAAGATGTGTGTGCGTGTGTGTGTGTGTGTGGCGTCGCTCTCTATTCCCCGCTGCATGCTTCGTCGCCTCTTCACTTGAGGCCGGCCGGCGTGATGGGAGAGACTGACCTGCTCACTTCTGTGGCCGGTGAGTGGGCTAGCGCTTCCACGCATGTGCACATATGTGTGTGCATGTGTGTGCATGTGTGTGCATATGTGTGTGTGTGAGAGGGGAGAGGAGAGGAGAGAGCGTCTGAACAATCTCTCTCTCGCGGGTGTGCTGCCTCCTTCTCCTCCCTGCCTACCGTCCTCTCTGCCCTGCAGACGTGTGCCACCCGCTTCTTCACTGTCACCTCCTCGTCTTCGTCCTCGCTGCCGTGCCACAGACGGGGTGCACACCGCCCCCCCCTCCCCCACTCTCCTCTCACCTCTCTCTCCTCTCTCCCTCTCTTTCACAAAGTCCGCCGCCGCCTCCGCGCAGCGCCGAAGTGAAGGAGGAGGAGGAGGGGGGGAGCCGTCGTACGCATTCTTTTTTTTTTTTTTAACGGTGTTGTGTAGCGTTGTATTTGTGTGTGTGTGTGTGTGTCAGGAGGGTGGGGGGACATCACCATCGGAGGATGGTCGGCTACTCCATCTTCGATCGGCGGAAGGTGCCGCAGCGCAAGCCGATCATCCGCCGCACCCGCAGCTGGCGGGGCATCATGCAGGTCCGCTTCAACGACACTCGAGCGGATCGCAACAAGATCGGTGCTCAGGCGTTCTTCTGGGCTCCGGTGCGCATCTTCGGCATGGGGCTCCTCGCCACCTTCGCTCTCTACTACTCGATGGGGCACGAGGGCTTCATGCACATGCTGCTCGGCTACGAATCGGAGATGCAGTACGAGGCACGCGTCAACCCCATCACGGAGGGGCAGTCGCAGAACTTCATGGTCCTCGATCGCGACCGAGCGTGGAAGTCGCCTGTGCGGAACCTGGAGAAGCCACTGCACCCGGTGCGCGAGTTCGACGTGCTGCGCGATCCCAGGTCGACATGAGAGGTCCCCTCCCCGTGGTGATGGGACGAGGGGCGCGCGATGCCGCGGTGGCGGCGTTGGGAGCGGAGAGCACACAGCCAAATGCGTACGTGTGTACGTTGCCTCCCTCCCTCTCTCTCACTCACTTAGTTTGTGTGATGGCGTGTGTGTCTGTGCGTCCCCACGCTGTACCGAGTCGTTAACGAGAAGAGAGAGAGAATGGGAAGCGGTGTGACCGAGAGAGAGAGAGAGAGTTGCCACCGCGGCCACCGCTGGCCAACGCGTGCTGCGCTGCAGTGGGGAGGAGTCTCTGTGGACGCACGCACGGTCGCTTCTCCCTCTTCCATGGAAGAACGTGCGTACATCATCTCCCGCTGTTGACACTCGTCACACTCTCTCTTCCTTTCTCTCTGTCGCATCTCTTTCGTGGCTACACACACACACACACACACACGCGGCACAGCTGTGGACTGCAGGATACACAGCTACCTTCCCAACCGGTCTCCTCTGTATCTGTCCCTCTCTGTGTCACACGCACACACACACACATACCTTCACATACAGTATCATCGCTAGCATATCTCCACTTACCTCTCAAACACATTCACACACAGACAGACAGACACGCGCGCAGGAACTTCTCTGGTGGAGCGTGGCGGATACCAGAGAGCGCCGCACACAGCGACCTGCTCCAGCGACGCGTGGCAGCGGTTGCCGGCCTCAACTTCTTCTGTGACGGTTCGGTGCAGCTCCCAGTCTCCACGCAGACGCCACCATGGCGGGTGTGGATGAGCAGCACATACGCCAATCGGCGCTGTGGGGCCACATGACGCAGGTGCTCGCACAGGTGATCCGCGAGCGGCCGCCCAACGCGATGGAGGCACTGACGGCGGCGTCCAGCCGCCAGCTCAGCGGCAGCGCGGTGCCACCGGTGAAGAGCAGGATGTACGCTGATCCTCGGCCGGCGGCTCGCGCCGCTGCCCCAGCGGACAGCTTCACAAACACACGCTGGGCGGCGAACACGAACACCGCCTTGGCGCCGCCACGACCACCACGCCGGCCCCGGCGCGCCGACGGCGAGAACGAGGAGGAGGAGGAGGAGGACGCGTCGGCCGATGCCGGGGCTGACGGCCAGGCGCACGTCGACCTCGCGGACCACCTCGGCACCCTCAGCGATGTCGCAACGGAGCAGCGGTACTTCAACGCCGTCGGTCTCGGCCTTCCGCAGGCGGACGCGTATCGCGTGCTCGTCGGCCTGCGCCAGCTCATCCGCGCGGAGCCGCTCGCCACAGTGCGCTTCTGGGGTGTTGTGACGGGGCGCTCGCACGACTACTTCATCGCGGAGTGTCAGGTGGACGCGGACCGCGCGTTGGAGGGCGCCGACGCGGGCGGCGACGGCGACGAAGACGGGGAGGTCGAGGAGGAGGAAGAGCACGCGCCGGTGTCTCAGGTCGCAGACGTGCTGTGCACCGTGGCGGGCCGCCGCCGCGCACGGCGTGGGCCGCGTCCATCAACGCCGGCGGAGGAGGCCGGCACGGGGCTGAACGCGATGTGCTACTACGCCGCCACCAGCGCCGACCCCATGACGTGGACGCGGCTGCCCGATGTCAGCCCCCACCACATCACTGGCGCGCGCGCGCTGCGCTGCCGCTTCTCTGGCGACCTCGACGCCGCCGTCCACGGCCACCCGCGCTTCATGGGCACCGAGAAGCACTACCTGCGCGCTCAGATAGCCCGCATCACGAGTGCCTGCCGCATCGCGCCGGTGCAGACCTTCTCCACCGAGGGCGCGGTGCCGGAGGTGGACGAGGAGGAGGAGGGCGCGGCCACCCGCCCGCCGCCGACGTCGGTGCCCGCCTACGCCACGGTGCCTCCGCTGGTGCCGCAGGAGGCGCCGGACGAGGAGGACGCGGAGGCGGTCGCCGCCGTGCAGGCGTGGTTCCGCGGGTACGCGAAGGAGGAGCTGATGCAGGCGAAGGGGTGGACGCACATCGCGGCCTCCGTGCTGGCGTGCGGCCGCGTGACGACCGCGCCGGCGGAGGAGGAGGAGCCGGAGCCCGAGCCGGCCGACGGCGAGGATGGCGAGGACGGCAGCGGCGATGGTGCCGGTGCCGCCGCCGCGGCGCCGCCGCCGCCGGAGATGATCGCGCCGTTCCTGTGCGACCTCAGCCTCGACGCCTCCCTCTCCTACCCCGGGCACAGCCGGGCGAGCCTGGGGGCGTGGACGTTCCGCAAGGCGTACGAGGGCGAAGGCAGCCTGACGGCCGTGTACGTGGCCAAGTCGCTGCGCTGGCCCGGCGCCGCGACGTACGCGGTGACGACCACCGGCAGTCCGGGTGCGTCGTACCAGATGACCTACTACGGCTCGGGCCTGAAGGACATGGAGGGCGCCTACTACGCCCCGCCCCTGCCGCCGCCGTGCTGCCGCGAGTACGCCGAGGCGCCGGGCGAGTTCGATGGGCAGCGAGACAGCACCATCGACGAGGAGATGCGCTACGCCCCGCCACCGCCGCGCCCTGCCGAGGAGGAGGAGGGCGAGGAGGAGGGCGGCGATGAGGACGACGTGTAGCGCAGCGCGGTAGCGAGCGAGGTCGTGTCCACTCCTTCCTACTTGATCGTGGTGGCAGTCGCGTCTCTCCGCCCTCCTCTCTTCCTTCGCTTTCTTTTTTTTTTTCTTTTCCCGAGGCGGCGTGGGGGGACGGCAGCGGCATGTACAGTACCTGTGTCTCGCCCCCGCTGCGACTCCCTCCCGCTCCTCTTCCTCCCTCCGGGGGTGGGGTGGGGGCCGCCACCACCGCCACCGCCGTCGTCGTCGTCTCCGTTGTTCTTTGGATGTACATAGCACGCAGAGATGCGGCAGTGCAGACGCTGACGTACTTGTGTACGTGCACGTGTGTATGTGTGTGTCTCCGGGTAGATGATGTACTTGTGCGCTCTCCCGTGTTGTCAGTGTCCATGCAGTAAGCGTCTGTGGGCGGAGGATGTGTCGAGCTTTGCTGCGGATAGAGAGATACAGCCAAAGGTGTGATGCCCCCCGCAACTCGAAGCGGAGGAGGAAGGGGGAGGGGAAGGGGATGTGCATGATCATATTGCCATCTCCACCGCCACCTCTGTCGAGGTGTGGTGGTAGATACGCATCTGTCGACGCGAGGCACTTCCCGCCGTGGTGAAGGCATGGCTGCTGCTGCGGCTGGAGGTGGTGGTGGTGGTGGTGGGTGCGACACTGCGTCGCTGCCATGACTGTCCACCCTGTGCTACCCTTCCTCTTCTAGCTTTCTTCCACGACACCGACGCAGCGCCGCAGGATCGCCAGTGCAGCCGCAGCCCTGCGCCGGTGACGGCGGTGCAGTAAGGAGGAGAGGCACAGCTTCCTTGACGACGTCCCTCTCCCTCTCTCTGTCCTCTTCTTCAATGTGATATCTTCTCTCCCTCCTATCCACCTTTGCTCAACGGCTGTCCTCCTTGCCCGCCCTCCAACACACACACACACACACACACACACACACACACACACACACGCACGCTCACGCGTGGCATTCTACACGCCGCGACTGCACCTCTAGAGGTATCGTGCACACAGGACTGGCCTCCACGTCGTCCTTCTCGTGCCTCTGCCACGTACTTTTTTTTTTTTTTTGCGTGCCTCTGCCTCTTCGGGCGCGATATCGGGTTTGCCTCTTCTCTGTCTCCTCACTGTTCTTCTTCTCCGACTGTCTGTCTGTCTGTGCGCGGACACTGTTGCTGCGGCGTATCGGCAGATCCACACACATCTCTCTCTCTCTCTCTTTGTCCTACTCTCCCCCCGTCTCCCAGTGTCGCATCCTCGACCTCCTTTACACACACACACACACACGTATAGGCCGACACATATAGAGATACACCCTGAAGTGCGTTCGAGGCGCGTGTCGGCGTCAGCCTCCTCCCTTCTCCACCTCCACCTGTTCACCCGTCCTTCTCCTGGAGTGCATCGCGGAAGGAGGCGACGGTGTGTAGAGCTGCTTATCGGTGGCTCCCGTCCCCTCCCTCTCGTACCCTCTCAGTCGCCGTGTTCTTGTGTCTTGTCTCCCCCTCCTCCCTCTCACTCGTTGCGCCTCTGTTCTCCCCCACTGCGACTCCTCTTTTTTTTTTTGTTTATTTGTTTCTTTGCCTGTCAGCGTCGCCTCTCGTCGCCGCAACGCACCGCACACGTGTGTGTGTTTGTGTGTGTCTCTGCCCCCCCCCCTCTCTATCTCTCTCGTTGTGTGGAGTGTACAAGGGCCTGTTGCCCCGTAGCACCACTACCTCCTGCAGATGGGGGACCTCTCCACGTGCAAGCTGGATGTGAACACCACACTCCCGCTGGTGTGCATCTGCACGCTGCTGTCGTTCCTCTGCGGCGTTGGCATCGGTGCGAATGATCTCTCGGCGAACTTTGCGATGGTGGTCGGCAGCGGCTCCCTCAACATGAGACAGGCGATCATCTACTGCACCGTGTTCGAGCTCCTCGGCGCCGCGTTCATGGGAGGACATGTGAGCAACACCATCCGCAACGGTATCGTGGACCCTGTCCTGTTCGCGCAGAACAAGGACACCGTCGTGATTGGCATGACGTGCGCCAGCTTCGCAGCGGCGCTGTGGCTCTACCTCTCCACGGTGTTCGGGCTGCCTGTGTCCATCACGCACACGGTGGTGGGCTCCATCCTTGGCTTCGCCCTCTACGCCTCCGGCGGCTTCATGTACGTCAAGTCCAGCGGGCTCGTCGTGGTGGTCGTGTCGTGGCTCGCCGCCCCGCTGGCTGCGTGTGGCGTGACGGCCCTTCTGTTCTACGTGATGCGGCGTGACATCTTCAAGGTGAAGGGGCGCTCCTTCGAGCTGGCGCTCGCGGTGCTGCCCTACTGCCTCCTCGCCTCGCTTCTCGTAGACTTCTTCTTCATCGCGATCGAGCGGCCGCCGATCATGGCGCAGACCTTCGCGCAGTACGTCCCTCTCCCGGCCCAGTTCGTGCTGCTGCTCGGCTTCATCGTGTTCTTCTGCTGGGCGGCGAAGATGTGGGTGTTCCCGAACGTCGCGGCGGCGGCGATGAGCGCGGACTCGTTTGTGTGGGAGAGCGAGGCGCTGCGCACGGAGCCGGTCGACTCGACAGACGGCGTGACGCCGGAGGAGATCCGCAACTTGTCCTTCTTCAAGGTGCGGGGGGACGAGAGCGGTGTGGCGTCGGTCGCGGGTGGAAGGCCACCTGTGCAGCATCTGCCGCCCCCGCCGCCGTCAGAGGTGGTGGCCAGCGTGGTGGCGGTGTCGCCAGCCAGCGCAGAGGCGCCGTCGTCCTCGCTGCCGGGCAAGCTCACCGTCGCCCCTGCCCTGCACTCGCGCTCTCTTGACCAGGTGGAGGAGGCAGCGGTGGAGCTCGACGTCACGGGCGGCACGCGCTCCGCGGTGCCCGCTCCGGTGCACCAGAGCGCGTCCCTTGTGCTCTCCTCCATCTCCGCTTCGGACAGCTCCTTCGTGCGCAAGGGAGGCAAGGTGCGCCTCGCCCCCGTCCACAGTCGCGGCCACTCGCCCGCCGTGCAGCCGCGCTCCATCTCCTCTTCCGCCTCCACCGCGTCCGTCCACATCAGCGGGGCCAACGACGTGCAGTACCTTCCCGGGTGCAACACATCTTCCTCCCACCGCGAGCGCTACGAGGCCGAGCAGCTGCACCTGCAGCCGGTGGGCGTGGGCACGTATGGTAGCACCAGCAGCGCCAAGCCGACGGACGCGGTGTCGCGCGGCGGCGGCATTGAGACGCCGTACTCGCCTGTCTCGGTGCACAGCGAGGACGAGTTCGGCGAGGAGGACTGGGCGATGGATCACGCGA
Source organism: Novymonas esmeraldas (assembly GCA_019188245.1). NCBI lineage: Eukaryota > Euglenozoa > Kinetoplastea > Trypanosomatida > Trypanosomatidae > Novymonas > Novymonas esmeraldas. The sequence continues at coordinate 86,038 of JAECZO010000055.1, forward strand.
TGCAGCCCATCCGCTTTGGCGGCATCCTCATCAAGCCCTTCAACCCCCGCGCTGAGTACCTCTTCACCGGCTTGCAGGTCGTGGCGGGCAGCATGTCCAGCTTCGTGCACGGCGCCGTGGCCGGCGCCAACGCCACCGCGGCGTTCGTGATCCTCTACGACGCCTTCACCGACCACGAGCTGCAGGAGCCGGGGCTGAGCTCGCAGTGGTCGGTGCTGCCAGCCATGCTGGGGATCGCGATCGGCATGTTCGGCCTCGGGGCGAGTCTGATGAAGACGGTTGGCATGGAGCTCGTGACGGTGACGCCAGCGCGCGGGTGGTGCATCCAGGTCGGCGGCACGCTCGTCACGATGGTGCTGACCGGCATCGGCATCCCCGTCTCCCTTTCGCAGTCGCAGATCGGCGCCGCCATCGGCTGTGGTGTGCTCGACGCGAAGCTTGGGGGCGTGTCGTGGGGCGTTGTGGCGAAGGTGGTGACGGGGTGGGTGGTCACCCTCGTCATCAGTGCCGCGACGACCGGCGCGTCCATGTGGCTGGTCTCTGCGTTTCTCTGCCCATGAGAGGCACAGTGCAAAAAGAGAGAGTGTGTGTGTGTGTCTGTGCTTGTAGGATGAAGGCCCAACATCAGCAGTGGCACGGTCACCGGCACACAGCAGCGTCCACAACCCACCCATCCACACACACACACACACACACACATTCTTCGCCGTCGCCGCCACGACTGTGGGTCTGGGCCCAAGAGCACCGCAGCTGTGTATTTGTCATTCCCTCTCTCTTTTCTATCTGACGCGCTCCGTTGTCTAACTCGGCCGCAGTAGATGTGTTGGACGGCGCAACCCTCCCCCCCACCCCCCCTCTCCCCCTCCCGACCACCGCTGCGTGGGCAGTGAAGCGCGGTAACGAGAGAGCGCACATGTGCGTGTGTACATGTCTGTGTGTCTGTATAGAGGGTTAGAATGGGTTAGAGGGAGAGGGGGGGGGGAGGAAGGGACTGCGTCTCGCAGTTGTGCCTCTTCCGCATGCCGCCTGCACACACACACAGACACACGCACATAGGGATGAGTCATCCATTGTGTGTGTGTGCGCAGAACACTCTCATCACCTGCTCCTCCTCCGTCTTTTTTTTTTTAAATTGTTCATCGTGTGCGCATCTCCTTCCTATCTGGTGTGAGGGACGCACTCTACAGACGAAGCTGTGGCAGTCGCTGGCCCACCGCCTCCTTCTCCCCCCCTCTCGTCTCACCTTTGCTCGGCAGTGCCAGGACACACACACACACACACACACCCGTAGAGGGCTGCATACACACATTTGTACACGTCATAGACGGGGAGTCGAGAGAGCCGGTACGCACATCTTCATCTCCCCACGCACGCACTTTGTTTGCAGCGCATCGTGCGCCATGCAGGTCACGTCCCCGCTGGCGGGGGCGGCGGTGCGGCGGGCCGCCACCACCGCTGCTGCCGCTGGTAGCGGTCCACGCACACATCTGCCCTTCCTCCTCAACGTGGTGAAGACGGCGCTGAAGTCTGCGAACACCTCCGCCGCCGCGCCAGCGCTCTCCCCCTCCTCCTCCTCCTCTCCGGCGACTGCGCTGCCGCCTATCCCAGCGTGCGCCTTCAAGCCGTACCCTCTCCTCGGCCGTGGTGCCGCGAAGCAATCGGCCGGCAGCTCTCTCCTCTTCAAGGATGACGCCTGCATCGTTGTGAACGACGCCTTTCCCAAGTCGGCGATGCACTGCCTCGTCATGCCGGTGGACCTCCGGCTGCAGTCGCTCAATGCACTGGAGCGGCGCGATATCCCGCTGCTGCGGCACATGATGCACGTCGGGGACGAGTACGTCCGCTACCTGCAGACGACGTCGCCACAGGTGTACCAGGCGCGTCGCTTCATCGCCGGCTTCCACGCCATCCCATCGCTGCCGATGCTGCACCTGCACGTGCTCTCCATGGACCTGGACAGCCCATGCATCAAGAACAAGAAGCACTACAACAGCTTCGCGACCTTCTTCTTCCTCACCAGCGCACGCATCCTCGAAGACCTGGAGCGACATGGCCGCGTCACGCTCAACCAAGATGTTGTGCGTCTGCGCCAGATGGAGGAGCAGGACATGCGGTGCCTGTGGTGCGGCACCGCTCTCGCCAACATACCCACCATGAAGGCCCACATCCAAAGCTGTCCGCTGAACAACGCGATGGAGAAGCCGGCGAAGGAGGACTCAAGGCAGGGCTCGCCCTGACATTCTCCTGTGGTAGATTCACACACACACACTCATGCAGGTAAGATGAGCTGGAAACAACAAACAAACAAAAAAAAAAAGAAGAAGGGGTAGTGATGCTGTCTCACTGCGGGGGCGGGAGCGAGACGGAGGACGCGAGGGCTCCGCCGGCACACACGCTCACCGCGCCTTGTCTTCCTCTTGAGCAACTCTTCTCCCTTCTCTCTCTGCCTTCCTGTCACACACCTGCTACAATGGACAGAGCTGTCGTGGGTGGTCCCTGGTGAAGAAAAAAAAAAAAGGCTGCGACATTGAACGTGCCACCGGGACACACACATACACATACACATTCACGTTCATTTGTGCCGGTACAGCTGCATTGCATTCTCTTTCACTCCTTCCTCCGACGTGGCGGCTGCACCACCACCGCCGGGTGCGTTCGAGGAAAGGAAAACAAAACTGCTCTGCTACAACGCGATGCAGACGCGAAGCACTCTCTTCCGCCGCCGTGAGCCGGGCGCTGACGACGATGCCGCCCCGCACCTGCCCAGCTCCTCTCCGCACGTCCCATATCAAACACGCGCTGCTGGACCGGCCGCGGCGGCTCCGGTGCACACGAGCGCCTCGCAGGAGCAGGAGAATGACGCGCTCATGCAGGCTCTCTTGTCGGACATGCGCCGTGCAAAGAAGAGTTTCACGCGGATGGGCGACGAGGTGCGGGAGCAGAACGCGTTGCTCGAGCGACTGCGCTTGTCCTTCGTGAATGCGCAAGGTACGCTGCGGAAGACAATGCGCAACCTGGACCAACTCGGATGGGGCAGCTTCAAGCACATGTGGATCCTCGCGCTGTTCGTGCTTGTCTTCTTCATGTTCCTCTACGTGATGCTCCGGTTCAGGTGAACGCTGCACCGCAGTGTCTCCGTCCCCCCTCTCTCTCCCTCTCTCCCTCTCTCTTTATCCCCGTTGTGGAAGATGTGTGCATATGTGATCGAAGGAGACGCGCTCATCAGCGGTCGCCATCGTCCCCACCCGAAGACCGAAACAAGAAGGAAGAGGCCCGGGGACTCGCTGCTTCGCCGCACGCGCGCAGCGAAGGCGCTGAAGTGACGAGAGAGGGAGGGAGGGAGGGTGTTGCGTATGTGTGTTGTGTGTGTGTGTGTCTGTACAGTCACGATGGAGGGCAGAAGAAAGGAAATGTGTATGCATACTCCTGCACATACACACACAGATGCGTCCGATGCTCCTGATGAGCGAGTATCTGCATTGGGGAGGAGGACAAGGGAGAAGTGGGAGTAGGGCGAAGCGTCCATGGACAGTCTTCTTCTCCTCTCTCTCTCCTCCTTCCACGCCGCTGTCCGTGTTGCCAGTCGATGTACGCGTCGTCACGGGGCAGTGCTGAGTGTGTGTGACCAATCACACGCGTTGCACCACTGCTGCACTCCTACTTCTCCTCCTCTTGCTCTTCTCCTCACCATCATCATTGCTCCACACAACGTGTATCCACACACACACGCACGCACGCACACACGCACGCACGCACACGTGTGCGCACACGTAGACAGTCCACTTTCCGCTCTTCGGATCTCTAAGATAGTAACCAAGCAGCTCATCAACTCTGCCTTTTTCTTTCCTGTTTTTTTTTTTTGTTCCCCCCCCTTTGTCGTCAGGTTTTGCTAACTGTCTGTGTCGGTGCCTTGCTCCCTTCCCCCTGTCCCCCCCTCCCTCCCCGTCACTCTCACATTCACTCCCCCTCCCCTGTCTTCTTCCACGCTTTCTGACGTTCGGAGCTGCACGCACACACACACACACACACACATACGTAGACGCGTCGACGGTCGGGGAGCATCTCTCTCTCTCTCTCTGTGTGTAGTTCACTATTTCACACGTTTCTTTTGTCTTTTGTTTTTGGTCTTCCTCTTCGCTCGCTTCTTCAACTGCTCCGACTTCGGCGCCGCAACTCACGTCAGGGATTCTCTCTACTTTGCCCCTCTCTCCTCCTTCTCCTCCCCACTACACACACACACACACACACACACGCACACGTGTGTTCGTACTTCCTCGAGCTCCGCGAGTGCAGTTGGCCTCTTCGGTGGTCTTAGCACTTGTGTGTGTGAGTGAGTGTGTCTCTCTTCCCCCTGGCGGTTGGTCTGCATTTCGCAACGACACACACGCGAGCCACAAACAAACAAACAAAACAGGGAAAGGAACCGCGACGGCGACAGGAATTGAAAAACAAAAAAAGGAAAAGGATCAGTCATAGCGTTACGCAGCGCACAACTGCATCTTTTTTTTTTTCTCTTTTTTTTTTTTTACGCTGACAAGGCACATCATCTCATTACGCAGCGAGACGTGCACACAACAACAACAACACCAGCACCAGCAGCGACAGAATACAAACGAAGAAAAAAAAAGTGAACTGGTAGCACCTTGAGCGAAAGAAAAAACAACAACAACACAAACACAAACACACACACGTTGACGGGACGAAAGGAGGTCTCACGTACTTCTTCCTCTCTCTCTCCTTTTCTTTTTTTTTTTTTCTTTGCGCCGTGACACCACTTCTCTTCTTCCCTCCTCTCTTCACCTCCCCCTCCTCCCTCCCTCCCTCCCTCCGTGCGCGTGAACCTCTTTTTGTTTCTTTTTGTGTTCTTTCTTTCTGCACGACGTAGGAGACTCAGCTGTGTGTGTGCGTGTTGTGTGTGTGTGTGTATAGGGGAGAGAGAGCGACTTTTCATTCCTGTGTCTCTTTGCTCCCTTAACACCACAACCTCACGGCTACAACGCATCAAGCTAAAAAAAAAAAGCACCAGTCTTTTTTTCTATTTTAAAAGAGCTGTGTGTCCACGTCTGTGCTTTTCTTTTGTTTCTTTCATTTTTGCTTTCTTTCGCTGCGAGTGCTTTGGCGTGTGTGTGCCTGTGTGTGTGCGCGCGCGTTCGTCCCTCCTCTTCTTGTCAGCAGATACTGCTGTACACGGGACGAACATCCGTTTCGAGCTCTACGCACGTGCACTACATCTTCTTCCTCTTCTTCTTTTTTTCCTTTTTTCTTCTTCCCTTCTTTCTTTATTTTTGTTTTTTTATTTTTGTTTTTTGTTTTTTGACTTTTTTTTGTTGGACTGTACTGTTGTCTGTCTGTGTACTCCCTTCTCCCACAGGGTTGCACTCGTGCTCGTCTGCTTTTGGGTTTTTTTCTTTTTTTTTTTTGTGTGTGCCTCACGTTGTCGCGTACGCATCTCTCTCTCTCTCCACTTTTTTTTTCTTCTCGTTTTTGCTGTTTCAACTCACATTCTGCAGCTCCCTCATCTCTACTTCTGTGGTTCAGCGAACGGGTGTTGCTGCCTCTGACTCGAGGCTGTCCAAGAATCACTCTAGTACTTCTGCGTCACTCCCACCTTTTTTTTTTTTTTGTTCTGTAAAAAAAAGAAGAAAAGAAAAAAAAAAAGGAAGGCATAGATTTACGGCCGACACACGCGGGACTCGGTCACACTCGTTCGCACGTCTCTCTTGTCCCCCTTCTCACCACTCCTATTGCTCATCTGAGCCGTAACGTGTGTTTCTTTTTTTTCTTTGGTTCCTCCAACTGTTTTTTTCTTTTCTTCTTCTGTTCCAGCTTGTCCTTGGTGCTCCTCTCTGTTTTTTTTTTTGTTGTTGTTTCTCTCACTCGTTGATCGCTGTTCTCGGTGTCACACCATTCATTTCATTTCTTTTCCGTGTTTTTTTTTTTTTGTTTTGTTTCTCCCGTGACAGCCGACTGAAGCATCCCTCTCTTTCTTTTTCTGTTTTCCTGTGTCTCCCCCCTTTTTTTTTTCTGTGTTATCAGCGTTGCCTCGACTCTCTCCTCTTCCACACCCTACAGCTGCATCGCCGCAGTGTGCGTGTACGTGTGTCGGCACGTCGACCACGCTTGCTTGCTTCTTCCCCCCTTCTCCCTCCTAGCTATCACTTGCACGTCCCCTAGCCCTACACACACACACACGCGCACCCAGACACGCCCGCACAAACAAACGCCACCGACAGCGTCCTCTCACACAGCCGTGTCTTGTTCCGGTTGTGCTGACAACTCTCTTCCTTCAGTCGTGAACGAGTGCCTTTGATTTCTCCCCTTCCACGCTCTTCCACACACACGTTCACGCAACAACTCTCTTCTTCACCGTTTTTTTTTTTCTGTGTTTCTGTAACTTCAACTGAGTCTTCATCTTCAGCTTCACGTGTTTTTTTTTTTTCATTTCTGTCTTACTGTGTGTGTTTGTGTGTGTGTGTGGTGGCGAGTGCGATTCAGTAGTGTCCCTCCCTCACTCCCGCTTCGACCTTCTCTTTTTTTTTTTTGTGTGTGTTATTTTGTGAGAGTTTGTGTGTGTCTGTTTCTTTCTTCTCTGTCGCCGCGATTTCGACTCTTCTTTCTTCCTCCCGGTGTGTGTGTGTGTGTGTGTGTGTGTGTGTCTTTTGACTGCCCTCTGTTGTGCTGTGGTGGTACTGCCCTCCCCCGCCGGGCTTCACACACACACACGCACACATAGACTCACACATTCGGTGTCCAGAGGTGCTCACTTTTTTCACGCACGCCTCAAACTTCTTTTTCCTCCATCTGTTTTTTTTTTTTTTTTTTTTTTTGTTCATCACTGCACACGCAAACAGTGAACGTAGACTGTCGCGGCGACAGATCATTTGGCAGTGCGATCAAGACGTGTGCGTCTGGTGCAGATCACGCCACTTGAGAGGTGCCTTGACGGTCTTGTCAGGCAACGCGCCAGCGACACAACGCGTGTGTACTCATCTACTCACCCACACAAAGACACACACACACACACACTCGTGCGTGCGTCAGAAAAAAGAAGGGAGAGTACACCGAGTCCACAGAGGGAGGAGCAGAGTGCTGCGCTTGGCACAAGGTGTGTCATCTGTGATTCTTCTGTTCCTGTCACGAGCGGCGACCCCCTTCTTCTCCTTTTTTTTTTTTTTTCGCTATCGCCTCGCTGACGTCCATTGCGAGCACCTACCACACACTGCGAGAGTTGTTGTTGGGTCGTGCGTGATCCCTCGCTGTCTTTTTTTTTTTTCTTTCTTCACTCTCCACGTCTTGCCCTTCCGCGCTCGCGAAGGTACCCCAACTCTGATCCTCTACGCCTTTTTCTTCTTCTTCGATTCCTCTTTCTCTCTCTCTCTTTCTATTTGTGTGCTTCAGACCGTGCGTGCGCGAGTCTCCTTGTCGTCGTTTGTTGGTGTCGGTAGCGCTTCCATCGCTTCAGTCGTTGTGCGCGTTTTCTTCTTTTTTTTTTTTCTTCTGCTTGCTCCGACTGTGTGTTGGTGCAACCGCAGGTCCCACACATTCATTCATCCCCCCCTCCCCTCCCCTTCCTACTCGGGTCCGGCCGCGTGTGCATTCGCGTGACAGGGCAGGTCTGCCACACGAGCGATGTCCACCTTCTGGCGGCAGTACGGCATCCAGCTGTACGGGTTCCTGGTCAAGGTCTTCTTGCAGCGATGGCGCACGCCGGTGTCCACGGTGGTGGAGGTGCTCCTCCCCTGCCTCTTCACGATTCTGATGTCCATTGCCTTTTGGGCGTCTGGCAGCACCACGGTGCCGGCGCAGAGCTACGACGGCGGCGCGGCCGCGGCGACCAACTTGACGGACTTCGCGTCCTACTTCATGTGCAAGCGCATGGGATCGCCGCTCGTCGTGCCGTGGCGCCCGTGCCCGCCGACGGCGAACGCCACGACCATGTTGTGCCTCTCCCTCATCGGAAACGGAAACGAGATCTGCATCATGCGCTCCACCTACACGGTGCTGTCGTTCATGTTGTATGGCATGTACTACGGCAGCGGGCCGTTCGGCTTGAACACGATGGACGGCCACCTGACTCTGTCCGCCATGGTCACTGAGGCCACCCGCAACGACGACCCGACCTTCTTCGGCCGCGGTGGCAAGTCAAGCCTCTCGCACTACGGTAAGCTGCTCGTCTCGAGCGACTCGCCGACGCTGTCGCAGCGCTTCATGACCTTCTGCCGCACGAAGAGCGGCATGTGTGGCGAGGTGCTGCACAGCACCGTCTTCCCCTCCCTCGACAGTGCCAAGAGCTACGCGGCCGCCAACCAGAACACGGTGTGGGCAATCGTTGACCTGCCGGCGGCCTCCCTCACCTCGAACGGCGAGACGGAGTTCACCATCAGCATGAACTTCACGGCCACCGCGTCCACCTCGAAGGGCTCATCGCGCAGCCTCTTCACCCGCGGCCTGGGCAACAACGACGGTAGCGACGGCTACGTGCTCTACTGGGCGAGCGGCTTCATGACGCTGCAGACCTTCGTGCACGAGTTCTACATGCAGGAGACGCTCAGCGCCTATCCCGTCATCGGCCCGTCCTCGTACTACCCGAACAACATCACCGGTGTGGAGGGCATCAGCAAGTACCTCACGCAGTACGGCTCCGACATCATCCCGATGCCCACGCCGCAGCGCTTCAACAACGCGTTCCTGACGAAGTGGGCCTACTACATGCCGCTGCTGGCCATGATGGCAGCGCTGTACCCTACCTCGCGCCTCGTGATGCTGATCGTGAGCGAGAAGTACAACGGCATCCGCGAGGCGATGCTGATCATGGGCCTCCACCCGTCATGCCTCTTCTTCGGGTGGTACGCGTCCACGCTGATCATGGACATCATCGCATCGCTGCTGGCCGCCATGTTCCTCAAGGTCGGCTTCCTCAACAAGGTCGACTACGGCCTGCTCGTACTGCTGTACTTCTCCTTCATGCAGCAGAACACGGCGCTCTGCTTCTTCATCAGCTCCCTGTTTCGCAACCCGCGCGTGGCGAGCTGGTTCGTTGCCTTCGTGCTCTTCGTGTGCGCGATCCCCACCTTCTCCTTCCCAGATGGAATGACGGACATCCAGAAGATCTTCTGCTGCCTCGTCCCCTGCATCGGCTACGCGGAGAGCTTCAACATGATGCTCGACTACGTCTCCTTCGGCTGGTCCTTCGGCTGGCCACAGGCGCACGCCGGCTACTTCAACTTCTCCATGGCGGTGGGGATGATGTGGGCGTCCTTCGGCGCGCTGATGCTCTTCAGCTTCTATCTGGATCGCGTCTCCTTCGGCGCCGTCGGCCGCCGCGCTCACCCGCTCTTCTTCCTTCTGCCGCTCATGCGCCTCTTCCACACGCGCAAGGCGCCGCGGGTGCCCATGTCGGACATGGGCACGCCAGTCCGCCCCGGCTCCTTGGTGGATCGTGTCACCCACGACGGGAGCACGCCGTACGGCGTCGGGTCACCGACGTCGAGCTTGCCGAAGAAGCGCGGTCAGACGGGGTCGCGCGCGGAGGACCGCGGCCGGCTGATCGAGCACTTCGACGACGTCGTCGACCCGCTCGACCCCTCCATCGCGGCCGTCTTCCACCGCCTGCGCAAGATCTACATCAGCGGCGGCATCCTCGGCTTCTTCTACACGTACTTCACGGGCCTCTTCCGCGAGGGCGACCGCGTCGTGGCGCTGGACGGCGTCACCTTCGCGATGCGCACGGGTGAGGTGAGCGTGCTGCTCGGCCCGAACGGCGCCGGCAAGTCCACCATCATGGGCATGGCGACGGGTATGGTGGAGCCGACGAACGGCGACATCTACATCCGCGGCTACGACGCCCGCACACACCTGGAGGAGTGCCGGCAGAACATCGGCTACTGCCCGCAGCGCGACATCGTGTGGTCGCTGCTGACGGTGGAGGAGCACATCACCTTCTACGCGCGCATGAAGGGCTCCAACTCGATGAACGTCCAGAGCAAGGTGAACCACGTGATTGACCTCGTCGACCTCCACGAGAAGCGCCACTGCAAGGCAAGCAACTTGTCGGGCGGCCAGCGGCGCCGCCTGTGCGTCGCCATCGCCATGGTGGGCGACTCCACCGTCCTGCTGCTCGATGAGCCGACCGCCGGCATGGACATCAAGGGCCGCAAGACCGTGTACGACGCGCTGAACCGCTCCCGTGCGCAGCGCAGCGTCCTCATCTCCACCCACCTGCTCGACGAGGCCGACCGCATCGCCGACCGCGTGCTGATCGTGAACCAGGGCCTGCTGTGCGCCGAGGGCTCCACCATGTACCTGAAGTCGCACATGGACATCGGCTACGTCGTCACGTGCCTGCTGGAGGGCGGCATGACTCCGACGCAGGAGAAGATCGCTGCCGAGGACCTGTCAAGCTTTGTGCACGCCGAGAGCTACGCAGCGCAGCACACTCGCGACGGCGTCAGCAGCCTCACCGAGGGCGAGGCCAGCGGCGCGGTGCTCGGCATGCAGCGGCGCGGCCGCGAGGTGTCCTTCCGCTTCCCCGTGAGCCTCCTCAGCTCGGCCGGCGTGGCGCTGCTGTCCGTCATCGAGCGCAACCGCGCGCGGCTGCGCCTGCGCAACGTCTCGCTCAACCTGACGACGCTCGAGGACGTCTTCTTCACCGTCACGCGCACCGGGTCGGTGGCGGAGGGCGAGTCAGCGGGGGAGATCGTCATTGGCCGCGACGGCGATGTGGAGTCGGCATCGACGCCCAGCGCGCCGTCGTCCGTCAGCGATCTGTACGAGGAGAACACCATGTACTTCCTGGTCTTCTGCCGGCACTTCCGTGCTCTGTTCCTGAAGCGGCTCCACTACGCCCAGCGTGACGTGAAGCTGCTCGTCTACCAGGTGGTCCTGCCGATCGTCTTCCTCCTCCTGTCGCTGTTCATCAACATCGTCCGCGACCCCAGCCAACCCTCGCTGCGGCTGGACATGACCATGTACCCCGGCTACGCGACGAACCCGTCGCAGGTGATGACGGCCTACTCCCCCTTCACCGGCTTCGTGCAGAACTTGACACGCTTCCCGATGCGAGTCACCAACGCCTTCGACCTCGACGCGAGCCTCCCGGACGACGTCTGGGGCTCCTACTACACCACGGACTTCCGCGACATTCCAGCTGGCCTGCCCAACGCGACCTTCACCATGAGTCAGCTGCTCATGGACGAGGTGATGACGCACACGTCGCCGCGCTACATCGCCATTGCGCCGGTCGGGGCCGTCTACCAGATGGGCGCGCCGAAGATGCTGCCGAGCGTGATGCACAACACGTCCAACAGCCACGCCTCTCCGCAGGGCATCGACGCGCTCTACCACCTCGCGACGCACCAGCTCTTCGGCACCGCCGTCCCGCTGCCGACGGTCGTCAACTCCCCCATGAAGCTCGGCGAGTTTGAGAAGACGCTCGTGACCACCAACAAGCAGGTTATGGTCGGCATCTTCATCATTCTCCCCTTCATCTTCATCCCATCCAACACGATCTCCTACATCGTGGTGGAGAAGGAGTCCGGTGCGAGACATCTGCAGTGGCTCTCCGGCGCCAGCGTGCTCGCCTACTGGCTGAGCAGCTTCGTCTTTGACGTGGCGTGCTACATCGTGACGCAGATCCTGGCCTTCATCATCTTCGTCATCTTCAATCGCACCGAGTTCATCGGCAAGGACACCGTCGGCGCCTCGATCGTGCTCTTCCTCTTCTTCGGCGTCACGTCGATCCCGGTGAGCTACCTGATGAGCTTCTTCTTCCGCTCGAGCTTCTCGGCGCAGTCCGTCGTCTTCTGCATCAACTTCACCTTCGGCTTCCTGTGGGTGACGGTGGAGTCCATGATCGCCGAGCAGGCGCTGCGCTTCGCTGAGGTGGTCACCTACATCCTCCGCATCTTCCCGGCCGTCTGCTTTGGCGAGGCCATCTACGTCCTGTCCGGCACGCAGCTGGCAAACCTCATGTTCCCCAACCGCGTGAAGAAGAGCATGTTCGCGCTGCTGCACTTCAGCAGCACCGGCAGCCCGAGCGGCGGCATCGGCACCGGCCTCATCTACATGTCCTGCGTGGCGGTCGGCTGCACCATCGCGCTCATCATCCTGGAGTACCTGCGGCTGCAGCGGCTGAACTCTCTCTTCGCGCGATGCTGCACGCGGCCGAACGCCGAGGACGAGGAGGAGCACCGCCGTCTGGAGGAGGCGGATGCGTCGGTGCGGAAGGAGGAGGAGTACGTGTGCTCCGCCGCGACAGGCCCGGAGGACACGCGCATTGCGGTGCAGCACCTGAACAAGCGGTACATCGGGGCGCGTCACGCCGCCGTGGAGGACATCTCCTTCGGCGTCAAGGAGGGCGAGGTGATGGGGCTGCTCGGGCTGAATGGCGCCGGCAAGACGACCACCGTGAGCATCCTTGCGGGCGAGGTGGTGGCGACCGGCGGCGCGGCCTTCGTGAACCATTTTGCGGTGCAGACGATGGCCAGCCGCTCCTTCGTTGGCTACTGCCCGCAGTACGACGCGCTGCTTGCCAACCTCAGCGCGGAGGAGCACCTCTGGCTGTACGCCCGGCTGCGCGGCATCAAGGAGAAGCACATCGCCGAGGAGGTGCGGATGCTGCTGAAGGAGCTCGGCCTGTACCCTTTCCGAAACCAAGCGGCCGGCTCGCTCAGCGGCGGCAACAAGCGCCGCCTGTCCCTCGCCATCGCCCTCGTCGGTCACACGACGAGTGTGCTGCTGGATGAGCCGACCTCCGGCATGGACGCCGTGGCGCGCGCGCAGACGTGTGAGATGGTGCGCCGGCTCACCCGGGACAAGTCTGTGGTCTTGACGACGCACCTCCTCGACGAGGTGGAGGCGCTGGCCGACCGCGTTGCCTTCGTCGTGCGCGGCAACCTCCGCTGCGTCGGCACCCCGCAGGAGCTGAAGAACGCGTACAACGAGACGGCCGCCTACACGCTCAACGTCCTCTTCCCCTCCACGATCCACCTGCAGGGGATGGACAGCGTCGTGGTGGAGCGGGTGAGAGACTACGTGCTCCAGACCATCACCGCCTCCGAGGCGGAGATCAAGGCCGGGCACGAGCTCCTGTGCGAGGTGACCGAGGTGCACCCCTGCTCGATGCAGCTGAACGTGAACGGCGACCTCCCCTCCATCTGCACCGTCGTCTCGCAGATGCAGGCCGGCAAGGTGCCCGGCATCCCCGCCACGACGTACGTCAGCGTGAGCCAGCCCACGCTGGAGGACATTCTCCTTCTCCAGTAGGGCGACACAGCAGGGCAACCGCAAGGAACAAAGGTGTTGCTCCAGTGATGTGTCCGTGTGTGTCCGTGTGTGTCCGTGTGTGTCAGTGCGTGTGTGCGTGTGTGGGGAGGGAGGGAGAGCGTGATCGGCTCGACAAGGAGGGCGGCGGAGACGGAGACGTCGACCCGATGGGACAGAGTGACGTCGAGGCTGCGGTGTACATCCCCCCCACCCCTGTGTGTCTGGTTCATCTCCCTCCTCCTCCTCCTCCTGCCTTCTGCCTTCTGAGTAGGTTTTGCCCGTGAAGACGGCCGTGACCTCGAGCTCCGCGTGGTCGGCACAACGCACAGACACACACAGTCCACTTCTTCTGTTTCCTTTCTCACTCTCTCCAACAGAGCCGGTGCAACCCTTCCCTTGTGTGTGCAGCTCTCCTCCCTCCCCTTCTCTCCTCCCCTCCTCCTCCTTTATGCGTGTTCCTTCACGGTACGCGGGTCTGTGCACACGTGCCAGAAGAATGAGGCGTGTGTCGATGCGCGTGTATGTGGGAGAGAGAGAGACACACACAGACACACATGCGCGGACAGTGCGCTGTGCTGGAGTCTGCGCACGGGAGGGGGGTGGAGGAGAAGTGAGCAGAGGATCGGTGAGTTTGCTCCCGTGAGTGGTGCGATCACATCTGCGTCACCAGCGCCTTTTGTTTTGTCTCCCTCTTTTCTTCTTCTTCTTCTATTTCACGTTGTGCTTGTGTGTGTGCATACGTATACATATGTATGTATGTATATGTATGTGTTCGTGTTTGTGTTTGTGTTTGTGTTTTGCGCGCTTTTTCCTTCTCTTCCTTTCTTTTTTTCCTTTTCTTTCTTTTTTGTTTTTTTTTGCTCTGTTCTCAAGATGGAGAGACGGACCGCGTCCGAGGGTGCAGAGTCGGCGTGGGTGAGAGGAGCCTCTGCAGCACACGCCGTCACTGCGGGTCGCAGTGGCGACGACAGCCGCAGCAGTGTCCCTCTTGTCTTGCGCACAAACCCCGAGGTGTCACCGCCACACCTGCAATGGTGGTACATCATGCGTGTGTGTGTGTGTTGTCTCGGTTTGGCGGCTCCGTTCTCTCCTTCTTTCTCTTCTGCCTCTCTCACGCCACCAGCACCGTGTTCCTCTCACGTGTGTATCACCTGTCGCGTCGAGCCATCACTGCACCCTCAGAAGCTCCTCGCACGCACGCACACACACACAGACACACACGCAGCTGCATCGGTGGCTGCATCAGTGCGCGGCGGCGGTGGAGGAGGATGGATTGACACCGACGCTCATCGATGCTCGCAGAGCTGTGCAGCAGCGAGACACGCGCTCTCACCCCCCCTCACTCAACTTTCCTACAACGACCAGAAACTGAAGAACAACTCACCGGCGCAGATGGCGGCGGCACCGTAGTTGCCGCACGCCTCGAGCTCCATAAGCCCAAGCGGTGCAGAGAGAGAGCGCGTACCAACGCCACGACCGCTCCGCATCCTCCCCCCCACTCCGCCTCTTCGCCGCTTTCCCACTTGCTCGCGCCTTCTGCACGACTCATCGTGAAGTTGTCAGTGGGTTGCACTGTGTGCGCACCTACGCGTGCTGGGGTGGGGTGGGAGAGGGAGGAGGCGTGCACAGCTGCATCTCCGTGTCGCTGTTGCGTACCACGCACACACACACGTCAGCCACTCTCTCTCCCTCTCTCCTTTGTTTCTTCCTCTTCCTCCCCCAAAGTGGCGCGCACGTGTGTGCGTGTCTCTCTCTCTCTCTGTGTCTGTGTGTGTGTCGGCGCAGACGAGCGACGGTGTCTCACGCGTGGGTGGCCCACATTCACACAAATTCACACACATTCACACACACACACCTTCCGCAGCCTTTGCCGGCTCGTTTCTTCTGACCCCGCGTCAGTCGGTGATCTCCTCACCCCTCACCTCCTCACCACCACCACCGCTCAGGCACATGCGGCAGCACCGCTCCAGATACCGCTCGCCGTCGCCTGGGCCCGAGGATGCCTTCCGTCCCCACGACAAGCTCGTGATCGGCCTCCCCACCGCCATGGAGGAGTGGCGCTGCGCGTACGGGGCGGCCCGCGAGTGGGGCCAGCTGCCCCCCAACCCCCTCATGGTGGATCCGGCCAGCCTGCGCGACGAGCCCGACCGCGAGCGCCCGTCGACGGTGCTGGCGCGCACCGAGCCGGGCCACGCCGCGGAGACCCAAGCGCGCTCGAGGTCGTCGTACCCGGCGCCGTTCCGCGAGTCACGCCAGCGTGGCGGTGCCGGACGTCGCGACACCGCCCCCGTCGTCGGCCCCGCCGACGGCCTCTACTGCGACCCGTGCCAGCGGGGCTTCACCACACAGGAGAAGTACGCGGAGCACATGGCAACGCACATGTACTGCACCGTCCCCGGCTGCCGCTTCACCTGCCGCAACACGAAGCCGTGGCGGATGGAGGAGCACATGGAGCTGCTGCACAACCGCCCAGACGCACCGAACCTGGTGGACATGAGCGCCTACCTCGAGCAGCGCCGCCACCGCTTCCCCACCCAAGACGCCGTCAAGGGCAAGGTGGAGGAGCTCTACTACAAGGCCGCACGCGGGGTCGTGCTTCCTGATGAGCGCCGCCGATGGATGCGGCAGCACGGCATCGTGATCCGCAAGCGGCCGCGCACGGAGGCGTCCTTCATCGCACACGGGCAGCTGCCGGCCGGGTCGCGCTCTCCCTCGACGGCGTCCTCGGCGTCGGCGCGGTCGTCGTCATCGTCGTCCTCGCGCTCCTCTGCGTCGCGTGCCTCGTCGCGGCACCGCCTCCCCCGCCGCGGTGGTGGCCCACGCGACGCCCCCCACCCACCAGCGCCGTCCCATGCGCCGCCGGAGGTCAGCGTGAGCGCGGCGCGACCTCGCTTCATCCAGCCGCCGACGCTGCCCGCCTGCGACGAGGTGGACCCGACGGCCCCGCCGCAGCAGCCGCCGTCATCGTCATCATCGTCCACTCCGGCACCCTGCTCCTCGCCAGCCGGCCAGTCTGGCGTTGCGGGTCCTGCCGTGAGGGTGTCGGCGCCACCGCCAGCAGCGCAGTCCTCCGGCGGCCACGGCGCCGCGCCGCACCACCCCACGAAGATCATTCCGCTTGGCCCCAACGGCACTCTCACCCCGCGGCAGCGCGTGCAGCTCGTGCGGGAGCGCTACGCGGCCGCCAAGGATGTGCCGCAGTTCTACGTCTGCCACCGCTGCGGCATCAAGGGAGAGCACTGGGTGGCCGACTGCCCCACCAAGGGGAACACGACCTACGACCGACACGTGGTCTGGGGCGAGGCGAAGCTCTCCGCCACCGGAGCATCAGCGCGGCCACGGCGTGGGCAGGTGGAAAGAGACCCCGCGGCGTCTGTCGGTGAGGAGACCGTGTCTGAGGTGGCGGCAGAGCCACAGTCGCTCCCCTCGCAGGTGGATCCCACGGCCTTCGAAGACAACGCTGGGGCGCCAGCGCAGCCGGTCCCCGGGGTGGAGCCGCCCTCGGAAGCAGAGGCGGCCCCGCTCGCAGAGGCGGCCCCGCTCGCAGAGGCGGCACCGCTCGAAGAGGCGGCACCACCCGCAGTGGCGGCACCGGCCGACGATGGCGACGACGACGATGCGCCTCCTGCGCCGCAGTCCGCTGTGGCACCGGTCGGGACGCCGAAGGAGGTGACGCGCATGATGGCCCCAGTAGCGGCTGCACGGCGTGCCCAGCCGTACCGCCGTGACCCCATCCGCCGCCCGCCACCGCCGCCGACGCTCTACGAGCGACTCACGGAGGAGTCGAGGATGGATGAGAAGGGCGTGCTGCTGCAGGCGCTGCGCTTCTTCGCCGCGCGAGACTTCTTCCAAGACAGCCCGCCGTCCTCGTAAGGGACCGAGGCCTGCGCCTCAGGGAGAGGGAGTGGGAGGGAGGGCAGGTGTACTCGATCGCCTTGTGTGTGTGTGTGTGTGTCTTCACATCTCTCTCCCTCTCTGTTGTCCTCTCTTCCTTCCTTCCTTCCTCCCCCTCTTCTCTCCTCTGCTCTTCCGCTGTCTGCCGCCGTAAGTCGACTAACGATGTCTTGGTGACCTAAACAAGTAAAGCTGCAGACCAGCGTGAGGTGACAACGACGGTTCGTGTGTGTGTGTATGTGATGTGGTGGTGGTGGGGGGGGGGGGAGAAGGGGGGTAGAGGAGAGACTCTACGCGAAAGCACAAACACACACACACACACACACACACAGACAAACTCTGTTTCACAGGAGAGATGGACGACTCCATGCATAACGGCGAGGGTACGAGACGGAGCCTTTCCCCGACTTCACATGATCATACTGCGACACACGGAACGGCGCTGCTGTGAGGACGACCAGACCAAACCACCGCGAGACTGTCGTGTGTGTGTGTGTGTGTATCTGTCTCTCTCTCTACGATGAGAGCGAGAGGGAGGAGAAGAGGAGGGACGACGAGCAGGACGTCACTCCGTGCGTGCCGTCACACAGCCACAACGCAGGACCGGCGCTCCGCTGCTCTCTCTTCTGCCTCTGTTCGGGTCTCTCCTGTCAAGTCCAACGCGCACCACTTCCTGACCGCACCTTCTCACGAACACACCGACCTGTCTTTTGCTCTCCTCTCCTCGCTTTCTCTCGCTCGCCGTCACACACACATACGGATGCATGGCATGCACTATCGCTGTCATGGCTGTCGCCTCCTCGTGCAGCAGTGGTCCACCTCCCCTCCTTCGCCCCGCGCCTTCCCCTCCTCACCTCGTCTCCTCTGCAGCCGCCGAGGGACGCGGTGCGGTGGCAACGGTGAGGGCTCTTCCTCCCTCCCTCCCTCCCCTTCTTCTACTACCAACCGTGGGTGTGTGTAAGTGTGTGTGTGTGTGCCTCGCTCGCTCTCTCGCTCTCTCTCTAGCCTTTGTGAAGGCGTGTTCCTCGGTGCACAGTCCACGCCGCACCTGTTCCCTCTCCCACTCTCTTCCTGCTGCTGCTGCAACTGCTGCTCATCCCGATGTCCGCGTCGCCGCAGCTGACGCAGGAGTTGTCCGAGGACCTCCTCAGCGGCCGCTACGAGTGCGTCGTGTGCTCCGAGCACATCGGCCACCGCCATGAGATCTGGGCGTGTCAGTGCTGCTACGGTGTCTTCCACCTGCCGTGCATCCGCTTCTGGGCGGACAGTCAAACACAAGAGCGCGTGCGACAGCTCCGGTCGACGTCCGGCGTCGCCGCCCCCGGCGAGCTGGAGCGCTTCCGCTGCCCCCTGTGCCAGTCCTTCAACACACACGAGAGCCTGGCCGTCTACCGCTGCTACTGCGGGAAGGTGACGCGGCCGGCGGTGGATGCGATGCTCGTGCCGGGCAGCTGCGGCGACCCATGCGAGCGGCGCCAGGCAGACCCGTGTTGCCCCCACCGCTGTGCGCTGCTCTGCCACCCCGGACCGTGCCCGCCGTGCACCCGTGCCCGCGAGCAGGTGTGCTGGTGCGGCAAGCACAGCAAGACGGTCGGGTGCTCCAGTGGCATTCACGGCTTCGAGTGCGATGAGACGTGCGGCAAGCTGCTCGACTGCGGCCAGCATCGATGCAAGGCGCCGTGCCACGAGGGACCATGCCCGGTGTGCACGGTGATGGTGGTGGAGAGGTGCTACTGCGGCGCCTCAGAGCGCAAGCGCCGGTGCGGGGCGGTGCCGGCAGACGTCGCTGGCAGAGGTGCGGCGGCGGCGGGCGACGACGCCGAGGGTGACGCCGGCGCGTGCGTCACGGGGTTCCGCTGCGCGCGACGGTGCGCGAAGATGCGCGACTGCGGCCACCACGTGTGCGACCAGCCGTGCCACCCTGGCGCGTGCGAGGCGTGCTACCGCACCCCGGAGCGGCAGAGGTTCTGCCCCTGCGGCAAGTCGCGCGTGCGAGTGCAGCGGGTGTCGTGCCTTGACCCCGTGCCGTCGTGCGGGCTCCAGTGCGAGCTGCCGCTACCGTGTGGGCATCTGTGCCGGCTCACATGCCACGATGAGACTCCCTGTGCCCCGTGCAACGAGACGGTGACGATGCCGTGCGCGTGCGGCCACCGCCAGGTGTCGTTCCCCTGCTTCTGCCAGTACTTGCCCGCCACCATGTGGGAGGCCGCCCGGGTGCAGTGCGGGTTGCCGGTCGGCTCGCTGCCGGCGTCGCTCCCGCCGCGGTGCCAGCAGGTGTGTCGCCAGATGCTCTCGTGCCACAAGCACCGCTGCGCGAACATGTGCTGCACCGACGCGGAGCACACGTGCCTGCAGACGTGCATTCGCAAGCTCGCCTGCGGCACCCACCAGTGTGGGCAGCTGTGCCACCAAGGTCCCTGCCCGCCGTGCACGCACGTCTCCTACGAGCGACTCTACTGCCGCTGCCGGCGGTCCTTCGTGGAGCCGCCGGTGCCGTGTGGGACGCTGCCGCCGCAGTGCAACCACCCGTGCAGCATCCCGCGGCCATGCGGACACCCGCCGAACCACCCCTGCCACGTCGAACCCGAGTGCCCCAAGTGCGTGGTGCTCGAGGAGAAGCTGTGCGCCTCCCATCAGAAGCCGATGCCCTTTCACATGCCCTGCCACAAGAAGGACGTCTCGTGCGGCCGCAAGTGTGCCAAGCACCTCGCCTGCTGCGGCAGGTTCTGCGACCTCGTCTGCCACCCCGGGCCGTGCGAGCACAAGTGCTCCAAGAGCTTCCCCACCTTGGCGGATGTGCTGAAGCGTGGCAAGGGCGGCGGAGCTCCGTGACGAGCCGCCCGCCACCCTCCTCTCTCCCCTCTCTCTCTCTCTCTGCGCGCTCTCGGTCGACTCGTACGGCGGCGGTGGCTGTCGCACTGCGTCGAAGGATCTGACGGTGCCGCCGCCAAACACAGACGGACACACAAAGACACACAGAGACACACAGTAAAAGAAAAGAAAACCTGAAGAAGAGCGTCCGGGTAGAAGTGCACGTGCAGTCGTCTCCCTCCCCTTTGTCTCCTCCCCTCCCTCCATCTCGGCGAGACGAGGGTGGCGATGCTGAGGCGTGTGCATGGTGACTCGTCACTTCGAGTGGAGCAGGCGGTCCCAGGGCGAGGACGCTTGCCGTGTGCTGTGGCAGTGACGCAGTCGACGTCCTTTCACATGGCGTGCGTGCCGACGTCGCCACACATGTGCATGCACTCCTTGCGCTGCACTTGTCTCTCTGCTTTACCGTCCCCACTCCCCCTCCTTTACGACAACAGTCATCACACACACACACAGTAACACACACACACACAGATCTCTGTGAGACTGTCCCCTGCGACTGGGCATGAACATTGGCGACTCAGGCAACATCTTCGTGGAGAAGGCGCACCCGGCATACACCCATGTCATCGACTTCCTCGTCTCCTGCTGCGAGCCGGTCAGCAGGACGCAGCACATGGAGGAGTACCGCATCGACAGCTCGTCCCTCTCCGCCGCCACCGCCGAGGGCACCTACTCACTGGCGATGATGGAGACGATCCTGCGGCACTTCCGACTGAGCGCGGCGCAGGAGTTGCCCGTGGATCTGGAGCGCGTCACCGCGCTGGAGCGACTTGCCGCGGCACTCGATGAGTCCAACCTCGGCGCCGACATGGATGACGCACACGTGACGCCGGTGGAGCAGGACGCAGCCGCCGCGTCAGCCTCCTTCGCCGCTCAGCATCCGCTGCCGCGCTGCCTCCACGGTGTTGACTGCGCAGGCACCGCACTGGCGGCCTACTACAGCGACGCAGCGGGCATCACAGTCCCTACGCCGTCATCGCCCTCCTCCTGTGCGGCTGCTGTCGATGCCCCCCGCGACTGCGCGCGCTCGGCGGTGTCCGTCAAGGTGGAGGGTGATCCGTGTGGAAGTTGCGGTGGTGGTGGCGGCCTGCAGCCACCCGAAGCTGACGCTGTCACTGCGCGGTCTGACGTGGCTGTGACGCATGCCGCCGCACCCTCTGCCGGCGCCGCGAGCCCGACGGCGGGGCGCGTCTTGCAGCTGCTCCGCCCGCCGTCCTCCCCCTCCCCCTCCCCCTCTCTCCTCTCCTCCTCGCCGCCGCCGCCAAAGGCAGCTGGGGCGATGCACGGCACCGCGCGGCCCCTCATAGCGCTCGCTGTGGTGCGCCCCGCTGACGTGCAACGTCCGCTCCCGGTGGTGCTGGCGCGCCTGCTGGCGGAGGAGGAAGGCGCGTCGCGCGTGCAGATCGTCCTGCAACCGCGCCTCCGCCGCTACCATCGGTTCGAGTCGAGCCGCAGCACCGCCGCCGCGTCCACGCCTGCCGGGCGGAGGGCGGCGCAGGGCCACAGCGTCAATGCCGCCGCCGCCGCCTCTGCTGCGGACGAGGAGGGCGCGCTGCACTACTTTGTTCAGTCGCGGCAGCGGGCGCATCTCGAGCTCGTCTTGCCGGCGCTGAAGCCGTTCCTCGAGCCGGTGGTGCTGCACGGCGCGGAGCGATGGATCCTGTCTGATGTCGACCGCAGCCCGCTGGCGGCCGGCGGGGGCGAAGACGCGGCGCGGGTCTCGCGCGAGGGTGGACGCCCCGCGGTGCTCCGCCTCCTGTACGCGCAGGCCGCCCTCCCCGCCGGCCCAGAGCCCGCTGGCGCCGCTCCATCATCAACGGCGGCCGCCGCCGCTGCGCCGAGTCGGTTCGTGTTCAAGTGTCAAGTTCAAGACGGGAAGCTGCGCGAGGTGAAGGTGTGTCTCTTCACTCAGTTCGGCATCCGCGCCGACTGCTACTACGACTACGTGCAGGACCGCACCCTCCACGTCCCCAACCTGAACCTCGCCAGCCACGTACGCCTGCGCCCTTATCAAGTTGCATCACTCGAGCGCTTCAGGCGGGGCAGGAAGGCGCACCACGGCGTCGTCGTCCTCCCGTGTGGGGCCGGCAAGACGCTGACCGGCATCGGCGCCGCCGCGACGCTGCAGTCGACGACGATCGTCATGTGCGTCAACAACATGTCGGTCTTCCAGTGGCGGCGCGAGTTCCTGCGCTGGACGGACCTCAGCGAGGACGCGGTGACTGTGTGCACCTCCAAGGTGAAGCAGCGGCCTGGCAGTGTCTTCATCACCACGTACAGCATGGTCATTGCGAAGCGCGGCAACACCGACGGCGCCGCGGCCGAGGAGTCGCGGGCCATTCTGCAAGCCGTAGCGTCGAGGCCGTGGGGCCTGCTGCTGCTGGACGAGGTGCACACGGCGCTCGCCCACCACTTCCAGGATGTGCTCAACACGATCAAGTACAAGTGCGTCCTCGGTCTCAGCGCCACACTGCTGCGCGAGGATGAGAAGATCGGTGATCTGCGCCACCTCGTCGGGCCGAAGCTGTACGAGGCGAACTGGCTTGACTTGACGCGCGCCGGCTTCCTCGCGAGGGTGGAGTGCGCCGAGGTGCAGTGCCCGATGCCCCCACTCTTCCTGCACGACTACCGCAGCGTCCAGCGCACCCGGGCGATGGTGGGCGCGCACGCACGCCGCCGCGGCCCTCCCCGCAAGCGACGCCGTGACAATGCCACGGGGGAGGATGCGGAGGCGGAGAGCGACGACGACGACGACGGCGACGGTGACGGGGCAGCTGCAGACCACGGGGGGTGGGGCCACCTCACCTCACGCGCACTGCGGCTCTCCTCCTGCAACCCGTACAAGCTCTGGTGCACGCAGGCGCTCCTCGCCTTCCACCAGCAGCGATCCCCGCCAGACAAGGTCATCATCTTCTGCGACTACCTCGCCGACGTGCGCTTCTTCGCGCACCACCTCCACCTGCCCTTCATGGACCAGCGCACGAGCGAGGCGGAGCGGTCGAACCTGTTGCAGTACTTCCAGCACTCCAGCGACGTGAACGCCGTCATCCTGACCCGCGTTGGCGACGTCGCGCTGGACCTCCCGTGCGCCTCGGTCGTTATCCAGGTCTCCGGCCTCGGCGCGTCGCGCCGGCAAGAGGCGCAGCGGCTCGGGCGCATCTTGCGACCCAAGCCACCGTCGCTAGACAACACCTGCGCGTACTTCTACTCCCTCGTCTCGCAGGACACCGCTGACATCCGCACGGGCTACCGGCGGCAGAGCTGGCTGCGCGACCAGGGCTTCGCCTACCGCATACTGCACAGCGACCGCGTGCTGAGCGAGTTCGCGCGCGTCGGCGGCCGACCCTGCTGCGTCGGACCACCACAGTGGTGGTATCAGACGCCGACAGCCGGCGGCGGCGCCGTGCACCACGACGGCCTCTGGTGGAGTCCGTTCTCCGACGGTGCGGCGGACCTCATCGAGGCGGCCTTCCAGCGCGGGCGTGCCGGCTGCACGCTGCGCGCAGGCGACCTGGGCACCGAGACGACCCGGCCGCCACCTGAGGAGCTCGGGCAGTACCGCCTGCAGCGCACCGAGTCGTGGACGGTCACCTTCAGCAGCGTCGATGCGCCGCTCACGTTCGGCACCGTTCTCGTGGGAGAGGCGGCGCCGTCCTCGCCGCTGCGCGAGCGCCGCCTTCGCCGCGGCTGCCTCGACCCGAGCCACCGGTGCACCTCGGCCTCCGCGTCGGCGGACACCGAGAGCCGCTGCATCAAGTACGCGCGCGGCGCCATCCTGCGCGTGCGCGACGGCGACGCTGCGGCTGAGGCGGACGAGCACTAGCAGCACTTCCCTCCCCTCTCCTCTCCACTCCTTTGCTGCGATGCTTGTGTGTCGCCGCCTCA
Organism: Novymonas esmeraldas; assembly: GCA_019188245.1. Lineage (NCBI taxonomy): Eukaryota > Euglenozoa > Kinetoplastea > Trypanosomatida > Trypanosomatidae > Novymonas > Novymonas esmeraldas. Next base: position 109,954 of record JAECZO010000055.1, read on the forward strand.
CGCACGCCTCCGAGTTGCCTCCAACAAAAGAGTGAGCCACCACTGCCAAGAGCGTCTCTGTCCATCTGCAAGTGGATGCGTGTGTGCATGTGTGTGAGGGGGTGTTGGGAGGAAGGCGAGAGAGAGAGAGACTGCGTGTGTCCTTTTGCAACTGCGTGGAGGGACGGCCCATCTGAAATTACAAACAAACACACACACACTCACACCTGCACGCATGTATGCATGCAATGCATGGTGGCACGCATGCACAGTGCGGCTGACCCCTCCCTCTTCACTCCTCCGCTTCGCTCCTCTCTTGTTGTGTGTGCATCCACTTCGATTCTCTTCTTCTTCTTTTCAAATCTCTTCGGTGCTCCACCGTCGACTGTCGGTGGTGGCGCGTGGGGAAGTCAAGCGCCGGTCTTCCTCTTGGTGTCCACTCCGCCGCTGCTCTCTCTCTCTCTCCCCTCCCTCCCGCCCTCCATTCCTCCTCCACAACCTGCATTGTTGTGGGGGTCGACACAGCCGCCACCACGACCACCGTCGCGTCCGCTCAGCCTCCTTCCCAATGCTGCCTGCTCTCCGCCCCACCTCAGCTGCCGCCGCCTCCGCCGCCGCCGCCTTCCCTGCTGCATCAGAGACGTCCACGAGTGCGAGCAGCGCTGATGTCGGCGCGAAGGTTGTCGGCTACGATGAGGACTGGCACCGCCCACCGAGCGACATAAGTTATCTGCAGGACTTACTCGCCTCCCTCGAGGCGCGGCAGCAGCAGCAGGACCAGTCGCCGTTGCAGCCGCAGCGGCACGCCGGCCCCTCGCATGGCATCGGTGGGGAGCGGGAGAAGGAGGAGGAGCGCGAGATGGCCGGGCTGCGGATGCGAGAGCGTCAGGTGGCGCTGATCGAGCGACGTCGCCGCCACTCACGCCGGCGCTGCGACGCGGTGGAGGAAGCATTCCAGAAGGCTCTGGAGCGACGTCTGCAGGCGATGCGGCACCTCGCCGCCGACCCGCCGGCCGAACGGCTGGTGGGGCAGGGCATGACACAGTACGTGCCGGCCGCGCTGCTCCCCGATGATGTGGTGGACAGCCGCGGACGTCGCCAGCCCGGCCCGCTGCCGCTGCTGCCGCGGTCGGTGGTGGAGTCGCGCATGCACGGCACCTCGGCCGCCTCGGCCGTCATGGGCGGCGCGACAGCGGCGCTCACCGACCGACCAGCGGCGGCCGCTGCGGCGGAGCAGGACGCGATCGTCTTCCTCACGCAGCTCGACGCTGGTGGGCGACCCATGCGTGCCGACGACGCAAGCGCCAGCCGCAGTCCCACCCCGCCGCCTGCGCGCTCCGCCACGGCGGAGGCCGCTGGTCGCCACACGGCGGCGCACCGAAGCAACGCGTCAGCGTCTGCCGTCGCCGCCCGCGAAGTGTCGCCGCTCGACGGTGAGGACGACGACGTGGAGGCCGGTGAGACCGACGCGGCGTGGTCGCGCCCCGCGGCGGTCACCGAGGCCAACCGGATGCGGTGGCACGAACTTGGCTACCACGTCGTCGTCGTCGGCGGCGAGGCGCAGGCGGACGCTGCGGCCACCGCACGAGAGGCAAGCGCGGTGCGGCGCGCCATCCGCTCAGCCGCGGCAGCCGCGTCAGCCGCCTTGGGCGACGGGAGTGCGCCACCGCGCGCGGAGCAGCGAGCAGCGCCGCCACCTCCACCGCCGCCGCCAGCGACATCGTCGCCCTCGTCGTCCGTGCACCGTAGCCGCGCTGGAGGTGCGCGGGCGAAGGGTGGCAGCGTGGCGGCCGCGTGGGAGTGGATGCGGCTGGCCCCCTTGCCGCAGGTGTGCCTCGTGCAGCGGCGTCTTCCCGAGGAGGACATGAGCGCCGCACAGCTGCGTGGACGCCATCTCCATCGGGCGCAGCAGCAGCAGCAGCAGCTGCGGCATCGGCAGCCGCAGCACAGCACCGCCGCCGCGTCCACCACCGACTCCGCCACTCCGCGCGGGCGACCCACGCGGCAGGTCCGATCGTGGCGGGTGGGCAGCAAGTCTGCCCCGCACTAGCGGAGCAGGAGGAGAGTCACTAGCGTGCGTCGGCGCACTCCGCACCGCCGCTCCTCTTGACACGAGTGTGTGTGCATGATGGCCCACCCCTCCCGCCTCCCGCCTCTCTTGATGTCAGTGCCCTCCGTGGCAACAGATGGAAGCTGTGATGTACATAGCGCGCACGGGTGCGCTCCTCTGCGATCTGCCCACTGTGATGGGACTCACACACACACACACACAACTACACTCTCTCACTCCTCACTCACGGTGAGTCGCACACGTGAACAGTACGTGAGGAACTGCCCTCCCCTCTCTTTCTCTCTCTCTGCACGCGTGTGCGTTGCCCACGTGCCGCTGCTCTGTGTGACACGCCGGCAGCCGCGCGCCCATGTGGAGAGGAGGAGGAGGACGGACGGTGTCAATCCTCTACACGTACACACGCGCACACACAATACTGCTATGAGTCGTGTCGTGGATGATGAACGTGGTTGACACTGCCCTCCCCATCTCTCTCTTTGGTTCTCCTCGCCATACGCAGCGGACGAAGGCACCACTTGCTTCAGTACACTCTGGAACAACAACTCCGTACGCACACATGAAGACACACACACATACAGTAGCTGCAGTACTCTGCTGATGGACCAAACGCATCCCATCCGCTACTGTACACGATGCCTACTCACGGAGGCAGATGTAACCCCCCCCCCACCTCTGCTGATAGCGTGATGGGAGCCGGCTGATGCCAACACACACACACACACACACACTCCGCCCCTCCTTTCCTCGAGTTCAACGCGAGACGAGAGAGCACAACAACTGTGCGGGAGATGAACTCACTGGAAAGGACACAGGGGAAGAGAGAGGGGGAAGAAGAGGAGGAGGTGCCACAGAGATGTCCACACACACGTGAACAGACTCCCTCCAAACGACGAGTGCTACACAGCTCTTGCACAGAGGTACAGCGGACAGTGCACGCAGTTGGACATGCTCCGCGACACCGAACCACACCCGCGCCCCCTCATCGACGCACTCGGTGCTTTCGTGGTACGTGTGCAGCGCCTCTTCATGAGCCAGTACCAGGCACTGCAGCAGTCGATGCCTCTACCGACACGCTCCGCCGCCGCCGCCGCAGAATGCAATCATATCACTTTACATCTTCTCCCTCCTCGATCTGGAGAGGTGGGGGGAGGGAGGGAGGAAGGAGGGGAGGAGTGTGTCTCGTGTGCGCCGCTCACATCTTCCTTTCATTGTGTTCCTGTCCAGTGCCTCTGCCCCACCGTCGACGCCGTCTGGTGTGTCTTCTCGTGCAACTTCTCTCTCGGCGTCTGTGCCCCCCCCCCCTCACTCTCTCTCCACGACTCTTCACACACACACACACACACACACACCTGCACACGTGCAGATTGGGGGGGGGGAAAGGCGCGCTTGCGGCTGCAGACCTCATCCGTACCAGTGTGCTATCAAAGCCCCAGGATGGGTAAGCAGCGGCGGTACAAGATCGCACCAGAGCTGCGCGCCATCGCACGCGCCGTCTCTGATGCGGATGTACAGCAGTTTCCAGACTTGGCCCCAGCGCCGGGGCGCAGCGGCCCCAGCGTTGGCGCGCTGCGCCGCATCACGACAGAGCTCAACAACGGGGCGCCGCTGAGCACGCAGGACTTCAAGTTGTTCCGCGCGGCGTACGAAGAGTGCCGCCAGCACCTTCACAGCGTCAGGAACGGCGTCATCACGTCGGGGACTCCCGTGGCAGATGTGCTGGTGCTGGCAGTCCGCATGGACACACTCGCCACGGATCTCGGGCTCTCTCTGCTCACTGTCTTCCCGGCTCTGCGAGAGGTGCACACCTACCTGCTCGAGCTCAGCGATCGACTGGCGCTGGGCCGCGGGGAGCTGCAGCGGCAGAGCGTGTTGCTCGACCGCTTCGTTCACTTCCTCTACCACATTCTGGAGCGCGGCGAGCGGGCGTTGCGCGACTTCGAGGCGTGGGAGGCGCAGCGTGACGGCGCGGGGCCGGAGCGCGCCTCCACAGACGTGAGCGTGGCGAGTCCCACCGCGCACGGCGCCACGCCGGTCGACTCCCCGACACAGGCGACGCAACACGACAGCGAGCTCGAGTCCCACCTCGCGTTCCCGCAGCCGTCGCCGGGGCCGCAGCGGTTCCCCACCGCGCGGGCAGCAACTCGGCCAGGGGCGCGTCGCATGACCTCGACGGCCAACGCCGCTGCCGACGCCGACGTCGACACCGCCGTCGCCGCCGCTGCCGCGGATGGACACGACGGCGCGCTGCTCAGTGGGCGACGTCGGCTGCCGGGGCACATCGCCGACTCCATCGCGAGCGCCAACGCGGACCTCGTCGTTCACTTCGCGCACATCCGGTGGTACGTGAGGGTGACGGACCACGCGTCTGTCTACTTCGATGCGCACCAGTACGTGGAGGAGCACGCGCTGCGGGCGGCGTGGGACACTCACGTCGGCCGCAACCGCGCCGCGTGCACGCAGGAGGAGTTCCAGCCACTGCTGTCGCTGTTCCCGCCCTGGACGCACCCGGCGGTGAAGGCGGTGGTGGACTTCAAGAGCTGCGGCATCATCTCTCTCTACTCGCTGCAGCGGCTGCTGCGTGTGTGGGGGCCGCTGCAGCTGCTCGAGGTGAACCTGCGCCACGACATGGAGCGCGACGCGGTGGACCTGTCGGAGCCGTTCACCTACCTCGCGGCCTCCCTCGCCGGGAGACCAGATGCGGCGGCCGGCGACTACGTGGTTGGTCTCACTGACGTTGTCGGCGAGCTCCGCGTCGCGGTGCTGCGCCGCGCACGCGGCCATCGGTGGCACCTGTGGGCCGCCGCCGATCCCGTGCCGCGACCCCCGCCGCCGCAGCCCAAGACGTTGGCCAGGGAGGAGGATGCCGCGCCGACGTCCATCCCGTCCCGCCGGGGGCTCGTCACCGTCTCGTACACTCTCTCCCACTCGACAGGCGCGTGGATGGTGAAGGGGCTGGCGCGGGAGGAGTTCGACTCCGTGGCCGACGCGTGCGCCGCCTTCGCTGAGATCTTCCAGCGTCCGTGCGGGCAGCCGCTCGTCACGCTCCGCGACGCGACGGCGGTGTCTGAGCGAGTCGGCCGCAGCGTGTCGGAGGCGACGCCGCTGGAGCCGTCGCGGGCTGCCGGCGCCGCTGCCGCCGCCGCCGCCGTCCTCGTGGCGAACCAGGTGGAGGTGGCGGCGGGTAACGCGTCGGCCCTCCACCGCGCCTGCTACCGCAACAATGCTCGCTACGTCTCGACGCTGCTGAACCGCGGCGGTGGCACGGTGGTCAACGCGGCGCTGGTGGACCCACTCGTGTGCGACAGCTTCTGCTGGACGCCGCTGCTGTGTGCTGTGAACAACCCACACAGTGACCCTGTGGATGTGGTGCTGCAGCTCCTGGCGGCGGGGGCGGAGGTCGAGTACACCGACGACGCCGACTGCACCGCGTTGTACTACGCGATCGCAAACGGGTACGCTGACACAACACGGGTGCTGCTGGAGCACTGCCCTACCCTCTCGACATCGCCCTACACGGTTCCGCTGCTGGTCGCGATCGGCGCGCACGACTGCCACCAGCGCGAGTGTGATGTGCGGCGGCTGATGGAGGTGGTGCCGGCGGCCGCGGTGCTGCGTGTGGTGGTCGCGTACGAGTCCAGCCTCGCTCTCGTCGCGCTCGCCGCGACGGTGGTGGAGGAGAAGCTCAACGGCGTCGACCACCGCGTCTCTACGGCGGAGCGCCATCTGGTGGCGCAGCGCTGCTCCGCCGGCGCCGCCGGGGCGGAGCGCTACACCGCTGCAGAGACGGAGCAGCTGCGGCAGTGGGTGCACCACCACACGCGTTGCTGCCTGCAGGCGCGCCAAGACGTGCAGGAGGCGGTGCGCGTCTTGTACGCCCGTCAATACGCGCTGTCGTGGCGAGCGTGGCTCGACGTGCTGGATGCCGGCGGCAAAGACAGTGCGGCGGCGCGGCGGCTGACCAGAGGCGTCGGCGCCCCGCCACGGCCCCGCGCCTCTGTTGCGCAGGGGTCGCTCACGGCCCTGCTGCACTCTCGCGGTGGGCGGGGCTCCACGGCGGGTGGTCTCTCCCTCTCTGGGCACACACCGGCGCCGAAGAAGCAGGTGTCGGTACGCGTTGCGTTTGCACAGCAGCTGGAGGCACTGGAGTCGATCGAGTACGTCATCTAGGCACCGGAGCGGTGGCGTGCCGGCGTCGCTCGCTCGTCGACGTCACCCCGCACATGTGTGTATGTGTGTGTGTGTGTGTGACTGTCATGTAAATAGCTGAGATTGTGGTCTCCCCCCCTCTTCCCCCGCTTTGGAACTTCTGCTTGTGAGTGTGTGAGAGAGAGTGCCGCTGCTGTGGCACTGCTGTGCGTGGTGCACGGGTGCCGTGCGTGCATGTGTGTGCGTGTGTACACGTGTGTCTTGTCAGTAAATCTCTCGGACCTCTCGTGTATGGAGAGCAGACACACCCACACAGACGCAGACACACACACAGACTTGCCTGTGTGTCTGTGTCGCTGTACGCCTTCTGCTCCCTCCCTGCTTGAAGGTGCGTGCAATGTCCTCCATGAACTCTCGCCCGCCGAACTCTTTTTTTTTTTTTTTGCTTCTGCAACTCGAGTGTGTCGCCGCCGCTGCCACCCCGCCCCACTGTGGTGGCGTTCGTAGTCCCATCGTCCCACCTCCGACCCCGGGCCACCACACACACACGTATATCAACACACAGACATACAGACATACGGCGGGAGACACACACACACGCACACGTGAGCAGCGGTGTTGGCTTCTCTGGACTGCCGAGGGACCGTCCTGGCGTTGTCGATCATGTCTCCTCACAACAAGCGTGGCAAGGCGAAGGAGGCGGCGGCGAAGAGCCGTCGCGCCGCACTGCATCAGCGCCACGGCACGCGCACAGGCACTCACGCGCACCACCACTCAGGCAACCGCGGCGGCGGTGGCTCCTATCTTGACACCCACACCTCCGACAAGCAGAACCGCGTGCGGCACACGTACGACAGCACCGACCCGCTAGACCAGCAGCTGTTCGACTACATCATCGTCGTGGATGTGGAGGCGACGTGCGAGGAGCACCACCGGAGCTACGCGCACGAGATCATCGAGCTGCCCGGTGTTCTCATCGACGTCCGCACCGGCCAGGTGGACCGTGCCCGCTCCTTCCACACGTACGTGAAGCCGTGGCGCAACCCGACGCTGACAAGGTTCTGCACTCAACTCACCGGCATCACACAAGAGACAGTAGATGGCGCGCCGGGCATCACGGAGGCGATCGAGCTCTTCGTGCAGTGGTACCGCGACACGATCCCCAAAGGTGCGAAGGTGATCTTCGCCGCTGATGGCCCGTGGGACTTCAAGAACTTCATCCACGAGCATCACATCCTGCGTGACCACGTGAGCTTCCCCAGCATCTTCTACGAGTACCTCGACATCCGCACCACCTTTGCACACAAGCTGAACAACGGTGTGCCGATCAAGCTCGACGCGATGCTGCGCAAGATGAACCTGAGCTTCGAGGGCCGCCCGCACAATGGCTTCGACGACGCGGTGAACATCGCGCGACTCGCGGTGGCGATGATGCGGGTCGGCTGCATCTTCGACTTCGTTCTGGCGATACCTCTCGATGATGAGTACCACCACCACCTGGACGGTGTGGCGCTCTATCGTCGCGAGGAGGGCAGCGGCAGTGTCGACCGTGATGTGGTGGAGGACATCGCCAAGCAGTGCTACGGGGCGGACTACTTCACGTTCGGCCAAGCACACCGCGAGGTCGTTCGGCAGTACCGCCTCGAGCACCCCAGAGAGTTCAGCCACGCAAATGTCGTGTCCCTGAAGCGGCGCAGCGACCGTGCACTTGCCCGACAGCGGCAGCGGCGGTGGCGCATCGTCATGGCGGCTCTCATCGCCATTTTACTCATCGCCATCGCGTATGTGGTGAAGGCAGACCGTCTGGTGAGCGCCTGGCTGCAGTCCAAGATGACCCGCCGTGCTGCCACCGCGTGAGGGACGACTTGGGTGGGAGCTGTGCAGAGGCTAAGCACAGCGCAGGCTTGCCCTCTCCCTGCACCGCCCCCTCGACAAGGCAAGGATGCGGCTGCCATGCTGCGCATCGCCCAAGATGTGTGTGTGTGTGTGTGTGTGTGTGACGTCTAACTGTAACCTCCACGTGGTGTACCCTCGCCCTCTCCCGCCGCTCTCTCCAGCCCCGCTTGCATCCGTGAAGGCCTGCGAGGTGTGCGTGCCCACGCCTCCTTATCTAGCCATTGGGGTGGAGAGGTGGCGACGGGCGGAGTCACGTGCGCCGTATGCGTGTCTGCACAGAGTCGGCTTCTTCTGTTTTTTTTTTTTTTTTTTTGCTGTCCTGTCTGTTGTTGCGCGGTCTCCTCGCTGCTGCTACTACTACTGCTGCTACTGCTGCTGCTGCTGCACGGTGTGCACGCGTCATCAAGGCTGTGTGAGAGGCAGTGCGGACAGAGTAGCACACACACACACACACACACACACACACACACCGACACACACACAGACACACACACACACAAGTCTCTCACACCCCCCGCTGGAGATGGCCGTGCGTATCTCTCTTTAGGGTGCGTGTGTGTGTATCACGTGTTGTCAGAGAGACAGAGAGACGCAGCGGTGCTCATGTCTCATGTAAATTCATCGCTGTTGTGCCCACGTCGCGCTGTTTAGCCCTTCAACCTCTGACAACTCTCCTCTCTCCACTCTCCTCTCCTCTCTTTGCACCATCACTGAACACACACACACACACACGTGTATGTGTGTGCTCTCACGAACTCGGTGTGTAGCCGCGTTGTTGACCGGTGGCATCGTGCTCATCTTCGTCTTCTTTTTTTTTTTTTCCCGCTGGTCAAGGTTTGCCTGCGCAGCACGCCCTCTCCGTCTCTCTTCTCATTGCGCCGTTGTGTGTGTGTCGCTCGTCGTGCACACACGCACACTCACACAAGCAGAGACGCACAGGCCGTGTGTTGGGGTGTCTGGGAGTGACAGCAACAGATTTGCAGAGACGCACGTACCCCTCCCCTCTTTTTTTTTTTGCGGTGAGGCACTTCGACACGCATGGTTGGTTGAGTCTGCACATCGGTTTGCGAACGTGCGTCCGTCTCCCCCCCTGAGGAGGAGGAGGAGGGGAGGATAGCGCATTGATCTCACATTCCCCCCACACACACAGACACAGACACACACATACACACATACACACGAGTGTGCGTGCACGTGTGTGTGCGTCGCTGTTGCATGTAAATCTGTGTCAGCAGGTTTCCCTTTTTTTTTTTTGATTTTGCACCCTCAGCTTCTCCAGGGCCGCGGCGAGTGTGCGTGTTGTGAGAACACACACACACACATACACACAATTGTGCGCACAGGGCCGCAGCGCGGCGCTCGTGTCGTGCGTTGGCGCCGACGTGCTGTTCAGCATTGCGGTCCTCTTCCCCCCCCCCCTCTCCCAAAGCCGCAGCTTCGGCGTACACACCAACAGAGAGAGTGAGGGAGAGAGAAGAAGAGAGTGCGTTGGGCGAGACACTCCCACACGCACGCACCGCTCGCGACACATATAGTCGCGCTCACACACACGCACACACGCACACACACACACACACCTGTGCCTGTCTGTCTGTCTGTGTGTCTGTCTCTCTCACTCTTGGCGTCTGTGCTGCAGAAGGTAGAGTGGAGGACGTCGGGCACGTGTGCGCTCCTCTTCCTTCACAGGCGCCTCTCTCATCAGTGTCTCCTTCATCACCGTTGCTCTGTTGATCATCTTGTATTTTGTGTAGTGCTGCGCGTGCGTGTGTATGTGTGTGTCGCTCTATCTGAAGGCAGCAGAGCAACAGGCTGAGGCAAGCGACTATACCGGAGTCCACAGACAAGGTGATTGTGCAGTGCGTGCCTCGCGCAGCTCTCTCTCTCTCTCTCTTCCTGTCTGTGTCCCTGTCTCTCCATCTTTCTCTCTTTCTCTCTCAGCGTGAGTGCGTGTGTGTGCGTGTGTGTGTGCTCCACACCGCTTCCAGTTGCTGCTGGTGCTGGTTTGTGTGTGTGTGTGTGTGTCGTGTGTGTCTCGCGTGTGAGGTTGCTACGCAGCTGCTCCTCTCCCGTGTAGCTCTTGTTGCGGTTCTTGTGTGTGTCTCCCTCTCCCCCTCTCTCTCTCTTGCTGCGGCGGCCGTTGCATCTGCTTCTCCTCTGTGCGACTGCGCATACCTCGCCCAGTCTTTCTGCCCGGGTGGCGTTGTCAGCGTCGTGCGGAGTCGGTAGACCGAGCTGCACAGCATTCACCGTCCCTCCCCTCTCTCTCACTCTCTCTGCGTGTGCGTGTGCGTGTCTGCGCCGAATGCCGGGATCAACACCGTCATGCAGCACCACCACCGACGCCTCGGCGCCAGGAGAGTCGGCGCTCAAGATGGCGCTCACACACGCCACCACGGCACCCAAGCGCGCCACGTCGCCGCCGCCGCTGATGACGCACCACGAGGGCGGCACCTCTGCAGCGGCTGTCCTGCACGTCGCCTCCCTCGCAATGGAGGCGCATCACAGCCGCACGGGCTCCATCGGCCTCTCCCCCACCTCTGGCGAGGCGGCCGCCGCCACACCGCCGCTGCGGCCGTCGACGCAGCCGCGCTCCCGATCCTCCTCCCCGCCGAGCCTCATCACCGACCCCGCGTCGCTGCAGGCGCTGACGACCGAGACCGCGTCGGCCGCCGTCGGCGTGTTCGGGTGTACCGGTAGCGGCGCTGTCTTGAGCTGCAGCAGCGGCGGCGCCGCAGCCCTGCTCGGCACATCGAAGGCAGCGAAGAAGCATCATCAGCGAGCCGCTGGCACCCCTCACACACACCGCCGCGCCGGCGGCACCGGTGCATCAGCGGAGGGTAGATCTGCCGCGGAGCGGTGCAAGGCGGCGCGCGCGTTGGCGGCGGAGCTCATGTCCACGCTCATGGCGCACCCTCCCGAGGCGGGCAGGATCGCGCAGTACCGCGCATCCATCCAGTTCACGGCGCCGACCTCCTCGTCGACCGCGTCCGCCGCGTCAGAGCTGTCCACGAGCGGCGCCGCCGCGGCGACCGCCTCGAGCTCCTCCACGCACGTCGACGCCAATGCCTCCGCCACCGGCGCCCACGCAGCGCGCACCAGCAGCGGCAACCCGACACACTCCTTCCTGGAGGCGGTGCGCAACGGCCGGCTCAGGACACCGCAGCGCTCGTCGCCAGGGACGCCGCTGACGCACCCGAAGGCCGCGTCGAGCGCCGCCGTCTCCCCGTCGCCGTTGCCGTCGCACGCGGCGCCGTCCACCCACGGCGTCGCCGCGCCTCAGCGCAGCGCATCGCCGGCCGCCGCTGCGACGCCGACACGCCGCCCTCTCGAGTTGGTGCCCGACAACACAGCCGCGGTGCCGCAGCTGCTGAGCGTGCTGCGAGAGATCGCGCTGTCGTGCGCCACGCTCGACACGCTGGGGCGGACGTCGTCGGCATCGCTGTCGACACAGCAGCAGCAACACGCGAGGTCGATCGGTGGTGGTGGCGGTGGTGGTGGTAGCGTGCCCGTGACACCGGCGGCTGGAGGTGGTGGTGGCGGCGGTGGTGGTGGCGAAGTGGATTCCATGGATGAGGAGCACTGGCAGCGTGTGCGGGCCCACTTCGAGGTGGTGCGCGGTCTGGTGCTGAACGAACACGAGTTGGCGTGCGCACTCGACGACGCGCTCGGGGCGGAGTGGCGTGGCGGATCGACGTCGCCGGACTCGCGGGGCGACGAGGAGGAGGCGGCGGCGGCGGTGGCGACCATCTCGCTGGAGGACGGGCGGCACGCGTCGTCTTCTGCCGCGGTGGTCCCCGTGATGCCGACGCCGGTGGACCGCGAGACGCCGCCGACGCTGCCCATCGCAGCATCCCGCGTGCCCGTCGGCGGCGGCTGGACGACCACTGCACCGACTGCCGTCCTTCCCCCCACCACCGCGACCACTACCGCCACCACCACCACGGCCGCGGCCGCGTCACCGTCGACCACGGCGGCCACGCCGACCACGACGAACTCGTACACGAAGACCAACGCCGTCGTCGCCGGCACCGCGTCCGCCGCCGTGCCGGCCACAACTCTCAACCACAAGGCGCGCCCCTTCCGTAGTCGCACCCCGCCCACCGCACCACAGAACGGCGGCGTCGCGGCTGCGCCAGCGGCACCAAACCCGGTCACACACCTGCGCGCCGGCAGCGCGACCAGCACGTCGGCCACGGCGATGGCGGGACGCCAACTCGAGAGTGGGTCACCCCGCTCCGCGGCGCAGCAGCTCTCTGCCGCGCTGGGCAACGTGACCCCGCCGCCGCCGCCGTCGTCGTCCGCGTCACGGACGCAGGACGACGTTGAGGCGGGCTTGCTCAACTTCCCCTCCACGCCCCTGTCGGAGGCCGCCGCACCGTACCAGCCGTCAGCATCGCTGCTGGGCACGAGTCCACGCGGCGGCGTCGTCCCCGCGTCCAGCAGCCCGCCATTCCACCTCGAGTCGCGGGAGGAGATGCTGCGCCGGCGCAGCACCGCTCCCAACGCCTTCTACGCCTCCATGACGCACGGCGGCACGACACACTACCTCGGCGGCGCACCGAGCGCGGCGACGACGCCCGGGACGTACACGTCGGCGTCGTTGACGCCGGGGCTGCCGCCCTTCTCACTCAACGGCGGCAACGGCGGCGCGGTGCACAGCCTCCCCATCTCGCCGCTCATGTCCTACTCCTCCCCGCTCGGCGGCGGTGGGGCGTCGTGTCCGTACGAGTACCTCCTCGTCCTGGACTTCGAGGCGACCTGCGAGGAGCACCCGCCGCCCAACTACTTGTACGAGATCATCGAGTTCCCTGTCGTCGTCGTGGATGTGCGGCTGCAGCGCGTGGTGGGCGAGTTCCATCGCTTTGTGCGGCCGCGGTACAAGCGGGAGCTGAGCCGCTTCTGCAAGGACCTGACGGGCATGCGGCAGGTAGACGTGGACGCGGCCGCGTCGCTGGAGGAGGTCATTGTGCAGTTCGAGCGGTGGTTCGCGCAGACGGTGCCGCCGCACACGCGGTGCGTCTTCGCGACGGATGGCCCGATGGACCTGCGCGAGTTCATGCTGCACCACAGCGTCTCTCGCCAGGGCATCCGCTTCCCCCCTCTCTTCTACCAGTTCGTGGATGTGAAGCAGACCTTCGCCTGCTTCTTCCAGTGCGCGCAGGGGAAGATCAAGGCGATGCTGGAGGTGCTGCACCTCCCCTTCGAGGGCCGCCTGCACAGCGGGCTGGACGACGCACGCAACATCGCCTCCATCGTGATACGCCTCCTCCACCTCGGCTGCACCTTCTGCGAAGTGCCGCTGAACCGGCTCCCCTTCGGCGGACACTCGCTCACCGGCGCCAGCAGTGCGAGCATGCTCTCCGCGCCCCTCGCCCTCCCGCCGTCGACGGCGAGCGCGGCGCCCGTCCGCACGCGGGGGTCGATGGGCTTCCCCATGTACATCTCCGCCCCCTACTCGGTGGATGAGGACGACCACACGTACTAGGGACCGTGCCCTCGCCCTGCATAGACGCGTGTTGACACACACACACACATGGACACACCGGGAGAGAGAAGGGAGGGAGACGAGCGCCTCGTTCACCGGTCGCGTAGACGCGCCTCTGGTGCTGCGGCCCCCTTCCCGTTGCAGGTGCGACGGCAGAGGGATCAGGTGGTAGTGGTTACGGGGGAGACGGCGAGGCTGCACACACTCCCTCATTCATTGGTCGCGCGCACGTGCATACATGTGTGTGTGTGTGTGTGTTGGTCTTGTCTGGTATCTTTCTCGCTCTGCTTCTCTCCTCCTCTCTCACTCTTTCTCCCTCTCGTCTCCTGCTCTCCTGCCTGCCTCGCTCCCCACCTCGTGTCGTGCGAGGGGGGAGGGGGAGAGGAGGTCCTCGAGGCGCCGTGTGCGATCTGCCTCCTCATCGTCTTGCTGTGCCGGCAGATGTGCGCGTGTAGAGAAGATGCGAATGGAGGTGAGGAGGGTGTGTGTGTGTCTCTGTGTGTGGTGGATGGTGTTTGTTGTGCCGTCGTGCGTGAACTGGCGTGTTTTTCATTTTTTTTTTTTTTTGCGTGCGTGCGTGTCGCTCTGTTCTTTCGTCTTCTCTCTTCTCCTCTGTCTTGCCGTGTTCGCGTTGTCGGGTGTGCGTGTGCTCTCGTGGACTCTCAACCCCAATGCAACCCCTTCACAAGTCGCCCTTCCCGCCGTCCACCCCTCGTGGCCCAACGTCGTCTGTCACCAGCACTTCATCGTGCGTGTGTGTGTGTGTGTGAAGGACAGAGAGGTGTGAGTGGGGTGGACACGGTGGGGGCGGTGTTGCTCATGGAGCACCGCGGAGCTGCGCATCTTCGCGGTCAGCTCTGTTCTCTGTGTACGTGTGTATGCGTGTGTGGGTGGCTGTGTGTGTGTGTGTGTCGGCATCGCATACCTCTGCCTTCCTCGTCCTCACACTCCATGATGTGTATCTGGTCCAGGAGCACACAGCCACTCGCTGATGGCCACCCCGCTGCACTCTCACCGTCGCCTCCGTTCTCATCTCTGCTGGGCTCTGTTTTTTTTTTTTTCTATTTGCAGTTTGTCTGCTCCTCTTGCAGATTGCGCCAGCGTCTCTCGCGGCGCCTCGCCACACTCACACACACGCACACACGGCCTCTCGCTCCTTCCCTCTCTCTCTGTACCTGCCGCCCCACCATCTGTGCATGGGGCGCGTGCGCTCCCTCGCTAAGGACCTTCGGCAGCTGGAGCGCCAGAAGCTGGCTGCTGCGACCCCTCCCCCACCACCGACATCAGTCCCAGCCAACGACACAGGCGCGTGCTCTGCTCCGGGACGCGTATCCGACGGCGTCACGAGTGCGAGCAGCACCGTCGATGTCTCGGCCCTGACCGCCGTGGCGCCTGCGGCGCCGGCTGCTGCGATGGAGCGGGCGGACACGCCGGCCTCACCCGCCTCCGCCTCTTCTGATGGCGCAGAGGCCCACCGCGAGTCGGAGCCACCGCGGCCGCGCTCCTCACCGTCGGCACCGCGTGATGCACCGCTCTTCTCTCTCGGTGGGAGTCGCTTCGATGTTCTCATGGGCGGCAGCCACGCCGACGGCAGCGCCTGCCGCAAGTCACAGGTGCGGAAGGCCACGAAGGCGTGTGCGGGTGGCGGCGGCAGCACAACGCCATCACCACCACCACCACCACCGCAGCCGCAGCAGGTGGATGCGAGCGACGGGGATGTGAGCGAGGCTGTCGTGCACCCCGCGCCGCCACTGGGTGAGCCGAGTGGCATCCCCACCCGCGCGCCGTATCGCCGTCTGCTCGCCCAGCCCTTCAGTCACGTGCTCGTGTGCGACTTCGAGGCGACGTGCGCGAGCGGCAGTGTACACTACCCCCACGAGATCATCGAGTTCCCTGTCGTCGTGCTGGACACAGCGACGCTGCGCATCGTGGCACAGTTCCACCGCTACGTGCGGCCGCTGCGCAACCCGACGCTCACGACGTTCTGCACGGAGCTGACGGGCATCACGCAGGCGGTCGTGGATGGCGCCGACCCGCTGCCGGTGGTCGTGGCGGCCTTCCAGACGTGGCTGGAGACGGAGGTGTACCCGCTGTGCACCATGTGGGCGAGACACCACGGCCCCGACCACCTCTCGCGCAACCTCAAGTCGGAGCAGCGCCGCTTCGTGTACGATGAACGCACCGCCACGGCGCGGTCGAACACCGCCGCCGAGGCGATGCTCTGTGTGGCGACGGACGGGCCGTGGGACATGCGCAGGTTCATGCACGAGTGCAGTGTCATGCGCGACGGCGTTGACTTCCCGCCTCTGTGCTACCGCTACATCAACGTCCGCCACAGCTACAGCGACCACTTCAAGTGCAAGCAGGTGAAGCTGACACACATGCTGCGGCGCATGAGCATGTCTTTTGAGGGGCGGCGGCACAGCGGGATCGACGACACGCGCAACATCGCACGTGTCCTGGCGGAGCTCTTCGCTCGCGGGTACCGGGTGCACCACGTCAGCACCATCAAGTACGCCCACCGCGGCGACTCCTTCCTGGAGAGCAACCAGGCCGCACAGGAGCTGCTCTCCGAGTATGGCGAGGGAGATGAGACGCACACGCGGCGGTTCGCCAACGCCTCCAACGGTGGAGCCAAGCAGCGGGGGGCGAAGAGGGCATGACCGCACACACACACACACACACATACATGCACACAAAGCACGCCTGCGTGTGCGTTGGTGTTTCTGTGTGCGCACCGCCGTGCATCTGTGTGAGCGTGATGGTGGTACAGTGTGCCCGCTTCCTCTCCCGCCGCAGTCTTCTACACCTTCTCTTTCACACACACACACACAAACTGCAACGCCGCACTGTCGCCGTGGCGTGCTCGTGCAGCCGCATACCTCACACAGGGAGTAGTTCCACATCACGGTATGCACCGGTCTCCGCAACCGACAAGCCCTTGCGCACCCGCCCACCCGCACACACATGCATGCAGACGCACATGGATATTTGTCGTGGAGGGATGCCCATCACCACGGCGAGGAGCACGCTCCATGTCGTCGCCACGCAACTCTCTCTCTCCTCTTCTCTCACCTGTGTTTGAGTTGCGGCGACAACAAACACACAGCAAAGGAGGTGTTCGCTCCTGTGGTGCGTTGCTGGGCTGCTTGCCGGCTCACACACACTCACTCACACACATACGTACACACACTTTCACACGTAGCTCGTGCGGTGTCTGCTTGTCGCAGCCCACACGCATCAACGTCTCTCTTTGCACACACGCATACACACACACACACACAAACACACTGTTGAAGATAGATAGACTGAGCTGCGCGCCTTCTCGCGTCGCGCGCGTGGTGCAGCGGTGTTTCTTTTAATTGGTGTGGTGGTGAGGGGTAGTGGCGGCACTTGCGCCTTCTCTCTCAACACACACACACACACACACACACACACACGACGCAGTGTGGCCCGTGCCTCACGACGCTTCAAGGCGGCGGTAGCAGTGGCAGGCCCCGCTGCCAGCGACAGAGCCGGTCTCCTTCAAATCTGAAGAGAGCGCAGCGGAGGTGCGAGGAGTGTGTGTGCGTGTGCGTCGGTGGTTGCTAGACGGGCAGCCGTCCTCTCTCTGCTCTGCGCACAGGTCGGCGCTGCACACGATGGACAGCGATGTGGCCGACACCGCGCACGTGGACCGCGATGGCGGCCGTGGGCTCCGAGGGGAGGGCGAGGGGAGCCTCCCGTTGCAGGAGGACGCGGACGGCGCTGTGTCGCCGGTGGCATCCACGCAGCGCTACACGGAGCGCGCCGTGACTCTGTCGAGGACCGGTGGTGCCGCTGTCGGGCATGGATCAGTGGAGGGCGCCGTGTACACGCCGCAGCGCGTCCGGCCACCCGCGACGGCAGCGGCGAGACCTCCCGTGGCACGCAGGCTGCCCACCGCAAGAGCCGTCCACTCGTCGGTGCCGTCGCCACCTGCGGCAGCCGGCGCCGACACCGACGCAGTCACCACTGCCTCACACAGGCACCCGGCCGACGACGCGATCATGCCTGGCGAGCTGCGATGCGACATATGCGGCATCACAGTGTTGCGCCGTCACTGGACAGCGCATCAGCTCGCCGCACTGCACCAGCGGCGGCTGCGCGAGTGTGCCGTCAGCTACGGCAGCCGGGCCAGTGCGTCGCTGCTCCACCCGATCCGTGTCGTGGTGCGCGAGGGCTCTTCCAACTCGACTGCGGTGCTCGCGGGCACTGCGCCGCCAGCGCGACCCATCGCCACCGGGCGGCACGCCCGCTCGCGTGTGTCGACTCGCGAGAGCCGCCAACCGCGCCATCACCGCCGCCGCCGCTCCCACAGCCCCGAGTCCTCACGTGGATCGTCCTCGACGGAGGCGGCCAGCGGTAGCAGCAGCAGCAGCCGCCGCTGCAGCAGCAGCAGCAGCAGCTCCAGTAGCACTGGCAGCGGCGCCACGCCGTCTCTCTCTGGCGGACTTGTCAGCCCCACCGCGTCGCTCGCGCTGCCGCCGGTCTCCCCGCCGTGCCTCTCGGCCGCCGCGTCGGCCCCGCCGCCCGCAGGGGCATCGGAGTGTGCCGAGGCGGCGCTCGCCGTGCACTACGTTGCGCTGACAGAGGCGCAGCGGGAGCGGCGGCGCATGCGCGAACTGGAGGCGCAGCGGACCGCGCATCTCCACCGCCAGGAGAGGACGCAGCTTGCGGCGTGCCTGCGGCGGTGGTACGCAGCCATGTTCGAGAGAGCGACGGCACCAGGCACCCCGTGCAGGACTGCGCGCTCGGTGCGCACCGCCGCCGCCGCGTCCCCATCGCCGCCACCACCTCCGTCACCGTCAGTGGCGCCGGTGTCGGCGGCGTCGGCGTCACGCGTCGCGGAGGAGGAGGAGGAGCACGCCGCCGCCGCCCTCGCCAGTGCGCGTGGCGCGTCGAGCGGTGGGCCGCATCGGCGATCACGCGGGCAGCGCAGCGTCACGCACGAGCCGGCGCCTCCGAGTCCGTCCGCCTCTTCGCACGGCGGGGATGCGCAGGGCGGCGCGGACACGCCTCTCTCACCAGCTCGACGTGCTGCTGCTGCTGCTGCGCGGCCGCCGGCGTCGACGCCACACTCGTTTGTGACAGCGCACGTGAAGTCCTACGCGAGTGTCCACGTCGCGGCGGACGGGCGGGTGCTGCCAGCGGTGCTGCAGCGCGACGGGCGTGCGCCGGGCACGTCGCAGGAGCTGGAGGTGATGCAGACGGACGTGCAGTGGTTCGTAGAAGCGGCGCGTCCATCGCCCGCGCTGCACGAGTCGAGCTCCACATCCTCCGACGGGGCCACCGAGAGCGTCGACTGGCGCAGCGCGCTCAACTCGGTTGTCGCCTCCGCTGCTGCTGCTGCTGCTGCGTCGCCGCCGCACCCACCTACGTCCTCTTCCACCAGAGGCGGTGATACCGCGGTGGGGCCGGCGGGGGCCGGCGGACGGCACCGTCACGCATCCCCGACGGCGTCGCGCACGCCCGGCGCGCAGGACACGGCGCGTCAGCCCTGTCGCGACAACCGAACGAGGGCCGCAACGGTAACGGCAGCTGTGGCGGAGGCTGCCGCCGCCGTCTCTCCTGATGTCGCTCGCGCTGGTGAGGAGGACGCCGAGAGCGATGTCGGGTGGTGCGAGCCGTCGCTGCTGCCCTCTTCGATGCAGGCAACGTCGCGCAGCGCCGGTGCGCGCCGCACGCGGCACGTCGGCAGATCGCCGCCAACGTCGAGGGGAGGTGGCGCGAGCCCCGCCAGGGTGCTTCCCGCAACACACAGCGGCAAGCTCCCGTCGTCTGCGTCCTCGCTCAGCGACCTCGACGACAGCACCAGCAGCGACGTCGCAGAGCTGGTCGATCGTCCTTCACTCGCTGCACAGGTCGCCGCCCACACGACGCCGAGTCTACTCGGCTGGGCGGCGGAGGCGCCGGTGCACCGCGACGCCTCAGATCTTCGGCGACCCCGTGAGTTGCACGTGTCCGCACCGACCGCATACGTGGTGGATGTGTTGCCCCACATCGTCACGGAGGTGTCTCGCGGAGCACCGGAGGACGCCGTCGACGACGACGACGACGACGGTCTCGCCGCACCTGTTGTGCATCTCCAACGTTACCTCGCGCACGGCGGGGCTGCCGCGCAGCTCCCACGAACGCTGCTGGCGCTGGAGGCGATGGCGACCATCGCGGCACACGGCTGTGCGCCGCCGGCGGACGACGACTCCTACGCGGCAGACAGGGCTGCGCTGGCGGCGCCGCCCGTGCCTCTCGCTGCGGACGAGGACGCAGACGAGGCAGCGCGGCTGCTGCGGGGGCCGTTGACGTCGCGGTCGCCATCGCCGCCGGAGCACCCCTACGCCGTTGTGGGACCTCGGCGCTACGGCGGCGTGGGGGAGTGGTGGGGCAGCGTCCTCTCCGGTGCTGCGAGGCAGAGGCAGTGGCAGGAGCAACAGCAGCAGCAGCAGCGGCGTCGCCCCGCTGGTGCCGCCCCGCTCTCACGTACACGGCGACGAGGCGGCGCCAGCGGTGATGCTGCAGAGCTCCGCGGGAGGGACGGCGTGGCTGCTATGCCTGTAGACGAGTGCTACGACGAAGACGCGCTTCTTCGACCGCGGTGGCAGCGGTGTGGTGCGGTGGAGAGTCCGCCGCTCTGCCCCGCGGCGGACGCGCGAGGCGACGACGCTGCGGTGGAGCGCGTCTCGCTGGTGTCCGAGTCCACGCCGGCGGTGCTGCCAGTGGCGGCCGTGGATGTAGCGGTGCCGCGTACCGCGTCCTCCACGGGCTCGGCCACACCGCTGCTGCCACCGACGGGACACAGCGTCTCTCCGCCACCCACGTTCCAGTCCGGCGCGCCGACCAGCGTCGACAACGGGGGAGACGAGCGGCGCTCCGGCGGCGCTGCCTCCACGCACTCGTCCAGTGCAGCGTGGGCGGTGCAGTCGTCGTCGAGCGGCGGCCCCAGCCGACGTGGCGGCGTGTCTGACGGTCCCGGGCCGGTGCTGCCCAGCACCAACCGGTCAGCGGCGGCGTCCTCCGCCTCCGCCTCCGCCTCTGCCGTGCCGAGTGCGCCAACACAGACGCACCTGCACCTCGACGGCGACGAGGCACGCGAGGGTGACGTCGAGGCGGACGCGGACGCCGACGGCAGCTCTGCTGTTGCTGTCGTTACGCACGGGATCGCCCCACTTCCTGCGCAGGAGATGCATCACGATCCTCGCCACACCTCTGGTGCACTGCCACCCACCGGCGCTGGTGCATCGTCCTCCGGCTCGGTGGCCTCTGCCGATGAGCTCGGTGCGGGGCTGGCGAGCGACGGCGCTCAGTGTGTTGGCTCACCACCGTCGCCGCCGGACGGGGCAGCAGCGGACGTGGTCGCGGTGGCCGTGGCGCCGCAGCGCGCACCTCTCGTCACCGCCGCCGGGTTGCTGTGCAGCGCGCCGTGCGACGCCGACTCCAACTCAGACGGCGTGCCGTGTGTGGAGGTGCCGGTGCTGCACATGCGCCACGACCGCGGCGACGGCGGTGCTGCCCCACCCCGACCGGCGCGGAGTCGACTGCCGAGAGAG
Organism: Novymonas esmeraldas; assembly: GCA_019188245.1. NCBI lineage: Eukaryota > Euglenozoa > Kinetoplastea > Trypanosomatida > Trypanosomatidae > Novymonas > Novymonas esmeraldas. The sequence continues at coordinate 131,096 of JAECZO010000055.1, forward strand.
GCGCGGCGTCCCGGCGGCTCCTCCGTCAGCGCTGCGACGGCCGCGACGGTCCACACCCCTCGACCACGGGAGGCGGCGGTGGCGGAGACGAGCGATGGCGCTGTCGTCGAGGCGGCGGTGCCCACTCCTGCCCCTCCTTGCACCGCCCCTCCTGCGAGCGCACCTCCCGCCACCGATGCAGCGCCGGTGACGGACGCACACGGCCACGCCACACGTCCTGCGCCCACCGGCGGAGACGGACCACCTCCACCGCCGCGGTCCTCCTCGTCGTCTTCGTCCTCGTCGTCCTCCTCGTGCGAGCCGCCCCGCGTGGATGCTACTGATGCGGCGTGCCGCCTGCACAGACGGCGCCACCGCCGCAGCGGCAGCGGCAGCTCAGGCTTCTGCTCCACCGAGGAGCGCCGTCGTAGGAGAAGAGCTGCGAGGGCCGCGCGGCACCACCACGAGGACCCAACCGCGGAAGAGCAGCGCCGCCATCACCACCACCGCCACCACCGCCGTCACAGCACACGCGATCGGCGCCGCTCGTCGAGGCCTCGGCGACACAGAGGGGAGTCTGCGTGCAGCGACTATCGTAGTGCGCGCGGCACCATGCCAGAGAGTCGGCGGGTGAGCCCGGCTGCCACTGCGTACCCGCCGCACCCGTACGCGGCGGCGCTGCAGCCGCACACACGCCGGGACGGCGAGCGGGACGATGCAGGCACCGTCCGTGGCAGCAGCGGCTATCCGGAGCGGCGGCGTCTCCACCACCAGCCCGAGCCCAGCGTCTCAGACGCGTCCGTGGGTGTCGGCGCCGGGCCGAGCACGGGCGAGGACTGCGTCCGCGGAGCGGTGCATCCGGTTGCCATGGAGGGAGTGGCGTCGCAAGCAGCGAGCACGTCAGAGCGCGAGCGCAGCCGCAGCGACGGCAGCACTTTGTCTGAGGCCCCGCCGTGCACGTTCTCACAGAGCAGCGTCGGTGTGGCGCGGCCGCGCGAAGACGGAGACCAGAGCGCAGCAGGCGAACACGCGGCGGCCGCCGCAAAGGAGGCGCAGGCGGCGGGGCAGGCGCGTGGCAGCAGCGGTGTGCGGAGCGGCTCGCTGCGCGCGCAGTCGGAGCGCAGGCCTGGCAGCGATCACGATCACGACGACGATGCCGCCGCGCTCTCGTTCGTCGCCGCCGCCACCCACCGTGACGCCTCACTGCCGTCCGCCTACGACGGGCTGCCGCGGCGCGGCGGTGCCCCGGCCGAGCCGCCACGGTCGCGTTCTTCAGTCGCAGACGCCTCCGCCCGCGGCACCGGTGACCACCACGGCGCAGCGGGTGGGCAGCGGGCACCACGGATGCGGCAGCGGAGCCCGCTCTACGTGGTGCACAACCCCACGCCATGCACCTCGGCGCTCGCGCGGCGGCCACCGCTGCCGCAGCGCGCGTGGACGATCACGAACCCAACAAACCCGCTCGGCTGCGGCCGCCTGAACCCGTACTGCGCCGCGTGTCGCGCCAAGTACAACCTCATGTTCGTTGACCCGCAGCAGCGGCCGGTGCGGTGGCCGTCGCCGTCCTCCGCGGAGCTGGAGGTGATGGGTGACTGCCGCCTCCACAGCGGCTACGTCTTCGGCGGCGGCGACACCGCGTCCACGCGCGACGCGATGCTCGTGCAGCAGCGGGTGCGACAGGCGAGGACGGCGGCGTGGCCCGCACTGCCACGCGCGGGCCGGGACCAACTCCTCGTGCACGAGACCGACGTGGACGGGCCGCTGCGCCAGCTGCCGCCGCCGCCTCACGGTTGGTTCGCCCCCGTCGCCTACGAGGAGGACCGGCGGCTGCACGTCGACCCCGCCTGGCGGCAACGCGCCGAGGCACACGCGGCGTACGCGGACCAGCGTGTCCCCGTCGTGGCGCAGCCGCCGCGCCGCGCCGCGCGAGTCTCCTCCCCACACGACACGGGGACGCCTCGCGAGTACCCGCCGCCGTCGAGGCTGCATCTGTACCCCGGAGCGGTCCCGAGCTTCACCGACAGCCGTGAGAGCGACCTGCACCGCGGCGCACCGCAGGCGATCCACTATGAGCAGCCGCAGACCAGGCGCAGCTCCGGCGTGACCGAGGACGTGGGCAGCGTCTCTGTCGCGGAGCGCGAGCCGCCGCCGCCGCCGCCGCCGCCGCCGCCTCGCCGCCCCGACGCGGCTGCTTCTGGTTCCACGGCGGCGGAGTCCGCGCGCGTGGCAGCGCTGCATCACGAGGAGCGGAGGATCAAGAGGGCGTTGAAGCAGCTGCTCTGGCGAGACCTGCCGCGGCAGCGCGGCACGGCGGAGTGGGAGGCGTACGTCCGCTCCCTCAGCGAAGGGCTTCTCCAGCCGCACCCGCACCCGCCGCCGCCGGCGCTGGCGGTGCCGTCTGTGGCGCCGTCTGGCGATGGGACAACAGCGTTGACGCGGCGCACGGCGATGACGAGCACAGCTTCCCAGTAGTGCTACTCGCGCATACACACACCTCTACTTATGCACATACATACACACCGTACACCTAGATGCATGGACGAGCGCTGCCCTAGAGCCGCGCTCCCCGTGTCCGCAGCCTCCGTCGACTCGTCCTTACCCGTGTCGCTGACCTGCGGTGGTGCACCGCTCCTCCCGCCTCCCTCCCTACCTCCCCTCTTCTCTCCTGCGAGTCCGCCCGCCGCACCACGCATGGCACGCAAGAGGTGTGTGTGTGTGTGTGTGTGTGAGGGTGTGTGCACCATGCGGAGAGGGAGAGGAAGAGAGGGGCTGCGCAAGATGGCTGTGGACGACGACACACACACACACACACACACACACACACAACATACACATACACAGGCACTGTCATACGTACTACTCTACATGGAATGAAAGGCCCGCATCTCACGACTCTCTGGCTGCTAGTGTTGCAGGCCTGAGCTGCTTTGGAGGTTGGGATGGGAGGAGGCATACCGCCTCTGCCTCGCTCACGTCCCACACGGTTGCAGCACTGCCTTCGCTCGACACGATGGCACAGTACACTTGCGTGTGTCTCTCTCATCCTCCTCCGATGCGAGCCCCCTCTCTCTCTCTCACCTCCGCTGCACTGTCGCCGACCTCTCTCTCTTCTCCTCTGTCGATGCATCTGTCCTACGCGTGCAACACACACACACACACACTCTCACTCTCTCGTTTTTTTTTTTTTTGTGGACTGCTGACGTCATGTCCGCAGCGGTGCACCTCTTGTGAAGGGAGCTGCACATCCACTCTCCATCTCTCTCAACTCCTCTTCCTCGTCCTCCTCCACCGCCGCTGCCGTGGTGGCGTGTGCGCACGCATGGCGGACTTGGCGCCGCTGCTGCCTCTTGTGTGCATCCTCGGCGGTGACATCACACGAGCGTCGCTGCAGCAGGTGCAGCGGGACATCGACATGCTGTGCTCTGTCTCTTCCACCCCTGCTACCGCAGCCTCGCGGTCTCCGGCCGTGCCACACGCGCAGGCGCATTCACTTCGGCGCGTCCTCGAGGTCTGCCGCAGCGCGCAAGGCAGCGGCGTCGCGCTCCGCGACTCCCTCATCGACGCGCTCGGGGTATCCGCGGGCTCCTCCGCGTACCGCGAGCTCGTGCTGGCCCCGCGCCACCGCATGCAGCGGCTCACCCGCGGTCTGGCGGCGGCGGTGCGTGACCGCTGCCTCGCCCCGCTGGTGCATCGGGGTCTGCTACTCTGTGGGGAGCCGGTGGACGTGCACGTGCAGCTGTACCCCTCGCGTGCGGCGTCGCGCTCTGCGGTCCCGGCGGAGCTGCTGACGGCGCAGGCCTTCATTGCCGCCGTGACGGTGCGGCGCCTGTCGGCGCTGGAGGAGGAGGCCGCCGCTGCACAGGAGCTGCGCCGGCGGTACATGGACGTGGCCGCGAAGGGGCAGACGCTGTCGAGCGCGCTCGGCTTCTGGGCGGATGTCTCGTACGGCGATGCCCCTCCGGCCGCCTTGGCGGACTTCCCACCGCTGGGCTTTGCAGAGACGGAGGCGAGCGCACGACGAGCCGCCGAGGTGGCACAGTCATCGCATCGCGGGGCTGCAACAGAGGAGGAGGGGGAGGGGGCGGCCGGTGTGCGGCAGCTGGGGCGCAAGTCTCGTCGCACCACCACCGGCAACAACAGCGACGACGACGACGAGGCGCCGTCACCGCCGGTGCTCGTCTTGGGGGTGGAGGAGACCGATGGCGGCGAGGGGCGCGGCGCTGACGTCCCGCCGCGGTGGCTCCAACCGCCGTCGCTGCTCTCGCCGCACTGCACCGCGCCACGAGTGTCGGTGGCCCCCGCCGACGCCGCGGAGGACCGCCGCCCGCCTGCCCTGTCGCTGCGGTACGCCGATGTGGGCCTCCTGGCGGTGGTGTACGTGCACATGTCTGGCACGGCCTACGTCGTCTACTCGCAGGGTGCCGGGCTGCGCTCGCGGGATGATGCGCCGGCCCCCGCCGTCGTCACCCCCACTGCTCCTCCTGCGTCACCGCCGCCGTCATCGCCGTCGCTGCCCTTGGGACTGCCGACGTGTGCGCTGCCGATGAGCTCCTCTAGCGGGTTTGTGCGCAGCCTGCTCGGCCTGATGTGAGAGAGGCAGCAGACCGCCGCCACGACCGCACTTCGCCTAAGTCCCTCCTCCTCTGCTCCCCTCCTGCTCTGTCTGTGCACTCGCTGAGGATGCACAGCGGATGAGAGCGACATGAGACACGAGCGTGTGTGTGTTGAAGAATGTGAGTTGTCTGCTACACACACATATACAGATCCATGGAGCCATCTCAACTCACAAACGCACACACACACACACACACACCCAACACGAGAGAATGTACACCGTGGCGTTGGTGGTGCGCTGCGTCTGTTCCTTTGCGCGTGGCATATCGGCGCGGTGCTCCGCTGTCGGCTGACTCGACTCGCTTTCTTCGCGCTCTCTCTCCCTCGCTCTCCCCCCCGACCCTCTTGCACTCTCCCATCACATTGTCTTGTACACACACACGCACACTCACACACATGTGTGTGCTCGCGGTCGTGCAGATCTTCATCGACGTTGTATTTGCGATCTCCTCCACGGCCCATTAGGTACCTCTCTCCGCTCTTCCTCCTCCTCCTCAGCCAGCACCGCAGTAGAAGCATCAGCGCCCCCCCCTCCACATCTCTTGCTCCTGAGAACGTGTCCGTCAGACTCGCTTGTCATCCTCCCCACCCTTTGCCGCCGTGTCGAACGTCTAGGTACGTGTGTGCTTCAGATTGTCTCTCTCTCACACACACATCTCTCTCTACTCTCTCTCTACCGTCGATTGCACGTGTGCGTGTGTGTGTGTGTGTGTGTTGTCCATCCTTGCTCGTGGAGTAGCACATCTGCCAAGCACGTGTGCCCCCCCCCCCACCCCATCAAACGCAGGAGATGGCGATGTCTGGAGTCACTCTGGCGGAGAACGTCCGCGGTGCGATCAGCGACCTGCGCATGAAGAAGAGCCGCTACGTGTCCATGTCCATCGGCGCAGATGGGAAGCAGATCGAGGTGAACGAGATCGGTGAGCGCGCGACAACCTTCGCGGACTTGACGGCAAAGCTGGCGGCGGACAAGCCGTGCTACATCGCGTTCGACTTCGAGTACGCCGACGCCGGTGCGAACCGCGACAAGCTCATACTGATTCAGTGGATCCCCGACACCGCGAAGCCGCGCGACAAGATGATGTACAGCGCCAGCCGCGACGCCCTGAGCTCCGTCTCGGAGGGCTACCTGCCGATCCAGGCCAACGACGCGTCGGAGCTGGAGCTCAGCGAGATCATCCGCAAGGTGAAGTCGCACCGCAGCGGGTGAGGCGGCTCTGCACCGCCTCGGCCGGCGAACAGGCGCAGCAGTGTGGGCACGAGAGCTACAGAGGGACTGCCGTCATCGCCAAGCGGGTGAGGAAGGCAGAGGAAGGAGAGGAGAGGAGGAGAGGGAGGCGGTTGACGCGCGAGCCCGAGCAACATGTCGCGCGGGTGTCGCTCGCCCTTCCTCCTCTCCTCCCTCGTCAAAACGCATACATCTGCACATACACACACTTGCATACACACTCGCACACGCTGTGCCCGCTGCAGCAGAGACTGACTTGTCTGCCGACACGTTGGAGCCACGGCAACGGCGGCCGCCTCCGCGCTGCGCGGCTGCAGAGCGAGCGGCGCATCGCCGCTTCGCATTTCCCTTCCGCACAGAGGCTCGTCACACACGGGACTGTGGCGGCAGAGCGAGGCGGAAGGAGGAGGAGGATGCGTGTGTGTGTTTGTGTGGTGTGTGTGTAGGCACAGACGGATACACTTCCCAGCCGCGAGCTTCTCCATGACCCGCGCCCGAGGCGTATACTTGATGATGCGCACTCCTACGTGGGTCTGAGCCGCTGCTGCTGTCCCAGATGCAAACACAGCGCGTGCATTTGCATGCGCATGCATTTGCAAGGTGAGCGCACAAGCACTGCCACACCTTCTTCACTTCCCAGGTAGTCCGCGGCGCTGTGCACGTGTGCATACGCGTCTGTCTGTGAGTGTGTGTGTGTGCATGTATGCACTCATACCACATTCTCGCTTCGCTTCCTCCACGGCACACTGCAGTTGCATGCCGCTCTCTCTCTTTCTTTGCCACCGGCGCGCGCGCATCTGCACACGTGGTGGGCAAGGTGGAGCATGCACGGCCTCCCTCCTTCCCTCCCCCCCCCCCTCACACACACACACGCGCATCTTTTTATGTGCTGACGCGCACTGTAGACTGCCATGGACTGGCAGCGGTGTGTGCAGGCCCCTCCTCTCTCTCCTCCGCCCCTTCCTGGCGTGCGCTGTCGGACACGCGTGTGCTCCTCCCTCATGCCACTCTTCCCGCGCACCATCGTCGTCATCATCATCACCCTCTCCCTCCCGTCGTCCGTCTTCTTTTTTATTTTATTTTATTGTCTCTCTTTCTGTGTTGACTTGTGTGTGTGTGTGTCTCTCCTTTCAGTTTCTCAATGCGTGCGTGTGTGTTTATGCGTGGTCTACCCCGTCCCTCTCTCCCCTCTCTCTCTGTGTGTACTTGTTGCAGCGAGTAGTGCACCTGTTCTGCGGCCAACAACAACAACAGCGAGTGATGGACACGGCGCGGTGGCGCCGATGTGTGTGTGAGCGTGCTGTGGCTGGAGCACGTGCGGGTAGACAAGTGCGCTGGGCGGCACCGGCACCACAAAGCGAAAAGAAAAGCGAGAGTGAAGGAGATGAGTTGGGCAGGGCGGGAGGGGAGGGAGCGCGACCTCTGCTGATGCACTCTGTCTCCTGCATGCTGTATTCTAAGCCGTTTCCCACATGCGGTGCGCTCCACCACCTCCTCTGCCGCTCCCTCCCATCTCGTCTATCAACAATCACACACACACACACGCACACACACACACACACTCATGTGTACGCGCACACATCTCCCTGTCTCCATCACAGTTGTTTACAACCGTGTGTGTGTGTGCGACACAGAAACACAGAGAAAGAGAGTGCGCACTCCCTCACTCCCTCACACTCTCTCTCTCCTCGCCGCCACCTCATTCGTATCCCATCCCTGCTTCTGCCGGCCGCGTCTGTGCACGCGTACAGTGACCAGACGCCTTGTCTGCAGTCGCTCTATCACACACGCACACACGCACACGCGTAAGTGCACACGTTTGTGCGTTCGACTGCTGTGCTCTCTCTCCCTCTCTTTCATCCCCTCCCTCCTCTCTCACGCTCCATTCTGTACCGTCGCTGTGTTTCTCTCTTCACTTCTTCTTCCGCACAGAACGTGTGTGTGTGTGCGTGTGTGTGTGGGAAGCGACACTCCTTCGACTCTCTTCCCATCTTCTCTCATCTTTCGTGCGTGTCTTCGTGATTGACGCACACACGCACACACGCACACAAAGCTCTTTCTAATTTATCATCTCTTCCACGTCTGCCTTGTGTGTGTGTGTGCGCTTCTTCTCCTTCCTTTTCACTCGTTTGTTGTGCTTGAAGCTTCCAGACTTGATTGTGCGCTCTGACGTCACTTCTGCTGTTTTTTTTTCTGTGTGTGTGTCTGTCTGTCTGTGTGTGTGTGTGTGTGTGTGTGTGTGTGTGTGTGTGTTCTTCCTCCCTCTTTTCATCAGTCGTGCGCTTTGCCATCGCGCGTGCGCCTGCGTCTCGTGGGATACAAGCGCACCGGTGGTGCCCGTGAAGAAGGGCCTTCCTGGACCCACACATACACACACATACACACATACACACTTGTTTTTTTTTTTTTTTTTGCGCGCACACACACACACACTTCACAAGCACACAAGCACCCGTTCGTTTGTCGCTGTGTACGTATCAACACAAACACAAACACTCATCCGCACACATTTACACACGCATACACACACATTTACATACGCATACACACGCATACACACGCATACACATCTTCATCAGAGGAGAGGGCACGCCACTGCAGCAAAGAAAAGCGAGAACTGATAGTAGAACCGTGTGTGTCTGCGTGTGTGTGTCTGCGTGCAAGTTGAGAAGGACAGCGAGCGAGCGATCTCAAAGCTCATCATTCAGTGCTTTCAGCCGCTCACACGTCTCCCTTTCGCGTATCTTCGGCTCTCTTGTGTTCTGTCTCTCTCTCTCTCTTGGTGCTGTGGTGCTGCAGCGTCGCCCATTGACGGTGTGTCTGGGACATCCTCCTCTTCCTCCTCCTTCTTTTGTTGCTCCCCCCCCGTCTACGTTCATCGTGTGTGTGTGTCTGTGTGCGTTGGTGCCTGTGTGCGTCTCTCTCTCTCCTCCTCCTCCTCGTCCTCCTCTTCTTTGTGCTCGTCGGTGTGGGCTGCACGAACAGAGGTGCCTCAGGCGGTGTCTTCCCCCTCTCGTGTGTACATCCCCTGACATCTCTGTGTCCTCCCTCCCCCCTGCCTCCGCTGCATCTCTCTCTCAACTTCTCCCCCGAGAGAGAGAGAGGCGCGAACACGCAGTGCCACCCGTGCGCTCTGGTCTCCTCCACACACACACTCTCTCACTCTCCTCACCGCACGACACACACAGCTGTGTGGTGGCGACAGCGCGACTTGAACGGTGAGACGTTGGTGCTCTCTCGTCCTGATGTTCTCCAGCGCTTCTCTTGACGCCTGTCGGGGCAGCGCGGGTACGTCGTCGTCGTCGCCGTCGTCGCCGCGCTGCGTGGACGAGTTGGCGTCATCCACTGCCACGGATCGCACCTTCGTCGTGGCCAACCGCAGCCTCACCCGCCCGCCCTCCCCCTCGCCGCTCCTCTACGTCTCCGTGCGCGTGCCGTCGCCGGTGCCGCTGACGCTCCCCAGCGCTGACGGCAGTGTGCGCGGTGCGGTGGCGACGGCGAAGTGCGCTGCCCGCTCATGCAAGTGCGCCGGTGACGGCGATGCCGCGTCGGTGGCGCACCGCCCCATCGCTTGCGACGTTGACGCAGAGCGGTGGAGCTGCGTGGTGCCCCACCGCTCGTGCCCGGAGCCCGTCAAGGCAAGCGACGCCGACGAGGACGACCCCCACGACAGCGCCTGCCACAGTCGCAGCCGCAGCACCAGCGGCAGCGGCAGCAGCAGCAGCAGCGGCGTCTCGCGCTGCGCAGAGGACTGGTGTGTGCTGTGGACGCACGTGTTCCCGATGCACATCGCCGGCTACCTCTGCATGCGCGACGTGACCGAGGTGGCGCAGGTGTGTCGCACAGCGTATGGCGCGCTGCAGCAGCCGTGGGTGTGGCGCTCTCTCGCGGTCCACCACCACCACGTCCAGGCGGCCGCGCTGGAGCACACGTTCCTGCTGGCGGCGCAGCAGTGGGAGCCGGAGACGCCGACGGAGGCCACGCAGCGCTGGGGCGTCTCTAGTCCGCCTCGCGGTGTGGTCGACGGCCGCGAGGACAGCGACTACCACCACCACCACCACCACCACCACCACCGCGACTCTCTGCGCCGCCGCACGGCGCTTCTGCACTCCCTCAGCGCTGATGACGGGAGACACACACGGGCGGACGAGGTGCTGGCGACTGCCATCAACCTCGTCTCCAGCGACGACGACGATGATGATGGGGTGGAGGGGCTCGAGGTGGCGCGGTCGCCGCGGCGCGCGGGTGTTGACGGACCTCTGTCCGCCCCGTCACCCGCATCAGCTGTCGTGGCAGAGGCCGCCGTGACGACGCCGGAGGGGCGGCGCGTGGCGAGCCCGACGGCACCGACGGCGGCGGCGGTCGCGGCGCGCGCGTGGCGGCCCGTGCAGCCCCTCGGCTCCTCCGCGTCCTCCTCCCGCTTCCTGTGGCAGACCACGACAGCGGCGATGCCGTCGCCGTCGAGCCCCGTCTCCACTCCTCCGCCCGACGACGACGACGACGACGACGACGTCCCGCTCGCCGGCGCCTCTCCGCACCCCACCGCGCTGACGCCGCCTGCGGCCACGTCCCCCAGCGGGCCGGAGCGCACGTCCGGCGACAAGGGAGGGGCGCTGCGGTGGGCCGCCGCCCCCGCGTGTCTGCCGCCGCCGTCGCCGGCGCAGGTGGAGAGCTCCGTGGTGGGGGCGGAGACGAGCGCGGACGGCGAGGTGCATCCGTGGACCTCCTTCACCTCCGGCTCGCTCCGCCGCCATCCCCTGTCTGTGATGGAGTCGGCGGCGGAGGTGGACGAGGCGGTCACAGCGCCTCGGCCGCCAGCGGCTCGCAGCGGCGCCACGTGCAACACCACCGCGCCGGCTGCTGCCGCGCACGCCTTCGTGCTGTGCAGAGCCACGGCGGAGCGGTCGGTGCTGCGCAGCGCGCCGGTGTTCCCGTGGAGGGCGTTCTCGCAGTACCTCCACGCCCACCGCGTCCATCGCAGCCTCGCGCAGCTCACGGCGCTGTCGCGTGTGGCGCGGGCGGAGCTGTGCAGAGGTGGCGGGTGGGATGCCGCGTACGGTGCGTTGAGCCACGCCGTGCACGTGCTCTGCCAGACCGGCGGCTGCCGCGGTGTGGAGCATCTCCGACATCTGGCGTCCACCCTCGTGCGGCGCGCGTCGCTCTGCCGCCATCGCGGCCACGTCTCCTTGTTCGCTGCCGTCGCAGACCTGTCTGTGGCGGGGATGCTGTGCCCCGACACGGTCGCGTCGTCAGAGCTGTCGGAGCTGTGCGGACGCGACGAGCTGGCGCACGAGTCTCCTGCCTCGTGGCTCCGGCGGTGGGGCGACGCAGCGCACGTGGCGTCGCCGGTGGCGCTGCTCGGCATCGTGGCGCAGGTACCGGCGCTGTTTCCACAGGACCGACGCATGTCTCTGTGCAGCGCCCTCACCTTCTACGTCCGTGCGAGGCGGATGCTGCGGCAGTCGCTGACGCACCTTCTGCACCGCGCCGCCGAGCTTGCCGCACCCGGCACGGGAGAGAGTCTCCTCGTTCAAGCGCTCCGCGAGGTCGCGGCGGCGCAGCACACCGGGGACACGGCCAGTGCCCACGCGGCGTGCGCCACAGCCGACTACGCGCTCACGCTGCTGCCGCAGCACGTCCGCGACGCCGCCGAGAGGCTCACGGCGGCGTGGGTGCGAGACTGTCTCCCCCACGGCACCATGTCGTCTGCCGCCGACATCACGCGCTGGGCCGACGTGGCCCCCGAGGCGCTCGAGTACAGCCGCACGACACCGCTGGAGGTGCGCTGGGTGGCGTGGCTGACGGTGGAGGTGCGGTGGTTCGCTTATGAGGAGCTGCTGGGGGCGCTGCCGGGTCAGACAGCGCTACTGAGCCTCGTTCTTGGGTGCACGGCACAGTGCCGGGCGGATGGACTGGTGCGACTCTCCATGCAGTACGCCAACGCTGATGTCAAGTGCGAGGACCTGCGGCCGGCGCTGCCGCACGGCGCTTGTCGTGGTCACCTCGCCCAGAGTCTGCTGGAGAGCGCGCTGCGGCTCCGCCCACTGCACCCAACAGCGGCCCTGCTGCTGTCGCGGATGCACGCTCGCGACGCGGAGGGCGTCGGTCACGCAATCGCGGTGCTCACCGAGTGCATCCACACGTGGGCGCAGCGGTTCCCGTTGCTCGAGATGCGCGGCGCGGCGGACGCGAAGGGCGCCGTGGCACCGACAGGCCAGCAGCCGCGGCGACCTGCGCGAGACGACGGCGCCGCCACTGCCGCCGCCGTCGTCCACCACCTGCACCGCCGCGAGCGTCGCCCAGAGGTGTGCTTCGTGCCGTCGGAGCTGCTTGTCGAGCGCAGCCGATGTCTGTGCACCATTGCCGATCTTGCCGAGGCGACGGAGCAGCATCCCACGCTGTCCTACCCGTACCAGATGCGTGCTGCCATGGCGATGGACCGCGGCTACCACCTAGCTGCCATCACGGAGCTCAGCCGCATCTTGACACTCACGCTGGACCCCAGCGACGTGGCGCTGCGGGTGCGCTTCTTGCGGGACGCGGCCGCCATGTCCGCCGGGCGGCTCAACGACGCGGAGGAGTCTGCGGGGGCGGTGGCGGTGGCAGCGGAGGGAGTGGTAGACCTCTCCTCCGCGGCGACCGTCGCGGCCGTCAGCGACACGGACAGCCTTCGCAGCAGCGCCGGCGATGTCAGCGGCGATGTCGCGCCCCCGGCAGACGCGAGTGGGCCGCTCTTCTTGTCATCCCCCCAGCTCGCGCCGCTCTATCACGGCTGGATGGCGACGACGATGGGCCTCCTCACTCTCCTGCACCCGCGAGAGCCGCCGCGGCGAGGCAGCGGCCGCGAGCCGCGGCGCCGCTTCGTCAGCCGCGAGTGGCTTGCGACGCGCAGCTCGGCAGGGACACCAGCGCCAGCCGAGGGACACGTGTCCCGTGTCGCAAGCGTCGCCTTCAGCGATGGCGACGAGGACGAGGCTCTGGTGAGATCAGCATGCGATGAGCTCGACGCAGCGCACGTGTGCGCCTTCCTCAAGGAGCTCCTGTTCCCATCAACACTGTCGGCACCCGCGCCGCCTCTCCCCTTCCCCCACTGAGCGACACGTGCTCGCCATCCCTCCTCACCGCGCGTGTGCATCGGTGCATCGGTGCATCGGTGTGTGTGTGTCTCTCTCTCTTTGTCCGACACGCACTGCATCTTCCTCTTCCCATCGTGGCCCATTGTGATTGTCCACGCCATTCGTCCTTCGCCTGGATCACAAGTCGGGTGGTGGTGCACGACACACACACACACACGTGCAACGCAGAGGGGATGCAGGTAGGTCGCTTCAACTCCGTCTCTCTCTCTCTCTTCGACGTGACCGCACATCTGCCGGCACGGCGCCTCTCATCTGCTGTACACGTTCTTCTTCTTCTTCGTCTTCTTCTGTTTGTTTGTTCGCCGTTTTTTTTTTTTTTTCGATTTGTGTGGTCACTTCCGATCATGTTTTACTTTGTTTTCTTCTTTTGTTTTGATTTCGTGTGTGTCTGTGTGTGTGAAGGACACTTGTGTCTCGGGGACGTTTCTGTATCGACGAGCGGGGAAAAGAAAAAAAAAAAAATGAGCACACAAACGCATGCGCACACACACACACGAACGCGGGAGTCGGTATACGACTTTGGATCTCTTGCACTTTGTGTGTGTAATCGTGTGTGCGTGTGTGTGTCTGTCTGTGTGAACTGCTTGTGTGTGTGTGTGTGCGTGCTTGTGTATCTGTGCGCATTGTATCTTCGTCTCTTCTCCTCTTCCCCCCCCTCCAGTGGACTCTTTCCGTGTGCTTCCTTTTTTTTTTTCCTTTTCAACGTCGTGACTGGCTCGCCTGCGTGCTCCTCGGATGTGTGCGTGTGTGTGTCTCATCACGTGGAGGAGACCGACACCTTCTCTCTCTCTCTCTCTTCGTCCTCTCCTCCCTATCCCTCGTCGGCTCCCCCCAGCACGTCTGCCATTGTCTCGCACTGCAGACGTGCTTGTGTGTGTGGCGCGGAGGAGGAGGAGGGGGGATAGGCTGAGCAAGAGAGATGTGCCGCCGCGGTGTGTCGTTGGCCGCCTCGTCTTTCACTTTGCTTCTTGCCTCTCTGTGTGTGTGTGTGTGTGTGTGTGCGGGTGTGTGTGAACTGGGATTTGTCCTCTTCCCTCTCTCCCTCTCTTGTGTGCAATGGATCAGCACAGACATGTCTGGTGCACCGCCTCGACACTCGTCTCTCTCTCTCGCTCGCGGTGTGAGGGTGTGTCAGCGTGTGGATGCGTCACGGCGCTGTCGATGCTTCTTCTTCCTCCTCTCCCTGGCTCTCTTGCCTCACACACACGATGGCGTCCATGGACACGCTCTCTCTCTCCTTCTCCTGCCATGTGAACTCTGCTGTACAATCATGTTGATTTGTGTGTGCGTCTGTTTTTTTTTTTTTTTCTGTTGTGCACGTTGTGACGGCGGCTTCGCTGTCTCTCTCTCTCTCTTTATCTGTCTCCGGTTTCTGAACTCACACTTTTTTTTTTTTTTTACGAGACGGCGATGGGTGTGCGTGACGCACATGTGGGGAGGAGAGGGAGACCGCCGCCACCGCCACCTTCCATCTTTGGCGCGCTTGTTAGCTGCTCCTCCTCCATCGCTGTCTTGTCTCCTATTCCTTGTCTTACTGCCGCCCTCTCGTCACGTGTTGTGCATGTGCATGTGTGTGCATGTGTGTGTTTCTTGTGCTTTCAGAATTTTGGTGCTGTTTTTTTTTTTCTTTTTTTTTGTCTGCGTGCGCTGAAGGGCTCTCGTCGCGTTGGCGCCGCCTCTCCTCCTCCTCCTCCTTCTCTTCTCTCCGCTGTCGACTCGGCGCTCTCGTCACCGCCTTGTGCCTTTGTTTTTCTTTCTTCCCCTCTTGTGCCCCCCTCCTCTTTGCTGTTTGTGTGGTCGCAGGGATGGCGTGCGCTCAGTCCCGTCAGCACTCACGTCGACACTCGTCTATGTCTCCGGTGTCAGTGTGTGTTTGCCTGTGCGTGTCTTTGTGTGTGTGTGTGTGTGTGTCGTCCTCGCAGATGCACGTGGTCAGTGTGTCTGTAGCGCACGCACTCTTACCTCTGCTGCTCCTCCCCCTCCTCCTCCTCCTCCTCGTCCTTCTCCTCTCTTTTTTTTTTTTTGTTCTCTGTTTCTTCGGTTTCGCCGTTTACTTGTCCTGTACCCAACCTGTACGTGTCTCTGTGTGTGTGTGTATGCGTCTGTGTGTGTGTGTGTGTGTGTGTGTGTGTGTGTTTGCGTCTGTATGCGTCTGTCTTTGTGTATGTGTGTGGGAGATGCCCTCTCTCCCCCTCTTCTTCTCGTGCCTGCGCGGACGCGGATGAACGCAGCATGTCGATGACCCTCCGCCGCACCAGTGTGCGCGCTGGAGTGTGTAGGCGCGTGTGTGTGTGTGTGGGTGAGGCTGTCCACCTCATCATTCTCTCTCTCTCTCTCTCTTGCCCGTGTGACCTCCTTCTCAGCCACCCCCCTTTTCTCTTCTCTCTTTCTGCTTTGTTGTTGCGATTCACATCTGCATGTCTCTCTCGCTCTGTGTCACTGTGTGTGTGTTTGTGTATGTGGTGGCTCGTGGTGTGCAAGTGACGCCGGTGCCCTGGGGCGGAAGGGCGGAGTGTGTCGCAGCCACCGCCTACCACCCCTCTCTCTCTCTGTACTTGTGTGCTTCCTGTGTTGGTGTTTGTTGTGCTCTCTCGACGTTCTCTTGTGCTGTACTTCTTCCTTCCGTCTTCATCACCGAGGTGCTCGGCACTCGAATGCGTGTCGCGGCGACACGCCATCAGCGTTGTTCTTTTTTTTTTTTTTGAGGGGAGGAGACAAAGACTGGCTGACGGGGTGGACGATGAGATGCGTCACCATGCCGCGGCCAGCGAACACGTTCATGTCGCCGGCTTCCACTCGCGCATCGTGTCGATCTCCCACGGGTACCCGCCTGACGCCGCCCGGGATGTGTGGCGCCTTGCTTCCCCCCATCCATCCATCCATTCATCTATCTCCTGTGCAACATCTCGCTCACACGCTCCCTCGATGTGCTGGTGGACAGACGCACACACGACACACGCTTCCTCCCTTCTCTTACTTCCTACATGCACACACACATACACACACATCTACACAATAAGAAGCAAACACGGGAAGGCGCGACAGTGTAGATGCGATGGATGAGGCACACTTTGTGCGTCTGTACGTGCTTCTTATTGTGTAGATGTGTGTGTGTGTGCGTGTGTGTGTGTGCGAGTAGGCGGTCGGCAATGGTGGGGGATGCTCCCCACAACCCGCTCGTGCACGCCGGTACGCATCTCCATCCTTCACTTCCCTCAACACGATTGTGGCACGCGCTTGGCTCGTCCTCTGACTTCATCTCCTCCCTTCGTTGCTGCGGAGGGGAGGCACTCAGAAGCTGATTGAACCTCCCGCGGTGTGCCGGTGCATCGCGATGCCCCCCGTAGCGACGTTGACACGGACACACACACGCACACTTCTTGCATCCCCTCCCGGCCCCTTACGGAGAGCCTTGACTTCATCATGCCTCTCTCCCCCTCGTTACACACCTTCCTTCCCCCTCTTCACACCCACACGCTCTTCTTCACCTGCTCACGCACACACACACACAAACACAAACACAAACACGTGTGCGCAGGAAAGTGGATCACACCCGCACCGGCACATCGGCGCACCACATCTTCACGTCTCACCCACTCATCCCCCCCCCCTTCTCGGTTGCGTCCACGCATCTCACGTTACGGGCACGACTCCACTCGCTCCCATCGCAGTTGCATCTCCCTCTGCTGCACCAACCGTCTGCGCACAGCCACACCAGTGGTCGTAGAGACAGAGATCTGATTTTTTTTTACACACACACCGCGTGTGTGAGTGTGTGTGAGGGAGAGAGAGAAGGTGGGCAGGGTGTGTCCGTCAGGTAGAGCAGCTTCGCAGCGCGTCAGCCCTCGGGCGAGGACGGAGGAAAGGAAACGTGGTGCACTCGTCACCTCCCTTCCCTCCTCCCCCTCCCCTTCGCTCGCCATATCGTGTGGCACAGCGGCTCTGCTGCATCCTTCCTCTCCTCTCGTGCCCACAACGTGCGCTGGTGTGCTGGTGTGCGTGTCCGTGCGTGTGTGTCTCTCTTTCTCTTTCTCTGTCTCGGAGACTAGTAGCATCGTAGTAGGCATCGTCTCTCTCTCTCTCTGGCCGTCGGCGCTCCTCGGCGTGTGTTGGCCGCACCTCTCTTGTGTGTGCGTCTGTGTCTCCTCTTCTCTCTTTCTCTCGCTGTATAGTGCACGTGAGCACGTCTGTGTAGGTAGCTTTGGTAGGACAGCCCCCCAGCCGACATCGACGAGACACACACACAGACACACATACATACAGACGCCGACACGGCGAGCTCCTCCCCTCCTCCTCTTCCTTAGCAGCCACACTAGAAGAAGAAAAAAAAAAAAGAAAAAGGAAACGCTGGCTGGTGGTGTCGCCTCTCTCTCTCTCTCTCGACGTGTGTGCGCTGCTGCAGTCTCGCTGGTGGTCTTGAGCTCTTTGTTTCTTTCTTTCTCTAGTAGTGCCGTAGTCCACGTCTGTGCGCCACGTCTTCCTCCCCCCCCTCCTTCCGTCCACCATCACTGCACATCTCTCGTCTCGTCTCTCTCTCCGCGCGTGTGTGTGTGTGTGTGAGGCTGTCCTCGCCCGCATCCACCTCTTCTCTCACTACTCGTACCACCGTGGCTGCTGCGGTGTAGTGCGTCGTGGCCTTTTCATTTTTTTTTTTGCTCAGATTCTCTAGCCACGTCTTCCTCTTCCTCCTGTGTGTCTGTGTGTGTGCGTGTGTAGAAGAACTGTCATCTCTCACCTCCCCCCCCCCGGCCTCGTACTGATCGCGGGGGACGTGAGCGCGTGTGTGTGTGTGCGCCATCTTGTGGCTCGCCGCTGTTCTTCTTCTTTTTTTATTGATTGAGTGCTGTGTCGCATCGCTGTCTCCGCGTGGTGCTCCACTCGGCGCCGTCTCACCCCCGTCCCCTTTCCTTTGTCGTTGTCGGCTGCATCGACTCGACCACATCACACACGCAGGCGGGCGGGACTCGAGAGGCGTTGAACTGCCCGAGAGGACGCACACACCGACACCACCCAGAGAGGAAGGGCGAGCCAAGAGAAGCGCGTGTTGTATCAGCCTCACTCCCCACTCCGCATCCTGTTGGCGCACGGCGGAGGACGGGGAAGTTGGACGACTACACAGACACAGACACACACACACACACACACGCAACAACAACAGGAAAGAAAAAAAGAAAAAAGAAGGTCGCGGCAACAGAGAGAGAGACGTGGTGAGGTGTTGTGTGTGTTGTTGTGTGAGGACTGTAACACCGCAGATTTGCCGTCGTGAACGTGTGCGTGTGTTCGTTCTTTTTTTTTTTTTTCTCTGTTGTTGTGTTTGTCTTCTCTCTTCTCGCTCAACATCTTACGCACTTTTTGTTTTTCTTTCTCTCCCCTCGTGTGTTTGTGTTGCGGTGACTCTCTCCTCTCTCTCTCTCAGTCGGTGTGTGGGAGGTTTGTGTGTGTGTGTGTACCTGTTCTTGCAGGAGGAGTAGCGCCGCGCTGCTCTCTCTTTCTCTGTGTTCCTTGGTGGCTCTCCAAACACACAAACAGACATTCGCTGTGCTTCCGGCGCCGAGTGCAGAGAGTGACGCGGTCGAGGACGCTCTTCTAGATCAGCATCATTCATCTCCCTCCGCCATCTCCACCACACTCTCCCTCTGCGCACCGGCCCCTCCGCTGCGGCGAGTAGCATCGAGGCGAGATGTTCTCCAGAACAATCAACGATGTGGTGCTCAAGGAGGAGGGGCACAACGTGCCGCGGCCCACGACGGAGATCGAGAGGGCGAATGCACCGCCGTACAAGATGTCCTTCTGGTACAACTTCGTTGATCCCGATCACAAGAGCCGCGCACGACCGCTGGTGGATGTGTCGGCGCCGTTCAACGTGCTGGACGAGACGCACCAGGCGCGCCGCTACGGTGTGCAGAAGGTCGCCCTCGGCTTCCTGTCTCTGAACGAGTTCATCGGCACGCGCGAGGAGGTGCCGTACACGGAGAGCCACCACACGAGTGAGATTGTGCGGCTGTGGATGGCGGCGCTGAATGTGTGGCAGCTCAACTACTTCTTGGCGCGAGGACAGGTGTCCGGCAACGCCACCGGCAACCCGCGCACGGTCTTCGCGTGGACGATAGCGTTGGTGATGGGCCTCATCCGCGTCAACATAGCAGGCGCGGTAGGCGCGGGAGGGTACTTCTACTCCTACGAGTACCTGTACACGCACGGCCCGTGGCCCTTCCGCATCCGCGACCCGACGCCGAGTGGATGGAAGCGTGCGTGGGACGAGGGCCAGGAGTGCTACCTGCCCCGCGCCGCCGCCAGCGTGTTCCCTGCACTGGGCTACGCCATCTTCATGGGGCGGTGGAAGAAGTCCGCCTTCTGGTTGACGGCGACGGTGGGCATGGGGCTCTACTACGAGTACGCCCGCCGCAACATCCTGTCCGGCTCCCGCCTCTTCTACAGCTACCTCGCCAACCAAGACTCGCAGCGCCAAGCCGCGTGGGGCTCGCTGTCGCCGAACCTGAAGCACCGCGTCGACCCCGACACCAACCGCAACGAGAGCGTCGCGCAGTTCCGATACTTCCGCATCACCTCCGGCACGATGCAGGACACCGTGTGGGAGAACTGCAGGCACGACACACAGCCGCTCGCGCGTGGTGGCATCAAGATACCCAACCCGTACTTCAACTGGCTCAAGGCGCCGCAGAACTACAACCCGAAGCCGTGGAAGGTGAAGAACGACATGTGGGAGATGCCGCAGGTCATGAACGCGCAGATGCGGAGCAGCGCCATGGACTGACACCACCACCACCACCACCACCACCACCACCACCACCCCTTCTGCTCTGCCCCTCTGTTTCTCCGTCTCCCTCGTCCTCTCCGCAACTCTTTCTCGAGTGAGGGGAGGCGCAGCCGCTGCTGCGAGTCGGGGCCACGCAACAGGTGCGGACACACCACACGAGAGTCTGTGCAACATGGGGAAGAGGCGACGGTGCCGCTTGCTCACAGGAAGAGAGAGAACAAGAGGTATACACAGACACACACACAGCACAAATCGATACACATACGTGTGTACATGTGCGTCGGTGATGGTGCGGCGGTGTGTTGTCGTGACACTGTGACTCTCCCTGTGACCGAGCCGCGGTGCGCTGCCCTCGTCGACGTTCAACGATGACTGTTCCTCTCCGCCCTCACCTCCTCTCTGCAAGAGTGCATGCGTAGTGTGTCGACAGCAGAGCAGAGGACTGTGTGTGTGCAAGTGTGTGTGTGTTTGTGTGTGCATGTTTATGTGTGAGAGGGCGTGAGCATGAGAGTGTGTGTTTACGTGTGTGTATGTGTGTGTGTGTGCCGTTGCGTCGCGGCTCCGCAGGTGTGGTGTCTGTTGAGACACGTGTGTGTGTTGCTCTCTGTCTGTCTGTGTGTGTGTGTTGGTGTTCTCTCGCGTTCCTTTGCCTCTCTCTCCCTCTAGTCGTTAGTGAACTCTCTTCCTCCTCCACCACTCCCTCTCTCTCACTCAGGGTGACGGACACACACACACACACACAGTGCCCCCTCTTCTGCCTCTCTTACACTCAAGCGCATCGAGTTGGGAGGGAGGGAGGTCGCACGTCGCTGCCGCCCCCCTTCGTAGGTGATCACCACCGCCTCTCCTTCCCTCCGTTGCCACCGCCTCGCACGTGGATGTGTATGCGTGTGCGTGTGTGTTTGTGTGTCGGGGGTTGGTGAGGTACGAGAGGGGTGGTGTGTGGCTCTGCCTGCTGGTGGTTGATATCTTCGCTGGCACATAGGTCGTGCGCTCATTGCTCACGAGTGCACAGGCACCATCGCGCTCCATTTGTCTCCGCCATCGTCCTCTCATCCCCCCTTCTCTCTGTCTCTGTCTCTGTCTCTGTCTCGGCGCACGCGCGTCGACCCGCAGAGTCGGCCTGCACGCGGCCTCAGTGCAGGCGCCAGCTGTGCGAGCTCCCCTCCCCTCTTCCACCGCTCACATCACTCGTCCTCTCAGTCCTCGCACGGGTGCGGCCGCCGTTGTCTGCGCGTGCCGGAGAGCGGCAGTCCTTCACAACGGCGGTGAGTCGCAGGACACATACACACACACACACACACATACATTTACATTTACATTTACACCTCTTTACGTCCGCATAGATACACCTCCACAGACACACCCTCTCTCTCTGTCTTCTGAGCGAGCTAAGATTCACAGTGACCAGCACATACAAGCATCGACTTTGACGTGCACACCGCACACCGCACACCTCCCTCTGCCTCTGACGTGGTCGGCACACACACCGTCGGATGGTCAAGAACGTCGGCGACGACGCCCGCCGGCGGAACGGCGCTGCGGTGCGGCGCATGTTTGACAAGAGCACCAGCCAGCTCGCACGCGCAGGAGCGGAGGTGCACGAGGTCCACGACGCGCGTGCTGTCGCACGTGGCGGCGCCGCCGACGCGCTGGAAGAGTCGACGCGTCAACAGTTGCGTATATCGTCCACGTCTGCGGCAGCGCTGGTCGGGGTCGTTGGCGGCGATGGTGCAGGTGCGCGACCGGCGTGGTGTGAGCCGGACCGCCGCGGACTGCTCTCGCGTCCCTCACTGGATGTCCCCTCGCACCTCGGCCGCCAGATGGAGATCGCGGCGCAGATGGGCACGCTCACAGCCGCCCAGCAGGCCACCCTGCTAGCGCGTGCCGCGCCGGTGTCCCAGTCGACGGGTGCTGCGCTGCTGGAGGAGATGGACGGCGCCGACCGCTCTTGCTTCCTCTTGGAGGTGCAGAAGGCGCGCCACGCCCGCGGCATCGACGCCCGTGCCGCCGAGGCCGACCTCACACCGTACGAGGTGGGGAGGGGCCGGTGGGTGGCGTACCACCACCAGCAGGCCGTGCTGCGACACGAGCGCACGCTCGCGCGGCGCCGCGTCGTCGACCCCTACGTGCAGCTCACCGGAGCGCAGGTCGACGTCTCGCCGGCGGTGCCCAACACGTACACGGCCGACCGCCTCGTTGAGAGGCGCGAGGGGCGGTGGGTGCTGGACAACCCACACCGCCAACACCTCTACCGCGGGGAGCCGGTCATGACGCGCATCATGCAGGGCGAGTTCTACGGCGAGGGCGCCGCCCGCCGCGCCGCCGGTGTGGCGCGCCGCGACGTGTCGGCGAAGAACCGACGCGATGTGCGAGTGACCAGCGAGATCAACCGTGCGGAGCGGCTGCGGTGCTCGTCTCCATCACGCAAGGGCATCCGCTCCAAATGACGCCGACACGAGAGCGTGCGCGCACACGCGTATGTACAGGGGTGTGTGTGTGTGTGTGTGTGTGTGTGTGTGTGTGTGCATCCACTGTTGCCGTAGAAGGGAGGCCAGTGCGGGGGGCTGGAGACGCTGCGGCTGTCATTTCATGACCGCCAATGTCCCCCCTCGCTCGTGTGCACCCGATACCTTTCCTCTCAGCCACCACCGCAGCACTGCAGTCGTGCGTCCGACGCTGTTGGACAACACACACACACACACACACACACAGGCACACAGGCACACGCAGGACAGAGGAGTCTGCAAGCGAGACAAAGAGCAACAGAGAAAGAGAAGAAGAGACATATGAAGCAGATCTTGAGAGAGAGACTCGGCCGCCCACACGAGTATGTGTGGGGAAGAGGTGAGGCGGTGAGGAGGGTCGTGGGCCAACAGCTTGGCGCACCGCACAGTGGGATGGGTGGGCGACACACGCGCATGTGTGTGTGTGTGTGTGCCGGCGTGTCTGATCCTTCTCTTGTGCACTCGCTGCCGCAGACATCATCGAGCGTGCCTGGGTGACCACCTTCTCTTGTGCCTTTGCTCCCTCTCATCTCTACTTCCTTTCTCTCCCCTTTCACAAACACACGCACGCACACAGGAGCTCGTACACCTGCTCCTTCCTTCCTTCCTTCCTTCGCCTCCCTCTTTCTTCGCGCAGCTGATCCAGACACAGACACACACACACACACACGCATACACATATACACACATTCATACACACACGCACACACACACAAGCGCGCCATCTCTCTTTCTCTCTTTCTCTCTTTCCCGCCTGTTCGAGAGAGCTTCACACACACACATCCTTCTGCTTCTCTCTCTCTCTTTTGCTGCTCCGTCACACAGGCACCTCATGCAGGCGTGTATCTCGCGCAGTGTGGCCGCGCAGCTCACGCTGGTGGGCACACGCGTCGGTGCCAAGGTGGCCAAGGCGGTGCTCATGTCCGCCGCCGCCGGCCGCCTGACGCCCGAGATAGTAGGCGAGGCGCTCATGTCATCGTCGACGGTACGCGGCCACGTGCAGCGCGAGGCGGTGCGGCTGCTCGTTGTGCGCGTGTCCATGCGCACACCAGGTCATCTGCAGTGGCTGCTGCATCTGATAGGCGACTGCGTTGGCGGTCTTTCTGCCAGCGACGCGCTGAGCTCGCTGACGCGGCGGTCGCTCTTCTACCAGGTCACCTCCTTCGGCATGCGTGGCTCCGCGGCGTCGGCCATCACGACGGCCGCGCTGCAGGTGGGGGTCACGACCTGCACTCTACTGACGAGCAACGCCGCCTTCTGGGGTGACCGAGACCGGCGCATGTCGCTGCGTCAGTACCGCTACGAGGTGCTCACGTCGCTGTACACCAGCGTCGGCACTGTCGCCGGCGGCGCGGCGGGGGCGGCGGTGGGCTCGATGGTGATGCCGGGGATCGGCACGGCCTTCGGCTCCGTCCTCGCCTCCGTCGGCGGCGGCTACGTGCCGGGGTACATCCGTGCGAGGAAGGGCCCCGACGACCGCCGCCGGCAGCAGGCGAGCGAGCTGCGCGGCTACACGCCGCTGCGCATGTACGACACACCGGAGGGGGCAGTGATGATGTCGGCGGAGGAGCTGGCGGAGGAGACGCCCGCCGCCCTCCCCACGCCGGCGGGCGCAGATTTTGTCTTGCTGGACTTTGTGCGGCCCAACACGCCGGCGGCGGCCGCCAGCGACGCTGCTGGCCTCACCGCCTCGGCGGAAGACAGCGACGAGGGTGGCAGTGAGGCGACGCTCATGCGCAGCTGCGTGCGCTTCAGCCCCGCGCTGGCGCGTCTCTCACACGAAGGCGCGGCTTCTGGCGCGGGCGATGGTCTGACGTGCGCTGGCGCCACCGCCGCCCTCGACGCGGACGGCGAGGCCGCAGTATCGTCTATCACGTCCCTCGCGTCCACCGTCTCTCTGCGCGGCGGCGACGTCGCCGACACACAGACGGCGACGCAGCCTGCGGCGTCGACGGAGCGCTTCCGCGGCACGGCGACGTACGTGACGGCGTGCACGGCGGACGAGCTGGAGTGTGAGCTAGAGAAGTGCGGTGGCGAGGACGATGTACTCTTCGTGTTTGCGTAGCGCCCCCCCCCCCCTCTCGTCCACCCGCGACGGCGGCGGCGGTGGGTAGGGGTGGGAGGCAGGTGGCGCTGCTCCGCTGCTGCGGTCGTGTGTCATGCAGCGGTGTGTGTGTATGTATGTATGTGTGTGTGTGTACATGACTGTGTGTATGTGTGTGTTGTGCGTCCTCGTCCGGCGCATTTTTTTTTTTTTTTTTTTCGTGTGCTCCGTCTTTTCTTCCTCATCGCTGCGCATTTCGGGGGACTTTTTTTTTTTTTTTTTTGTAATGCCGGATGAGCGTGTGAGTCTCTGTCTCTGTGTGTGTGTGTGTGTGTGTGAGGGGAGGGGGAGACCTCGCTCTCTCTCTCTCACGATAGAAGAAGAGCTCTGCTGCTTCGCCTGCCTCCTCCCCTCCCCCCCCTCCCTCCTCCGCTGCACTGCGGTGTGCGCTGGCAGCGCCGTCCCCTCGTCCCCCCTCTTCTCTCTTCCGCCCACTCGTGTTGTTGTTCACGTTTGCCTCTGCTGCCGTTATGTCGACGTTTTCTTCTTTTTTTTTTTTGTTCGGTTCGGTGTGTGCATGTGTGTGTGCATGTGTGTGTGCATGTGTGTGTTGAGCATGTCTTGTCGTGACTCTTCTTCTTCCTCTCGCTGCTTCTCTTGTACCTCTCTCTCTCTCGTCATCGCTCACGGTGCGTCTGTCTGTGTGTGTCTCTCTCGTCTCTGTATGTCATGTGACGTGTCTGTGTGCGCAGAGTCGTGCGTGCGTGTGTGTGCGAGAGCGGCACCACTGTCGCTCTTTCTCCCCCCCCCTTCCTTCCCCCCTCTCTCTGTCTTATCTGCTGCATCAGCTCAGCGCACAAAGTGACTCATGTGTGCCACCTCTCACGGCATCGTCACACCGCACACACACACACACACACACACACACACGCACTCTCTCCCTCTCCATTTTTTTTACTGTCGTTGTTGCTGCTTCTTCTTTTGTATGATGTTCGGCGGAACGCTCTCTCTTTCTTCTTTTGCTCTCGTCGACAGGCGGTGTTGGCGTTCAGGCTGTGTTTGTCTGTGTCTCTCTGTGTCTCTGCACACGCGTTTGGCGTGCATCTCTGTCTCTCTCTCTCTCTCTGTGTATGTACTTTTGTCCTCATCTTCCTCCCTCCTCCTCCTCCCGCTCTGCTGCTTCGCCCTCCTCTGTGAGCGTCTCTTCTCTCTTATTGTCGTGTGCCAGCCGACAACCCGCATCCGAGCCTGTTGTGCGCCTCTCTCTCTCACCGCCGCCCACGCACGCACGCACGCACGCACAGTGAAAGGCGCGTGTCTTTTAGAACTCAGACACACGTCAGCTGATGTCATGGACGCAGACAACGCGACACAAACACACACACACACATACACATACAGCTCTGCATCTTGCTCTCCCCCTGCCTCAGCCGTTCACACACGCGTGTGCACGAGAGTGAGGAGATGTATGAGAGGGAGGGGAGGCAGTAAGTTAGTGCTCACGGTGGTGCGCAACTGTTACGTGTTGATGACGCCGACACGCGGAATGGCGTGGACGCAGATAGACACACACACCCACCACTGCCACCGCCAACGCATCCTCCTCTTCCTCACACTCTTCATGGTCGCTCCCTCCACGGTCTCTCCCACCATCGTCTTCACCTTCCACGCACTACATCTTCCACACACACTCACACACACACACACACATGTGCTTCAGATCCTTCGCGCTTGTCGCTTTTTTTTTGTTGTTGCGGTAACTGCTGGAAGAAAAAAAAAAAAGAAAACGGCGAAGTGCCGCGCCGTCTCGTCGGTTCGTCGGTCGCACTCGCGCTGAGGTCCGCAGCTCCAAACCTGCACGGGGGTGGGGACGACGTCACCGCCTCCCTCGTCCGCCTCGCGGTCATCGCCACACGGCGGCTCAGCTGAGTGCTCACCTCATCCCACCTTCGTCTCTCTCTCTCTTATCCCCCTCCCCCCCCCCCATTGTACTCGTCTCTGGCGAGCGGCAGGTCGCACCCGTCAGCACAACTCTCTCTGTCTATCTCTCACGCAGTGGCAGCGGAAGGTAGGAGAGACGGAGGTGGCGAGGAACGTGTTCGTGTGTGCTGTGCGCACCCTCCCCCGGTCTCTCTCCCTCCCTCTCCTTCTCCTTCTCTCTGTCTCCCTCCTCAACGGCGTGTCTGCCTCACCTCGCTCCTTCTTCTTTCTGTTCTCCTCCTCACACACACACACAAAAAGAAAAGTCAACACGAGCGCCTCACGCACAGGCAGAACAGGTGTGTTGCACGTGCGGTGTGGTGTGTTGCACGTGCGGTGCGGTGCGGTGCGGCGCTTCCACGCACTGCACCACAACATCTTCCGCTTCTCTCTCTCTTCCCTCTCATCTCTCTTTCTGCTTTTTGTTTTCTTCTTCGCCCGTGTGTGTTTGTCTGTGAACTTGTTGATCATTGAAGGTGGAGGTTCTCCATTGCACTATCGGTGTTGTGTCGTCACAGGAAGCTCTGCCGCTACCACCGTGTCGTCGTGGCCCTCGTCGTCTCCGCGTCTCTCTTCTCTCTCTGCGTGGCGCACACGTGCATCTGTCTCTCTCTCTGTCTCTGTGCGACCTCACTATCGTCATTGCCACGGTTTGCATCGACGTGCTTCTCAGTCACGCTCTCTCCCACCACCTCCGCTGCGTCGACACATCTCGTGCACGCATGCACAGCCGACGGCGTCTCTCTTCGGCGTCGCTGCTTCACACACCGGACGCCGGGCTGTGCACCACCGCATCGCCGTGTGCGCCGTCGGCCGTCTCCCAGTCGTTGGGCGTGGCCAGCTCGCCACCGCGACCGCTGAGCCCATCCTCCGCCAGTCCGCCGCAGACTCCACACCTCACACCGACGCCGCGGTGCCGGTCGGCCATGGACGAGCGCCAGGCCAGCAGGGCCCCCGCGCCATCATCCGCGCTGGTGGAGGCGCTGACATGCAGCGCAGTAGCGGCGTACGTGCGCATGCTGAAGAGGGAGGAGGAAGAGGAGGACGCCGCTGCTCGCTCGTATCGCACGGCGAAGTTGCGCAGTGCCTCGCCGGCATGCGCGTGCAGCGCCGCCGCCGGCACGAGTGCCATCGACGGCGGCGACGCTCTCACGCGCGGCAAGGCGCACGTGGACGACAGCGAGGATGAGGAGGTGTACAACTCGCGTACGGCCCAGCACGTGCGCGCCTTCCTAGACGCAGTCGCCGCGGAGGGCGAGGCGCAGTGTCCTGCCTCAGCGGAGGTGCCAGACGACGACGGTGACGATGCGGCGGGCGCGGCGGCGAGGCTGCAGCGGCGCCTGGAGGAGTCCTCTGCAGAGGAGCTGCGCTCTGCGGTGGTGGAGGCGCGACTGGAGTTGTTGGCGGTGCTCTACGACCTCGTCACACTTGAGACGGACCTGACGGAGATGGACGAGGACGCAGCCGTGTTGGAGCGCGCGGTGGGGCAGCGGGACGAGACGATCGAGCTCTTGCGGCTGCAGCTCAGCACGGCAGACGAGTACAGTGAGGAGCTGAACACCGCGAAGCGCGAGGCGCTCCGCAAACTTAGCGACGCCAAGACGGAGGCGGCGCTGCTCAGCCAGCGCAATGCAAAGCTGGTGAAGGCGCTGGAGACGAAGGAGGAGGAGCTGCGGCAGAGCCTCGCGCACACGGCGGCCCTTCCGCCCTGCACACCGCCGTCGCGACGTGACGAGGGCACCGCCACGATAGCGGACGAGCACTCCGCCGCCGCCGTGGCTGCCGTCGAGCCGGTACGTACGAACGGCTCATGCGCCACCCCGCCACCGCGGCAGCAGCAACAGCAGCAGCAACAGCAACAGCAGCAGCAACACCGTGTGCTGGATGAGATGAGCCGCGAGCTGCAACTCGCTCGCGACGCTTTGCACACCACAGAGCACTCCAAGGTAGAGCTCGAAGGGCAGGTGCGGCGACTCACGGCAGAGCTCCGAGAGGCTCGCGCGGCAGCAACCGCCGCCGCGACGCTGAGTAAGAGCGGCGACCCCGCCGACACGGAGCGCATGCTGCGGCGTCGGTGCGAAGACGGCGCCCGCTACGCGTCCTCGCTGGAGGAGGAGACCTCGATGCTGCGCGAGAAGCTGCGCGTGCAGCAGGCTCGCACCGCCGCGGCGGAGGACAAGTGTGCCCGCCTCACGGAGGCGGCGGTGAGTCACCAGCCGCCACCACCACCACTACCACCGGCGCCGACCACGCCTCCTCGTGCGGCGGCGGTGGAGGCATCGGCGCCGCAGCGCGCCGGCACCGGCGGCGCCGTCGCATCGGCGGAGGCTCCGGTGGCAGCGTCGCTGCAGCGCCAGCTCGATCGCGCCATGGCGGACGTGCGGCGCTTCGAGCGCGAGTTGCAGGCGGAGCGGGAGAAGGCGCAGCGGCAGAGCACGACGGAGAAGAAGCTGCTGGACAACGTGGCGTACCTCACCCGCCAGCTGCGTGCCCGTGAGGCGCTCGACCGCGAGACACGCTCGCAGCGGCGTGCCGAGGTGAGCGCCGCGCGTGCCGACGGCGACGGCGTCACCGGCGACGGCGCTCGGCGCAGCGGGACCGGGTCGTGGATCGGTGCGGCTGTCGAGGACACAGATGGAGGCAGCGCCACCGCGTCGGCGCCGCAGAGCGCCAACCGCGGCTCATCCGTGGCGGCCGCCGGCCGTGGGAGCGCGTCGGCGTTGCGCCGGCGCCGCGACTCGGTCTTCGCTGCCCTGCTGAACGCGCAGAAGGCCAGTGAAGTGCGCCGCTCCTCGCGCGACGCGCATCACGGCGTCGCAGCCTCGCCCGTCCCTCCATCCTTCTCCATTCAACCGCTGCTCTCCCCACCGTCTGGCGACGGGAGCGCCGCGCTGTCCGAGGTGGACGCGGCGCCGCCGTGCGCAGCTCCGCCGCGGCCCTTCGCTGACCACCACCACCACCGCGTGATGCTGCACGTGGTGTCACCACGTCGTCGCGGCAGCTCATCACGCCTGCCCAGCTCAGCGGAGGAGGAGGTGAGGCGGAGCGCCGATGCTAGCTAGCGCTTCTCTCGTGTCTATCGGAGCCGGTGTACTCTTGTGTGTGTGTGTGTGTGTGGACGCGTGCAGACAGTCACACGGCGTCAACACACGGGCGTGTGTTTGTGAAAGAGTGGGTGGGGGTCCGATGAGAGGTGGAGGGGGCAGGAGCCGTCAATCTCTTGCACGGTCGCACCGCCACACCGACATGCCGCCACCACCACGTGCAGTCCGCCTCGCGCAGAGGGTCTGCACACGTCTCCTCTTCCACTGTGCTCCTGTCCGCTCTCTTATTGTTGTTGTTGTTGGGTTGGCTGCCCACTGCTCCTTAGATCAAGAGTCGGGACTACTACTACTACTACTCTCTCTCTCCCTCCCACTCAGCGACGCACGCCAGACGCGAGACTCGTCGACGGTGAGTCCACACGTCATCCGCGGTGGATGGGGCGGGGAAGAGAGGGAGGGAGCTCGACCGCTAGTAAAACAGCGCCGTCGTGTCGATGTGCTCCATCGCTGAGCTCTCTCTGCCGTCGTCCCTCCTCTCTCCCTCTCTGTGTATGTCTGATGTCGCAGCACACACCCACACAACGTGTGCGGCGGAGGGGAAGCGGATAAACACGACGGAGATGTGCACCACGTCGCCACTGACACATCACTCCACACATCTTCCACGCACGAGGCGGCAGAGGTAGACGCGAAGGGGGAGCGAGGCCGCGAGTTGCGCGAGGCACATCACTGCTGTCCCCCTCCCCTCCCGCGCCCAGCCAGCGGCACCTCTCCACGACGTCCGCCTCGCTCTATTTTACTCTCTCTCCGTTGGCCAGCCGCGTCGCTGCACCGGTGTTGATGTGTGTGCGCACACCGGACCGGCGGGTGGAGACCCGTGCGCGCCTCTCCTGCGTCCACCACGTGCACGCGCTCGTCTCCACTTACGTTCTGTGTTGTCCACCACTCGCTTCCTTCTCCTCTCTTTCCCCCTCCCCTCCCTCTCCGTATGTGCACACACACACACACACACACACACACACACACGTTTGTGTGCGCACATGGATGCTGCTCGCCTCTGCGGTTGCCGTAGTGAGAGTGAGAGGGTGGTGTGCGTGCGCGCCCCGCCTGTGTGCACACAGACACACACACATACATACATTCAGGCTCAAACAGGTGGTTGCCAGTGGAACACCGTGCGTGGACATGTCCATTGCCGACGGACGGCAGCCACTCGCGGCGAGCGAGGCAGTGCACGCCCAGTCGCCGGTGTGCATCGGCGACGACGCAGCAGCAGCAGCAGCGCTGGCGGTGCACGCGGCAGCGACACGGGCAGCGGCGAGGGAGTTCGTGCTCGCCGCCTCCGCTCTCCGTCCCACCGACGCCATCGCGCTGCTTCACGCTGTGCGTGCGACCTGCGCGGCGTCTGTGCAGCCGCCTGCCACCTCGTTGTGGCCCTTGCGCGTGGCACTCGAGGCACTCGCTGATGTTGTGGAGATGGACGTCAGCGGCTCCGGTCGAGGCGAGCGGGGAGCTGCTGCTGCCGCTGCACCCGCCTTGCGGCCCGGTGCACCAGTGCCGCTCAGCTTGGACGCACTCTTGCTGCACCTCCTCTCCGACGAGCCGCGACTTCGCGCCGCGCTGCGCCAGCGCTGCCGTGCCCCACACCGCGCGTCCTCCGCCGTGTCGGGCGAGACGGCGGCGGTTGTCACGCCGGAGGTGTGCGACGAGGCCGTTGCAGCTTTCATTCGCTGTGCCGCGTGCGCGGTGGTGGCGTACCGTGAGCTGCTCGGCGGCGCACCGGGTGCCGCTGCAGCGCCGTCGCCGCCCATCGCCACCTCCCGTCCGCCCTGCACAGCCTTGTCGCTCCTGCAGGCGGCGGCGTCGTCGTCCTACTGGTGCTCGACCGGGTGCGCTGGACTGGACGCGGCGTTGGGCGGTGGTGGGTTCCGTAGTGGGTGGCTCACGGAGGTGTACGGGGAGGCGGGGGCCGGCAAGACGCAGCTGCTCCTGCAGTCTCTGCTGCAGCAGTCGGCCACCGCCGTGTGCCACGCCGCGGTGGCGCTCGCGCTGGCGAACAGCGCTGACTTCGTGTTGCTCGCGGGGAGGGCCGCGGCGACGTCCGGCGCCGTCGGTCCGGCCGCGCTGAAGTGCCGTGATGTGTTCGGGTGCGATGCGGTGGAGGCGGTGCGCTGCGCCCTCCTGTACGTCGTGTCGGAGGACGTGCCCACCGCCAGACTGGGGCCGCTGGCGGCCGCGGCGGCGGATCGTGCTCTGCGGACCGTGGCGCGTCACCCGCTCCTGACGCAGCTGCCCGCAGGTGTGATGACCGCCGTGATGGCTGGGGCGAAGCGGACGTGCACTGTGCCCGTGGTGCTGTCGCGGCTGCACATCCGCCATGTCACGTCTCTGGCGGACGTGTTGCGGCTCACCGCGCTCCCATCGCCTCCGCTGTGCACGCCGGCTGCGGCTGGCGCCGCCCCGGCCGGTCTCCGCTGCGACGGCTTGGTCGACGCCGTTCGCTTGTTGGCGGGCACCGATGGTCGCGCGGTAGTGGTCCTCGACTCCATCGCGGCCGCCGCGGCATCGGGGCGGTGGGACGTGCACGGCGCCGCGCTTGATGACGCGACCGCCGCTGCCGTCGGCGCACAGCTGCGGCAGGCGGCGGTGGTGCACAACTGGTGTATCGTCGTGGCGAACCAGGTGCGGGCAGTCCCCACACACGCCAGGCAGCACCAACATCTCTGGACGCCTGCGAAGCGAGCCCGCTCCCCCACATGCACCTCCTCCGCGTCGGCTCGCGCTGTCGTGCCAGCGCTGGGCTTCTCGTGGGCGACCGCACCGCACTCTCGAGTACTCGTGCGCAAGGCACTGGCGCACGGCGTCCGCCAGCTCATCCTTCGCCACGCCCCGTCGCTGCCGCCGGCGCAGGCGAGCTTCACCATCACCGAGAGTGGCGTCGAAGATGCGTAGCGGGCGGCGTCGTGAGGCATTGAGAGTGTGTGGAGAGAGACAGAGATGAGAGAGAGAGGGGGGAGAGGGGCGGTACACGGCTGCATCGCCCTCTACCGTCATCCTCCCCGCTCCCCCCACCCTGCTCCTCCCATGTGAGTGTGTGTTTGTGTGTTTGTGTGTTTGTGTGTTTGTGTGTGTGTCTCCGCCGCGACGTGCGGCACCCGTTCCTGTCTGCTACATCGCCATCCATCTTCTTCGCCTACGCTCACGCGTCCGCGTCTCTCTCTGTGTGTGCGTGGGTGTGCATCTCTGCACGCATCCGTCACCGGCTGCCGGCCACATCACCCACACACACACACACACACACGCGTAGACGCAAATAGATGCATGTACACATGTGTTCAGAGACACTTGCGCAGATGCGCCTCCGCGTCGCTCTCATACATGCCCCTCTCTTTCTCTATCCGTCTCTCGATCCTCACCTCTTCTCACTTCGCCAACTCGCCGCGCACACACGCAGTGGTACGTCCGCGCTTCCCTTCACTCACAGTCTCTCGGCTCTGCTCGCCACCGTCGGGCGATTCTATTTCTACTGGCTCGGCTCTCCCGTCTCCTCCGCACACAGTGCCAGCGCTGTTACACAGACGCACATAGACGCACACAGACACACCGTGCACCTCCCCACTCCTCTCCCTCTCTCTTTCTTTCTCTTGAGTGTGAGTCGTGAGGGGGTTTGTGTGTGTGTGTGTGTGCGTGTGGGAGAGGCATGTCGTTCTCTCGGAGGGTGGAGCTCTTCCTTGCGCGGGCCTACTCGCGCAAGGGCGTGCAGTCCGGCCTCTTCTTCTGGACGGTGTTGGCCATCGTCCTCGCTGCCACCTTCGTCGTCTCCAACGTTCCTCTCGGACTGTACACGCCGACGGTAGGCTTCCAGCAAGGGAAGCACCGCGCGCCGCCGCTGCCGCCCACGACACCCGCACCCGCCGTGCCGGCCGGTCGCGGCATCCTGCGCGCACCGCACCAGCGCATCATCGCGATCGGGGACCTGCACGGCGACATGGCCCGTCTTCGCAGCATCCTGCGCGCGGCGGAGGTGCTGGAGGACGACACGGACGCCTGGCGCGACGGCTGCACCGACATCGTGGTGCAGCTCGGCGACATCGTCGACCGTGGCCCCGACGCGCCACAGATGCTGCGGCTGCTGTCGGAGCTTCGACCACAGGCGCTCGCCGCGGGCGGCCGGCTCATCACCCTCAGCGGCAACCACGAGCTGCTCGCGCTCACCGGCGTCTCAGTCCACGCGCACGCGGCCGTGATGAACGCGTCGGGCGGCACCGCCGGGTTCAGACATCTCTACAGCCCCGGCGGTCGCTACGGTCGCATGCTGGCGGAGGAGAACTTGGTGGTGGCGATCGTGTCCGACGTGGTCTTCGTGCACGGCGGCCTGACCGCCGCCTACGCCCGCCGCGGCGTGGACGAGCTGAACGCGGCGTGGTTCCAGAACGCGACGGCGGCGAACCTCTCGCAGAACGTGTTCGCTGACAGCGCGAGCCCTCTGTGGGACCGCAGCATCACTCAAGAGGCCATGATCGGGAACTGCGGCCCGTTGTCGGCCGGCATGGCAGCCCTCAAGGCGAAGGAGCGCATCGACGTGAACATGATGGTGGTGGGCCACACCCCCATGTCGCATGGCCGCGTCGGCACGTGGTGTGGCGGGAAGCTCATGACCATCGACGTCGCCATGAGTCGCTACATGCAGGACGGCGGCTACGAGGCCTTCCTCAGCTTCGACCCGACAGTGGCGAAGGTAGGCAAGAGGAAGAAGACACGCACCCTCGACGCGCAGGACCGGGTGCACATCCACTACCCGCTCGGCTCCGGCGTGCGCGCAGCGGCGGTGCCAGCCGACGCGACGTAGGACTCACCGTCTCCCCTCACGGGACGTCGCCGTCTCCCCCTCCTCCTCCTCCTCACTCTTCTTCTTCTTCTTCCATCGCTCTCACAGGTGGTCGCCTGAAGAAGCGCGTCCCCCCCCCCCTCACGTCTCTCTCTCTGTGAGCATGTGGGTGCGTGAGGGCACGACTCTCTCATCCTCCTCATGCCGCCTGTGTCGCACATGTTGACGCTCCGTCTCTCTCTCTCTCCTCTCTCCTCTCTCTTCCTTTGGTGTACTTCCACTCTCGCCGCACCTCTGCTGTCTACCTGTGCCTCCTGAAGAAGAGAACACGGCGAGGTGCGCGGCGGGCGTCTTTGTCGACTGCGAGTGCAGCGTTGGCGTCGCCAGCCTCTCTCTTGTGTGTGTGTGTGTCTGTGTATGTGTGTGTGCCTGTGTGTCTCTACTTCCTCCCTCTCTCTACTCTCTTCACAGGAGCCCGTGTGCTCCCCCCCGCTCCTCCCGCCGCCTCACTCGCGTCTCCTACTCAGTTGATCTCTCTCTCTCACTCTCTCAGCGTCGCTATGTGTGTGTGTGTGTGTGTAACATGGTAGCTGTTGCGCTGCCCCCCTCCTTTCTTCTCCCCCGTTCTTCCCCCGTTCTTCCCCTTCTTTCCCACGTCGCCGTTCTCTGTGTTCTCTCATGGTGTGCAGATGTGCACCCACCGCCATCTCGCTCGTCGTGCCGCGAACACCTCAGTGCACCCTCGCACACACACACAAGCACACACACGCAGCCAGATACGGTGTCCTCCCCCGCACTTCTTGTCTCCCTCCTTCCTCACACCCTCCTCCCCCTCCAGCGCCTCCTGTTGCATGTGCAGTGTTGCCTGATAATGCGGGGGGGGAGGCGGGTGGCGCCGTGCATCTTTCTACTTGTACGCCGTCTGCCTCTCGATGACGCTCCACTTCCTTCCTCCAGCTACTCCTTCTCCCCCCCCTCCGCCGCTTCACAGTCTGTGTGCGCCGTCGTCTTGCTCTCCTCTCGCGTCTGTGCATCGCTGCTGGGGAGAGTGTGCGTGTGCGTGTGTTGGAAGGACGCGGGTGCGGCACGCGAGCGGCATCGCTGTCGCCTCTGTCGCCCGTGTCTCTGGCACCCAGCAGAGCAGCCGCATACAGCTCTTTGTCTCCCTCTCATGAGATCCACTATCTCCCTCTTTCCTTTCCCTTCCTTCTGACGTCCTCCCACCACTTAAGGGGTACTCTCTCCCTCATACACACACACACACACACACACACACACATACACATCGCCATCGGCACACGTGCGTGCGTGTCAGCGCAGGATGCAGCTGAGTCAGAACGTGGCGCGGACGACAGTGCCGTCCTACTACCACATCCGCACCAACCTTCCGCAGCGCAAGCCGCAGAGTCAGTGGGAGGGTGTCTACTACTTCAGCGGTATAACGAAGCGACAGCAGCACGTGGTGCTCCTGCAGCGCAAGCATGAGCGGGAGGTGTACCTGCGCGGGTTCAACCAACGTGTCGCGGCGCTGCGCCAGCAGTACGCGCAACACCAGAAGACGCCGCTCGCCTCGTCGACGGAGCGACTGGCGCTGGCGAGCGCGTTGGCCAACTGCGGCATGCACGCGGAGGCGTCCACGTTCGTGGATGCGATGCACCACGGCAAGGAGCTGCGGGCCATGGACTACGTGCACATGATCGGCTCGCTGCGCGCCAGTGAGCTCGGCACGTGCATCCTGCACAGCGAGGCGGCCTGTGATCCTGCTCTCACCTTCAAGCTTCTCGGCGACAACGCCGGCGCGGAGCGGGCGGCTGAGGCGTATCGGTGGTACGACATGGCGATGTCCGCGATGGGCCGCGAGTGCGGTGGGCTGCAGCCCGAGTCGACCCCCGCCGCCTCCCAGCTGTCCAACGCGCTGATGCGTGCGCTCATGACGTGCGGCTACGCGCATGTGAAGGCAATTCCCGCCGCCGTGTACGATCGCATGGGGGCGCGCGGCATCAGCCCGACGGCGTCCACCTACGAGCAGGTGATGCTGGCTCTGGCGCTGCTGGGCAACACGGCGGAGGCCGAGGACATCTTCCGCTTTCTGCGGCACCGCCACGGCGACCACGTCACCGTCAACTCCTACAACGCACTGCTGCTCGGCCACCGCGAGGCGCGCGTCTACGACCGCTGCGACGGTCTCTGGCAGGAGTTGGTGGACCGCCGCTGGCCGCGCGCGAGCCCGCTCACGGCGGAGCTGTACCTCCGCAGCGTCATCGACCACTCCTACACGCCGACCTCGGAGGGGCTGCAGCGCTTCGGCAACGTCCACGTGGCGGAGAAGAAGAAGGTGCCGCTGGTGCTGACGCAGATGGACGAGCTCGGCATCCCGCGCACGCGTCTCTCCGGCCCGCTGCGCGACGAGGTGGAGGACGCGCTGCGAAAGTTCTCCATCTACCGCAACCGCTTCTACGAGTGGGGCCGCGCGGTGAAGCAGTTCGACTTCATTGAGTTCCGCCGCCGGCATGGCTGGATGTACGACCTGCACCTCATGAAGAACACCACCACCGTGCTGCCGCCCATCCGCGACCCGTCACAGCCGGACGCCACCATGGCCGGTGCAGCCATGATGGAGCTGCCCGCCTTCTTCACCGAGCGCCACCCGTGGGAGCGCGATGCGCTGGAGTCGGTGCTGTCCGTGTCGCGGCAGCGGGAACGCATGGACGACGTCCGGGCAGGTGACATCTACTACGATGACACGCGCAGCATCCACGAGCGGAGCAGCACGTGGATGAACGAGGTGCCCGAGACACGCTACGACCAGCTGTACGGCATCAACCACCCTGACGTGTCCAAGATAGGCATCCGCGCTCACCTCGACGTGGAGTACACGAACCGCAAGGAGGTGATGGAGAAAGACGCAGCGCTGGTGCGCAAGTCGATGCGGCGCGGCCGTCGTCTGCGCCACCGCGTGGAGGCGGCCCGCACGCACCGCAATGCGGGCTCGCTCACCATGAAGGAGGGCAAGTAGGCGACTGCCGTGCACCCCGTGTATGTGTGTGTGTGTGGGGGGGGTGCGTGCGTGCGTGCATGGAGTGCGTACAGGTGAGCCTCCGCCGGCGAGGGAGGTGCTACTGTCGGCGCGTCTGTGTGTGTGTGTGTGTGTGTATCGTGTAGTTGCTCTCACAGTGTCTGTCGTGTCCTTAACATCACAGGAGGTGCGTGTGTGACTGTGCGTGTGTGACTGTGTGTGTGTCTGCGCTCTCTGCTGGGGTGGACGGAGGTGAGACTCGGCGTGCTGCCACCAACCCGGCCTGGACCGCCCACACAGAAGTACAGAAGCAAAAAGAAATGGAAAGACACACACACACACACACACACCAGACGACATGTTCCATGGGGCGGCACCTCTCCAAAATGTGCAAACGTGTGTGTGTGTGTGTGCGCCACGCAACGCCAGTATCGTGCACTGTGGAGCGGTTCCTCTCCAACAGATCCCGCGGCGTCGTTTGCACGTGATGCGGACGGCGTTGAAGGCGACCTCGCGCATTCTCTCCCTCTCTCTCTCTCAGCTCATCAGCTCCATCTGCCGCTTCATCATCTCCCTCTGCTGTCTCTTGTCCTGCCGCGCGCACGTCCTTCTCCAACTCACAATGGCACCAACCACGTCCGCGCTGTGGATGCTCTGTGAACACGCGAACCGGAAGAGTGCGTCACATCCTCCCTCCCCCACCTCTCCGGCTTTGCGGCTGTGAACCGGAACAACGCACATACACACAACCACCCACACACACATCTGCACCGCTCACGCCGGTGCACGACTGAGCGACACGGCAGTGGATGACAGTGCGCCTCTCCCGCCCGTTCGTTCTTTGCCGTTGTGGTCTCCTCTTCTGCCGAGCCGCCTCCGCCACCCCCCCCCCCCCCCGCGCCTGTCTGCGTTGAAGAAAGGAAGAGCGAGAGACAGAGGCGGAGCATGGGACGTGGTCAGCCTCGCTCGAAGGCCGTGGACGTCACGAGGCGCGTGCTGATGCCCTCGAGCGTCACGGACCGCATCGCCGTTCAGGTGGCCCCGAGCAGCGTCGTTCAGATCTCCGAGGATGCCCTCAGCCCCACCCAGGGGAGCGACGTCGCCTTCGCCCTTCGCCGCGAGGGCAAGCTCGATGCCACTGTGAAGCTGTGCAGCAACTGGCGCCAAGGCACGTGCTTCCAGCACGCCGCGTGCCCGTCAGCCCACGTCTCGTCCTACTTCGGCGTCGGCTCGGGCGGTCCCCGAGTGCGCCCCGCGCCGGCCGCCGCCGCCGCCGCCGCGTCAGCCGCGCCGGCCCCGTCGTTCGCCTCGCGTGGCGTGCCCACCGACAGCGTGGCAGCGGCAGCGCCGCCCGCTCCGGCAGTCGCGCAAACGAAGCCGCGCGACACTGCCCCCGCCGCGGCGGTTCGCAGCCCACCAGCGCGCGAGGTACCGACCAATGCGCCGCCGTCCACACCGCCGGCCTCCGCCTCCGTCATCGTGTCCGCTGCAGGCATGCAGACTGTGTTGGACTCGCTCACCGCCGCCGTAGCGCGCCGGTCGGCGGCGGCGAGGGACGCCGTGCCTGCGGCCTCCGCAGAGGGAGGCGACACGGACAAGGTGGACACTCGCCCGCATCTGGACTGGCTGCGCGAGGCAGGTGCGCAGCCGCAGTCCGCCACGAACGGCGCCGCCTCTGCAGACCCGTCGTGGACGCCGCCGCACAGTGCAGACGAGCAGAGCCGCGTGAACAGTCTCGTGACGCTGGCCGGGGGCCTCCTGCTGTGCGGCCGCCTCTACGGGTCGGCTGAGATCTCCCAGTACTGGAGCACCTGCATGGCGCAGCACGGCGTCTCCGTCATCCCGAGGGGCTGCCAGAACATCGCCGCCGCGGCCGCACCGCCGGTCTTCTCCACCGCCCCACAGCCCAGCGTTCTGGCGGGCGGCAACGCCGCGGAGCCGCTCCGGCGCCACGCGTGAAAGGGTGGCGGCACCCGTCGTTGCACTGCAGCATCACCTGCTGCCATGGTGTGTCTGTGTGTCTGTGTGTCTGTGTGTGTGCTTTGTATCTCTTCCGTTCGCTGTCCGTGTGCATCCTCTCGGGGCCCCCGTTGTTCTCCTCCGTCGCTCACTGAGCATTCAGCGGTGCCGCGACGACGTGAAGAGGTTCTTCTCCGTCGACTGTGTGCGTCTGCGTGCGGCGCCGTTGGGTGTAGCGCAATCGTCCACCTTGCTCTCCTCCACCCCCCTCCCCTCCGTCCCCATTCCATGGACGACGTCGTGCCACGTGCACGGCCGCGGCGGGTGCGTGCGGCGCTGCTTCTGCGTTGAAGGAGAGCGAGTGTGAGTGTATGCTGTGTGCCTCTACGGGTGCTCTTCTTCTTTCCCTCTGTGTCCTCCGTGAGAGAGCACGCACGCGAGCTGAGGTGCCGTCAACACACACATACATACACACATACATACACACACACAAACACATACACATTCATAGAGACAGGGACAGTGACAGACACATACACCCACGCACCCATCCACGCACATAGAGTCTCCAGAGAGGCGCCGCTTCGAGACGAGGCGAGGCCGTGCTGGCTGTCGGTGCCGCTCGTGGCACTGTGTGGCGCGGTGAGAGGAGAGAGAGTGGAGGACGAGGGGGCAGGGGCGGCAGTAGATGTTGTCATTCCTCATCCACGAGTGTGGCGCCGCGGCGGCCGACCTGCCGCAGCTCGTGCGGCTGAAGTCGCTCCTCGACGCCGAGGAGTCCGGCACCGCCCTGTCGCCCCAGACCCGCACACCACCGCCGGCGCCGGCGCCGCGAGACTCGACCTGTCTCGGCTTCCTGCTGCAACGGTGCGCCAGCACGGACGAGGTGGCGCAGTGTGCGATGCTCCAGATGCTTCACGGGTTGCTCACAGACGAGGCGCACGACGTCCGCGTTGGCGGCCCCGCCACTGCGCACGACTCCTCGCTGCCGCCCGTGCCGCCCGTGCCGCCGCCGCCTCGCTCAACCGCACAGCACCGCGAGCACGCCGCCGGCACGGCGCTGCCAGACTCCGCTCTGCCACCGCCGCTGTGCATTCCGGTGCCCATCGTCCCCGGCGCTGGCGACTGGAAGGGCACCGTCGCCCTCCTCCCGTCACCGACTGTCTCCACGCAGGTGCCACCGACGCCGTGCGCGGCGGCGGAGGCGGTGGCGGAGGTGCGGACCAGCAGTGACGCGGCGAGCCCGAAGAACCGGCCTGCTGCGGTCACGGACACACCCGCCGGCGACGACGGCGGT
This sequence comes from Novymonas esmeraldas, assembly GCA_019188245.1. Taxonomy (NCBI): domain Eukaryota; phylum Euglenozoa; class Kinetoplastea; order Trypanosomatida; family Trypanosomatidae; genus Novymonas; species Novymonas esmeraldas. The sequence continues at coordinate 171,506 of JAECZO010000055.1, forward strand.
CCCGTCGTGCCCTCGCTCTCCGAACGGCCGCCTGCACGCCCCACACATGGAACACCCGGCGTAGCCGTCGCTGCCGCTGCTGCTGGTGCTGCGGCCGCGTCCCCCTTGCCGCCACGACACCCCCTGTATGTCCCCGCGTACGCCGGTCGCATGCCGCGCGCCGCGGCCGATGTCTTCGCCACCCGCAGCAGCGCCACGGTGCGTTTGCTCGCCGGCGGCGCGGTGCGCCCCTCCTCAGCAGGGCCGCGGGCACCGCGTCCCATGTCCGTCTTCGCCAAGCGCTTCATCGCAGACATGTACGAGCGAGTGAGCACGCCGCACGCCGGGGCCATGTCGTCTCCCATACCCACGCAGCAGTCCTCGCACCAGCCACCGCCGCCACCACCGGCTGCGCCGTCGGCGTCCTCGCTGCTGCTGGCCACCGGCAGCGGCGTGTACGCTGCGCGCGGTCGCCGTGCGTCTTCTGGACTCGCGCGAGTGGCGCTGCACGGCAACACCGTCGCGGCGCGATCGCTGCCCTTCACACCGGCGCCGCCACCGGGGCGAGTGGGCGGTGCCTGCTCGCAGGCCCGTCCCGTGCATCCAGTGAGTCCGCGGACGGCGGCAGCAGCGGAGACCGCTCCTGCGACCCCGAGTGCGCCGCCTGCTCGACCGCACTCTTCTCTTCCCCGCCGCGACACCTCCGCCGCCGCCGCGGATGGCGGGGCACTGGTGGTGGTCGGGGCGCGCATCCGTCTTCCCTCGCTCCCCACCACCCGCCACCTCCCCGCCCGCACAGTGCAGCGCCCGTCCTAAGCAGTTGAGAGAGGTGATGGTGATGGTGGTGGAGGAGGAGGCACACGGACGTGACTGTTGGGGCACTCCTGTCGGCGCACACGATCTCATGCTCCCTCCACCTTGTCTGCCTGTGTGTGTGTCTGTGTCTATGTGTGTACTCAACGGCGCCGTCTCCGTCGATAGAAGAGGATGTCTTTCTTCGTCCCTCATCACCTCCACCTCCACTTCACCCGCGATGTGCTCATCGCCCGCGAGGCCCGTGCATGCTTCTCCGACGCCGTGTCGAGCACCGGCACTGCAGCGCCTCTCCCTTCCGCCGTTCATCACAGACGCTGGACACACTCACTGTTGTGTGAGCGGAAGAGAACATCCTCGTCTCGCTCTCGCTCTTGTCCGCGTGTTTGCCTCTCCTTCTCGCGCACCTCTGACCTCCATCGCGCTTGAGCTGTTGTGGATGCACACACACACACACACACACACACACGCACGGACACACGCAGACGCGCATACTGACACACATTAACAGATGGAGGAGAGCTATGTCGATGGGAACCTTGGTCCCGTCTTTAACAACGCCGAGCCGCTCTCTCTGCCCATCGTAGCTCGCATTCTTCACGAGAAGCGTATCGGCGCGGAGGACACAGACAGGGTGAAGGGCGCGATGGTGCAGTCGTGCTGCGAGGCGGTCGATATCTTGCAGGAGGACTGCGCTCCAGAGAGCGCGGTGAACAGCTTGCGCACGCGGCGGTTGCGTCTGCGCATGGACGGCGGCGCTCTTGCCAACGCGCACTTGGCAGGGCTGCAGGTGGACGCAAGCGGGTTCGCCGTGCTGCCGCAGGACGGGGCCGCGCCGTCCGCTGCGGAGGCGCCGCCGACCGGCTCCGCCGCGCGGTTGGAGCGAGTGAAGCCGTTCGAGGTCATCGCGCTCGCCACGCTGCGGCCCGCCACGGCGAAGGAGGCGGTGGAGCTCATCCCGTCTCTCTACCGCTTCGAAGACGCTGAGCTCGACGACGTGCTTGGCATGCTGGCCTTCTAGCATGAACCTGCAGCCGCACATCTACGGCACGTTCAGTGCGGTTTGTGTGAGTATGTGTGTGTGTGTGTCTGTGTCTGTGTGTCTGTCTGTCTGTCTGAGAGTATGAAGTCGACTTGCGCATTCTCAGCTTCCCCCCGTCCTCGAAGGCGGCACCCACCGTCCACGCGCTCCCCTCTCTCCACCGGACCCGTCAGTGCGCATCGAACCGCCTCACGTGCCCCTCCTCCTCCTCACCACCGTCCTCCTTTTTGATATTCACATGATGTCCTGGTCTCCGCCATGGTGCTTTCCCACACACACACACACACACACGTGTACCTGTGCACACGTCCTGGTAGTCGGTTGCCACGCCGCCCACCGCCTCAAACGCACATCAGGACGGAGGTGCGGAGCACAGAAGCTGGCGCAGAACAGGGTGCTTCTCCACACACTCACACTCACACATACAGACGGAGAGCTGCCGTTGTTTCATTGTGGAGCAGCAAACTGCTCTGCCCACTCTTGCCCCCCCCCCCCCCTCCCGTCCCCCTCCTCTCGAGTGCACGTCTCGCCGCGTCCATGGCGACGTACAAGCGCGAGGACCTGCGCCGGGTGAGCTTCACGAACCTCGACGAGCACTGCGATGAGGGCATCATGTACGAGCTGTGCCTCCAGTTCGGCCCCGTCCACAACATCAGCTGGCCAACAGAGGTGAACATCAACGGCATGCCGCAGCGCGCCTCACGCTGCTACGTCGACTTTGGAAACGCCGAGGATGCCAAGTACTGCTTCGAGGCCCTCCACCGCGCACGTGTGAAGCTGTTCAACAAGGAGCTTCGCGTGGCGCACGTGAGCACCGAGCTGGGCCAAGGTGGCGCGGCCGGCCTGCAGCGGAGCGGTGCGGCGGTCATCGGCCTCCACGAGGTCGGCGCGAAGGTGGTGGTGCGCAATGTCGACTACCGCGTCACGGAGTTCGACGTCACGCGCTTCTTCGAGAGCTTCGGCCAGTTCGCAGCACCGCCGCGCATGTTGCGCGACTCGGTCGGGAACTTCCGCGGCACGGTGGTGCTGTCGTACAAGACGTTCGAGGCGAGTGATCGTGTGATCGGGGAGATGGACCAGCGGACCTTCCGCGACCGCGTCATCTCTGTCTACTACGCGCTCATGGAGGACGGCAGCGGGCGGCAGCACGGCACCGCCGAGGAGCGCGCCAACGCCTCGCTCATCCGCGAGGAGGAGAGGCGCTACCGCGAGTTGGTGGCGAAGGAGATGGCCGAGGTGCGCCAGGAGCGGCAACAGACGCGCGTGCAGGACGCGTCCTGGGCGGAGAAGGTGAGTGTGTACAACCGCCCGCGACAGTGATGAGGCGGTGCGTGTCGGCGGACCGCCCAGGTCGATGCCCGCCTCGACGTGGGGGACGGGAGTACAGACGAGCGACATCCGCCCCCCCGTTCTCCTGCTGTGTGTGTGTCAACTCTGTGTCTCGCCCCGCTCAGCCGCGGCTGGCCGCACTGTGCGCGCACAGTGTTCGACCGGCCCAGCACATCACCTCCCTCTCCTTCTCCCCTTCCCTCTCTCAGACGAGGAGCTGCAAGACAGTGCAAGAGAGAGAGAAGGTCCCTCCTCCCCTCTCTCGGGGTCTGCTGCTCGAGTTGCAGTGGTGTGTGTTCGTGTGCGGTCATCGCAGGAGTACGGTGACGAGGGTACTGGCTCTGTGCACGCCACCACGGCGTGGCGGTGTTGTCTCCCCTCCTCTCCCACTCCATCCACTTGCATGTGTGCACACGCGTGTCACACATGCGCTGACTCCCCTCTCACGGTCCTCCTCCCCCGCAGAGTACCCTCCGCCCCCTCCCTCTGTTCACTCACCGTCGCGGCTGCCGGGCGTCCCCACCACTCCTCCTACTGCTCTCTGATGCACACCCACCCGCTGACAGCGGGCGGTGCTGCGACGCCGTCGCCCATCCACATGTGTCACGCGCACTGAACTGCACTGCCGGACCTCGTCTGAGCTGCTCTCCCCCACTTTCTTGCTCGTATCCATCAAGTCTTGGCGGCTGCACCACCACGCACACCGGCGTGCGTGGAGACACACACACACACACACAAACACACACATACATAGACGCACATATACACACACATACACACATATACACTTTCGTACGTACATACACACAGACAGAATAGAATTGGGTGGTTGGCAGCAGCTCCACAGCCGCATGCAGCGACGCTCGACTACGGCAACGACGGCGGCGGCGGCGGCCGCCGTTGCACCGCACCGCGATGTGGAGGACCGTCTGCAGCGCGCACTGCACGAGAACAGTGCTCTCAAGTTGGAGAGGAATGATCTCCAGGAGCGGCTGAAGAAGTTGCAGACGCAGTTCCGCCGCCTGGCCGCGGACTGGAGGCAGACGCAGGACAGCGGCGGCGGCGGCGGCGGCAGTGGGGCGCCGTCGGTGCGTCCGCACTCCGCAGGCGAGACGGCGTCGTCGCTGGCGACCTCTGCGGCCCCGACGTCTGGCGCACCGCCGCTGCTGCCCGTACTGACTCCCAAACTTCGAGCCCACACCGCCTCTGGCGCCTCCTCAGCTGCGGCGACGCCGCTCACGAAGCAGACAGGCCCGTCGCTGGTGTACGGTAGTGGGGCTGGTACCGGCGGCGGGGCCAGCGAGGCGGAGCTCGCGGCGTGCAAGGCAGCGCTGGCGCACACGCAGTTGGAGCTGCAGCAGGTGCGCGCCGCCGCCGCTGCCGCCGGCGCTGCTGCCGCCTCTGCAGTGGCCGCTGCACAAGCGCGGGCAGCCGCACCGCAGATCGCAGGCCCGGCGACGGCGGGTGCGTCCGCTGTCGGCATCACAGCGGCGCAGCAGGAGGCGAACAACCTCCGTGCGCAGCTGCAGCAGGTACGCGAGGAGCTGAACGCGGCTCTTCTTGCGCGGCAGCAGATGCAGACGCAGTCGGAGCACACGATGCAGGCGCTACAGCAACAGGTGCAGGGAACTGGTGCGGCCCAGCAGCAGCTGGAGGCGCAGCACCGCGCCGCCATCGACGCCCTCACACACGAGAAGCAGCAGCTGAGCCTGAAGGTGCGGCTGATGGAGGCGGAGAGGCAGGCGAGCGTGACGGCGCCGGTCGGCTGCCCCGACCCGGCGGAGGTGGCGACGCTGCAGGCGGAGCTGCACCGCAAGGCGAGCGAGGTGGCGCTTCTCAGCAGTCGCCTTCAGCATGCGCAGGCGCAGGTGGAGACGTTGAAGGGCGAGTGCACCCGCCTGATCGCGGAGCTGAAGACAACGCACACGGACCACGCCGACACGAAGAAGGCGCTCTTCGCACTCGAGCACGAGGCGGCGGCGCTGCGCGCACGGTGCGGCTCCCAGACGGAGCTGGAGCTGTCGCTGCAGAGCAAGACGGCAGAGAACGTGGGCCTCGAGCAGGAGCTGCTAAAGATGGTGAGCTCGCTGCAGGCGTGTCAGCGGGAGACCGAGGCGGCGGTGCGCCTCGACTTCCAGAGCCGCCTCGCCGATGTGCAGGAGATGCGCGATGCAGCGGAGCGAGAGCGGCGGGAGGCGGAGCGGCGGCTGCTGAGCTGTCAGCACGACATGGCGGAGCTGCGGCGCCGGCTGGAGACGGCGCAGGAGGATGTCCTTCTGTACCGCGGTGAGGCAGCCAAGGCAGAGAAGGAGAGAGGTGTGCTGTCGGCGCAGATCGCCTTCGCAGGACACACGGCCACGGCGGCCGGCACGGGGCTCAGCGACGACGACGTGCACCGCGCCTTGGCGGTCGCGGCGATCCGGCGGAGAGACGCACGTGCGTCGGCTGGGGACGGCAGCGCGGACGGTGCGTCGCGCACGACAGAGTCAGCCGAGGCGCTGGAGCTGTTCGAGGCGCTCCGGTGGGATGGGGACTGGGAGCAGGGTCAGCTGCGCGAGGCACTCGCCACGGCTGCGATGGACATCGAGCTGGCCGAGACGCGGTGCCAGCAGATGAGCGAGCAGGTGGAGCAGTCCCGCGCGCTGCTGCGCCGGGTGAGCGAGGAGCGCGACATGCTGCTGGAGGAGAGCATCGCCCTGCGCGGTCGTGTGACACACGTGCAGTCCATCTTTGCACGCCAGCAGCTGCAGGCGTATCGGACAGCCCGCGACACCGGCGGGTGCGACGGGCTCATCGCCTTCTCCATCCGCGCGCTGGTGAGCGAGGAGGCCGCCATGTGCCGCGCGCTCGGCATCCCCGGCCTCACCGCCCCCGTCTCGGTCTTCTTCACGCTGGAGGGGCTGGCGGACTACGAGGCGATGGTGGGGCCGACGCTGCACTCCCTGGACGACGTCGTCGACGTGCGCTTCCAGTACGAGGGGCTGGCGAAGGACGCGGCGACGCTCGCGTGTGTGGAGCAGACCACCTTTGTGCTTCAGATGCACGCCGCAGCGGGGGACACGAGCCGCCTCGTGGCGATGGCGGAGCTGCCGGGGACGGCGCTGCTCAGCGCCCGCGAGGCGCCTGTCGAGGACACGCTGACGCTGATCGACGGCGAGGGCCAGTCGCTGGGCAGCGCTGTGGTGGAGTTCTGCTGTTTGCGGCTCGTCTTGCCGATCCTCCTCGGCGCGCCGCTCGCCGATCCTCGCGCCGGTGGCACCGCTCTCAGTCTCTCAGCGCTCGAGATCAAGTCCGCGATGGTCGCCCTGCGCGCTGTGCGCTACCTGCGCATCCAAGTCTTCCGGGCCGAGGGCCTCGGCGGTGGTGTGGAGTCCACCGGTGCAGCACCGCAGCCGTACGTGTTCTACACGGCCACGTCGCCGCTCTCGGCGCTCAGCTGCGTGCGGGACACGGTGGTGCGCCCGTCGAGCCGCGCCTTCACGGCGGACCCGGTCTTTGACGCCGCACCGGTGGACCACCGCGTCGTCGTGGACGCCTCGCTCATTCGCTTTGTGGCCACCGGTGTCGTGAGCTTCGTTGTCTTCGACGAGCGCGCCGCCGACGTGCAGGCGAACCTCGGCGTGGCGGAGGTGGCGCTGCGTGCGCTGCTGGACGCGCCTCACGCCACGATTCGCCTGACGGAGCGACTGCACCCGCAGGGCTCGCTCAGTGTCGGGCTGTCGTGGGTGAGCGGCGCGTGATGTTGCTGTCTAGGTGGGTGGTGGTGGTGGTGGTGGTGGTGGTGGGGACGCGCACACACACATGCACGTGTGTACAACGTTTTTGTGTTCGTGTCTGTATGTCTCTCTCTCTTTCATTGTCTTGATGTCAGTGTGTGTTGGTGTGTGCATCATCTGTGTCCTCTGCGGCTCTTCTCCGCCCTGCCACTTCGCCTCACGAGCAAAAGACACCATTGTCCAACCTCTCAGCGCAGGGGGCGTGCGGTGCGGCGTCCGCGCAATCCAGAGCAACTTCCCCCCGACTGGGACAGATGCGCGCTGGCGAAGCAGCAGAGGTCACGCACCGATCTACATGGCAGTCGCCGCCCGTGCTTGCCCGTCGTCCGGGCGAGTCACGCGTGTACACTACCACCCTTGAGCCGCTACAGCGTGCCAACACCTGCGACGTACGCGCGCGCGTGTGTGTGTTCTCGACAGTCGGTGGCTGATGCATCTACGCACCGTGACACACACACACACACACACACACGCATGAGAAAGAAAGCTCATATCACTTTCCTCCTCTCCTCTTCCCTGCTCTCTCACTCTCTCACTTGCTGACTCACCCGCGCCTTAACACCCGCTCACATATCGTCTCTCTCTCTCTCTGTGTACGCCAGTCTCAGTGCTGCCGCTGCCGCCGCCGGTGCTTGTCCGCCGTCGCGTCGTCTGGCCACGCTGCCAGACTTGGGTCTCTTCTCCTCTCCATCCTCTCCCCCCCCCTTTGTCCATCCGCTGGCGCGTCCGCTCCCACAGAGCGCCTCCACACACTCTTTCCTTCTCTCCTGTTCGCCGACGGCGCACGCACGCGTCCCCCCTCTCCCTCTCACTCCCTCTCCCGTCACTCACTTGTGTCGTGCGCTCGTCTCACTGCCCTGTTCTCCTGCCACTGCATACGCAACGCACAAACGTTTATACCAACTGCGTGCGTCCAGTCGCTTATTTTCACGTGTGTGTCTGTGTGTGTGTGTCTGTGGCGTGGAGGGGCGTGGGGGGACTCTTCTATCTCCGCTCTTGTTTGTGTCTGATCACCCGCGCCGCACGCCGTCCAGAGGTACCATCACACACACAGACACACACATTTTTTGCGGGGCGCACCTCGACAGTTTGGCACCAGTTTTCTCTTCTTCTCTTTGTTTCTCTTGTGCACAGTACATCTTCTTGCTCGCTTGTCTGACCATCCCTCTTCCCTCTCATCACACACACACACACACACACACACGCACACACACGCACGTACACACCTCCGCCACGATGGGTGACTCACAGGTGTCCTCTGTGTACAGCCGCAACGGCGGCACGCAGTCCATCACAGATGTGAACTCCATCATGACAGCCAACGGCGCTGCGCTGCGCAACTCCGGCGTTCTCTCGCCGCTGGCGTGGCAGGCGGCGCGCCCCTTCTCCTCCGCCTCTCTCACCGTGCTCGGCCTGACCCGCCGCGACGCCCCCTCCACCTCCTCCCACGCTCCGTGGAACATGTCCCCCAACGCCGGCCAGCGCCGCCGCCACCATCCGCGCGGGCACGAGCACAGCCGTGCACCGACGCCGAGCTCGCCCTCCTCCGCCAGCCCGCCCCCGCCGGAGTCGCCAGCACTCGTCCCCGGCGGGCCCTTCTCCATCGGCACGGCCACGGTGATGACCTCGGCGGAGCGCAACGCGTTCATCACGGGGCTCAGCGGCTTCCATGGCTTCGCAACGCGCCTCCTCGGCAACGGCGGCGGCGATCGCGCGACGTCCATCCCAACGAGCCCGCACACCCTACACGGCGACGCGGACGCCGCGCACGGCCTGGTGGCGGTGGAGCGATCACCTCGCGCGTCGCGGTCGCCGATGCGGCCACAGGCGCCGTCACCGACGCAGCTGCAGTCCGGCCCTCCACCGCGGCGACCACCGTCGGCGGGCAGCGCGCCTGCCGCCGGTGACGCGGACGGGTCATACCGGCCTCCGCGGTCTCCCTCCTCGGCGTCCCACCTCTCCTCCGCCCCTCACGAGTTGCGGGGCGTGGGGGCTGCGCGCATGTCGCCCGACGCACCGGAGCGACGCAGCGGCGGTGTGTCTGTAGCGGGTGGCAAGGAGGGCAGCGGTGGAGGCAGCAGCGACAGCTTGGACATGGACTGCCGCTCCACCGCGCCGACGACCGGGCCACCGCCGCCTCTGAGCAGCCTCGTGTACAGCGCCAGCCACACACAGGATTCGGAGGCGCCACCCGATGTGGAGACAGTGTTCCACAACTATCTGGAACACACGCGGTACCGCATCCTTCACGCCGACAGCAGCGACACCGAGCGCGCCGTCGAGCTGGACGGCCTTCTCATGCGCTGCCAGGAGCTCTTCAGCCTGTTAGGGGACATGTACGCAGTCGCGCAGGAGCAGCACACGGTCGTCGACCGCAAGCGGCTGTCGATGGTGAAGGTGCTGCCCTACGACGAGGTGTCCGCGACCACGTCGTCGTCATCACGAGACAACCACGAGGCCGGCGATGGCCACGACGGCGACAGCGTCTCCTCGTCCACGTCGGCGGCCGGCTCGTCGCGGTCCAGCAGCCAGCACAGCGGCGGGTCCGCCTCCCAGCGTGAGAAGGGCAAGTCGGCCACGCCGTTCGCGTCGACGACGCGGCCGCGGGCGTCGCAGCTGCCGCCGTTGAGCGGAGGCGCGCAGTCCAGCGCCGCTGCGGTGGTGCGCACGCACGAGGCCTTCGAGCGCGGTCGCCGCACCAGCGTGAGCAGCACCAGCAGCAACGGCGGCTGCATCGAAGTGCTGAACAACTACTGCGTGACGCGCCTGGTGGGCGTTGGGGCGACAGGGCGCGTGTACCTTGCGGTGGACCGACAGACGTGCAAGACCTTCGCCATCAAGACGGTGCCACGCCACTCCCGCAAGGCCGTCGCCCGCCGCTTCCCGCTGGCATCAGTGAGTGAGTCGGAGAGCGAGGCGCTGCCGTTGGACGGCTCCCCGCTGGAGGCGGTGCAACCCGATGTGTCCCGTGTCCACTCCATCGTCCCCCGCCCCCTCAACATGTACATCGGCGCGGCACGGCCACTGGAGCAGCGGGATAAGCCGCGGGACAGCATGGATGTGAGCCTGCGCGAGGCGGCGCTGGAGTCGTTGCTGCTCGTCGTGTCGACCGGCCACCAGGCGGACAGCGTCATCCCATTCGTGGAGAGTCAGACCGCGTCCATGTCGGCCGCCGTCTCCGCCGCCTCCGAGAGTGAGACGCGGAGCACCGGCAAGACGCTGCCGCCACGGGCCAGCTCGGGCAAGGCGCTCAGAGGCCCCGCCTCGCCCACCCGCTCCACACCGCCGCCGCCCACCACTGTTGTGCAGCCCTCCATCCCGAGCGACGGCGCCAGCTCCAACCCCTCTGGTGGCCCGTCCGCGTCGGCGCCGGCGACTGATCTGATCCCGGTGGAGCGCGAGATCCGCATCATGCGACGGGTGCGCAACCACCCCCACGTGGTGCAGCTGAAGGAGGTGATCGACGACGAGGACGAGGACACGGTGCACCTCGTGATGACGTACGCCGAGAAGGGCCCCCTGACGGTGATGCACAACTTCGACACCATGTTCGGCTGCGCGCCATGCGACGTCGTGCGACCCTTCTCGCGCTGTGCCCGACTGCTGCGCCAGCTGGCCGAGGCGCTCATCTACACCCATCGCCAGCGCATCGTGCACAACGATGTAAAGCCAGACAACATCCTCCTCACCGAAGCGGACACGATCCTGCTCACGGACTTCGGCGAGAGTGTGCTCATCCCCAAGAACGCATCGCAGCTGCCCGCGTCACGGCTGTCCTTCGGCCCCGTGAACCTCGCGGGCGGCGAGGGCATGAACGCCAGCGTGCTTGTCCCACACAACCGGTGGAAGCCGGGCCGCGGCGACGGCGACAGCTGGGCCACCTTGAGCACGGTGGAGCGCTCCGCGTCGTGCTCCTACGGCGTCGGCCACTTCGCCAACTTGTCGCAGATGGCGGGGGATGCATCCTTTCTACCCGACTCCTCCATGTTCCTCTCCGCCGGCGTCGACGTCGAGGGGCGGCTGAACGGCAACCGGTCCGCGATCGGCACGCCGGCCTTCGCGGCGCCGGAGCTGATCGAGACGAGCACGTGCAGTTACGACTCCGACGCGTGGTCCTTCGGCGTCGTTGTGTACGCCGTCATCTTTGGGCGTCTGCCGTTTGCGGCCGCGACGATCAGCGACACCTTCGACGAGATCCTGCACGGGCCGCTGTCCTTCCCCGCCCTGGAGGAGGTGCCGCAGCGCGTCGGCATGTCGGAGACGACCTATGACCAGTGGGTGGAGATCTGCACGAAGCTGCTCGTGCGCGAGCCGCAGCAGCGGCTGCCGCTGACGTCCGTCCTCCGCCACCCTCTCTTCCGCACCGCCTCAGCGGTCGGCGTGCGCCACACCGCGCAGCCGGCCGGCATCGTTGAGCTCCCGCGTGGGCGGCGCCCGCTGAGCGGCCTTCACGGCGAGACGCCCTTCTCGGCGGCGTTGCGCCGGTCCATCCGCAGCGGGCAGGTCTCGCGTCCCATGTCCGGCCGGGAGGTGCCGCCGCTGATCGCGCGAGGGGTGCGCACCACCATGCCACCCGCCATGTCGCGCGAGGCCGCCGCCGCCGCCGCCGCCGCTGCTGCCGCAGGGGGAGTTGGCCCCGACACGAGCCCCCTCTCCAGCCGGCTGGTCAGCACGGCAGACTCCTTCGTCACGTCGTCCACGATGGGCAGCTCCACGCGGGACTCGATGCTGCACCGCCACCGATTGCAGACGGTGGTGGCCCACAGCCAGACCTCCTCCCTCGCCACCGCGGCCACCGGCATGTCCAGCGCGTCGGTAGGCGAGCCCGCCGCCCTCACCGGCCTCCCCGTCCGGGCTAAGGCGCCTCCACACGCCGCCGTCAACGACCCCGCCGCCACGCCACCGCGCACACCCAACCCACAGTTGTCACCCAAGACGCACGCACTGAACCGGTGCGCGACGCAGCCCGCCTCCCCGGCGGTGCGCCACCCGCTCACCAGCGTGTTGGGCACGCACCTCCTCCCCTCTCCCACCTCCTCCCCGACGGCGGCGGCGGTGGCGGCGGTGGCGGCGGCCCCTGACAGGGGACTACAGCCGCCGCCGCGGCACGAGACGGCGCCGCCAAGCAGTCGTGCGCCGTCGGTGGCGGAGCTCGCCGGCAGCGTCGGCGAGAGTCCCATCAGCCGCTCGCTCTTCTCCGCTTCGGTGCCGCTGCGTGCGTCGCCACCCGAGGGCACCGTGACCGCGGGCACCCAGTCCACGAGCGGCGTCTACACGGCCTCGCCCGTGCCGCGCCCCCTCACCCGCGCCGGCAGCATCACGCCCGACTTCGAGGCCAGCACCGGCGGACTCGTGATGTCGCCTCCATCAGAGAGCGTCGGCGGAGCAGCGAGTGTCGCGGCTGCCGCTGCCGCTGCCGCTGCTGTTGCTGCTGTCGTAGCCGCGCCTGCCCCACCGTCATCATCGCGGGCGGCGTCGGCGCCGGGGCGGCCACGCTCCGGTTCGGCTGCGAGGGACGTGCCAGAGTCCGGTGATGGACCCACGCTCGCCCACACGCAGCGCCGGCGCAGCGAGGAGGAGCCGTGCGAGGGGGAGGGCAACAGCGCGGCGGACTCGGACTACTTCTCCTACTGGGACTCGATGAGCGACGTCAGCGGCGGCCTCGGCGCCGGCAGTGTCAAGGACGCGGCCCTCGACGCGGAGAGGGACGAGGGGGAGTCGCCGCGGCCTAAGCCGCCGCCGCGGATGTCGCGTGCGCGCTCCTCGGGCTCCTCCGGCCGGGTGACGCCGCTCATGTCTGTGCAGGAGGTGGCGGCGCAGTACAGCCGGCACAAGGGCCGCAACAAGCGCGTGAAGTTCGTGCCGAGCTCCTCCACCGGCGACGCGACGCTGGCGCTCGGCGGCTCTAGCGAGCAGTCCGCGGCGAAGGAGGCTGTGCAGGAGACGCGAGGCGCAGAGTCGCCGGCGCAGCGGCGCGTGGCGGTGCCGTCGCCGCCGACGGACAACTCCAAGTCGAACAGTCCCGGCCGCCGCAGTCTCTCACCGCAGCAACCGCCTCGCGACTCGGCAGTCGAGTCCCCATCAGCGTCGGGGACCAAGTCGCGGTTCTGGCGACATCGATGACGCGACACGGGCACGCGCATGTGTGTGTGTGTCGTCCTTCTTCTTTCCCTTCCTCCCTCTGTCCAGGTCTTCCTCTAAGTTCCTCGTGCGTCACTGCACGAGTGAGATGTATACTGTCGCCAAGACGACGCCCTCCTCCTCTTCCTCTTCCCCTCTCTCTCTTTGTATGCGTATGTGTGTGTACATCCATGTAAACCACCTCTCTTCCCTCTCCCCTCCTTGCTTCCCCCCCCCCCCTCGGGCCATGCTCGCTCATCTTTCCACACGCACACACACGCACACACGCATACAGACTCTCAGACACACTGTCACTGACTCACTCACACACACGTCGGGAGTGTGTGGTGGGGTGGTGGTGAAGAGAGGTGCGGCGCACCCAGGGTGGCGCTGTCACAACTGGTGTGCTCGCGTGTTTGCGTATGTACTGGTGCATGTGGCTCTGTGATGAGTGTGCGCACCTACCTCCTTCATCAGCGCTGACAGGATCTCTTGTGGAACATATGTGAGTGCGTTCGCGTGTATGTGTGTAGTTGCACACGGATTTCATCTTCTCTCTCTCACCTTCTTGCTCATTTTTTTTTTTTTTGTATTGTTGGATTGAAGGTGACGTCTGTGTGAACGCGCCTGTGTTTGTGTGTTGGGGAAGAGGTAGAATGTCGATATGTGTGTATGCGTGTGTGTGTGTGTGTGTGTGTGTTTGAATGGGAATCTGCTTGCCCTTCTTTGTGATGACACCTGCCAACGACTTCAACATCCCGCTCGGTACCGTTCCGCTCATCTTTCCAAATACACACACACACACTCACACGAGCGAGTACATGTGTGTGTGTGTGTGTGTGCCTGTGTGGACTTCTCGCTTGATTCTTGGTATGTTGTCTGTTTTTCTTTTCTCTTTCTTCCGTTTCTGATCTCTCTCGTCGTGTGCGCACGTGATCGTCTTCACGTGTGTCTGTGTATTTGTATGTACGTGCACGTCTCACTCTCTTTCTCTAAACGTGTGCTCAGCCTTTTACCTCCTCCCTTCTCCCTTCCTCCGAACCACGAGCTTCCAACGCAGACAGAGCCTCGCGATGGTCACGTGCGTGTGTCCACATCGCCTCCTCACCTTGAGCTGCGTCCAACGCGAGTGTACGGTGTGCTCCTGCACTCATCTCTGTGTGTATCTTTGTGTGTGTGTGTGTGTGTCTGTGTACGTAGGTACGTGTGTCGGCTCGCTCGTCTTTCCACCTTTTCCCCTGTCGTCTCCTTCAGTTCCCTTATGTCTTCTCGGGTGTCCTGCCCATGTCCTCTGCACTCCCCTCCCTCGTATCCTGCTCCCCGTCCACACACCGCACCGTCGGCGCAGCTCACTCTTCATCTTCTTCGCCCCTGTGGTGGGTGGGCGAGGACGGTAGCAGGTGGCGCCTCAGCGTAGCCGCCACGTCCTCGCTCACTCTTCTCCTCCTCCGCTCCTCTCAAGCCCGCGCACCGATCAGACACACACACACACACACACACAGACAGACACAGAGACAAAGACAGAGAGAGATGTGCCTCCGCGTGTGTCTGCGTGTGTGTGTGTGTGTGTGTGTATCCGTGCTTGAATTGGGTGGACGCCGTGCCGCTCAGGCTCATCTTCACCCTTTCCTTGTCACTTGTCTCGTTGCCCTTGACTGACCAGATGTACAACACACACACACACACACATACCCACACAAGCGGCAGTAAAAGAAGCGAGGCGTACCGCGCCGATGTTCGTGTGTGTATGTGTGTGTCTCTCTCTCTCCTTCTTCTTTTGTTAGGCTCTGTCTCTTGTCGGGTGCGCGCGGTGCTTCTGTTGGTGTTGCTGCGCTTGTTGTTCAGCAGCTACGCGACCGCGCTGTGCTCTCCCATCACCTCCCTCCCTTGTCCCTTCGTTTTTTTTTTTTTTTTTGTATTTCTCGCCACACACACACACACACACACACACACACACACACACACACGCTGTTCTGTGCATGTCGGTGGTGGTGTTTGTTTCTGAACAGTTCATGGAGCTTCGTGTGCGTGACTTCACGCACGCACAGACATACGTGCGTATGTCTGTCTGTGTGCGTGTGTGTGTGTGTGCTTCTGCTTCTTTTTTTTTTTTTGCGGCCACAGTGGGCCTTCTTTTTTTTGCTTCCTCTGCTCTCCTCCTTTGTAGAGCTTTCATTTTTTTTTTTTTTTGAATTGAGTCTTTGTGTGTGTGTGTGTGTGTCCGTTGTTGGTAGTGTATGTGTTTTTTTTTTTTTTTTTTTGATGTTTCTTCACTCAGCCACATATGGACGTGCTGCGTCTCTCTTTCTCTCCTTCTCGTCCCACCACCGTCGCTCTGCGTCAGCGTCGCTGTCTGTCTGCGGATGTGTGCACGTGTGTATTTGTGTGTGTGTCTTTGTTGCTCTCTCTATCAAGCTGCTCCGCTCCTGTCTTCTTTCCTTTTCCCTATCTCCCTGCGTCGCTTCGGCGTCTCTGTGATGGGGTTCGTATGCACCGGCTGCTGCACATGCATGAGTCTTTGTGTCTTTCTCTGTGTGTCGAACATCTCTTTTTTTTTTTTTTTTTACGACTGTCTCTTGTATCATGTCACATATGCTGCCTTCTTATGTGAGTTGATGGCGTGTGCAAAACTGTCGTCAGCAGCGCGCGTATGTGTCTCTCTCTCTCTGTCTCTCTCTATCTCTCTCTTTGTGTTTTTGTGTCTGTGTGTGTGTCTCTGTGTGTATGTGTGTGTTGTGTGTCTCTCTGTGTGTGTGTGTGTGTGTGTGCGTCTGTGTGTCATCTCGCAGGGAAGGAACGCTGTGGTTTGAAGAGGATGAGGAGGTGCTGTGTGCGTTGCACGCTCTCCGTACGTCTAGGCATTTTTGTGTGCGTGTGGCACTTCATCAGTGTGTGTAGGCGCATGTTCCATTTTTTTTTTTTTTATAGACATTTGCGCTGTGTCTCGTCTTCTTTTGTTTTCTCCTCCTTTACTTCTCGTCTGTCTGTTTGTTCTCTACGTGTTTGTGAACGCGTCACGCCGCTCACGATGTTTGATGCCCCCCCCCCGCCCTTCATCACTGTCGCTCCGTCACCACTTACAGTGGCTCAACCGCCGTCTCCCTCTCCCCCCCTTCCACACACACACACCCTCACACACGTCGCTGGAGGCACATACACACGCACAGCATCGCGTGTCCAGGGACATGTGTGTATGGCTGTGTCTGTGGGAGAGCTGTGATGGATGGTGCGAAATACCAAATCCACCATCTTGCACGCCTTCGTGTGCGTGTATGCGTGTGTGTGTGTGTGTGCACTGTCTCCCCGATGATGACTCTCCAACTCTGCTCCACATCTCCTTCCTCCTTCTTGTCACGCTTCGTCGACCCACGGCACGCGGCGCTATGCGTCCCGCCCTGCGTC
Source organism: Novymonas esmeraldas (assembly GCA_019188245.1). Classification (NCBI taxonomy): domain Eukaryota; phylum Euglenozoa; class Kinetoplastea; order Trypanosomatida; family Trypanosomatidae; genus Novymonas; species Novymonas esmeraldas. The sequence continues at coordinate 187,967 of JAECZO010000055.1, forward strand.
TACCACGTTGCCGTCCGTTGTCCACCTCTGGCACCTCCCACGTAACACATACACACACACACGCACACACACGTACGGTAACACGTGTCGATAGCTGCTCTTATCAACGGCCACGCAGAAGTCACGTGCACGCACGAGGCCTGCGAAGAAGAAGAAGAAGAGCAACAGCACTAGTTGGAAAAGGAAGGACTGCTGAGGACAGGGTGGGGTGAGGCCGCCGCCGTAGCGCCGCCACACTGCGGAGATGCTTCGCCTGGGCCGCGCGCTGCTGGCCGAGGTGACGACCATCAACAGCAGCACGGCGTCCGTCAGCGGGCGGCTCATTCGCATACGTAAGAAGAGCAAGTGGATCGACCGGCGCAGCACACGTGTCCCGCACAACGGCAAAGATGTGTGGAACTTCGGCGATCAGCCGAGCTGTGCGCTGTGCCACGTGCGCTTCCGGTACAAGCAAGACTACGAGGCGCACAAGGAGAGCGAGTTGCACGTGAATCGGCTGCGATGGGTCGAGACGATGGCGTGGTGGAAGGAGACGGGCGAGCCCGCCTACCTCCGCTCCGCGGAGGAGCAGTGGCGGTGGTTTGAAGCGAAGGTGTTGCCCGGCAAGGCGCTGGAGATGGGCTGCACCGTGGACGAGGCGCGCCGCGTCCTCCGTCAGGCGACGATGACGGAGACCCCCACGTGGCACCGCGCTCTTCAGTGCCCAACGGTGAGACAGGAGGTGCAGGAGCCGCGAGACCAGCGGTGGCCAAGCTCTCCCAAGTGGTAGCGTGCGCGGTGTCACATCCAAACACACACACACACACAGACGCGCGCATGCATACATGGCGGAGTGGCGCAAGGCGCCTGTGTGTGGCGGCTCCCATGAAGTGGTGCTGCTCATGGTGAGTGGACATGACCGTCGCCGTCACGCCACTGCGCCCCCTTCAAGAAGGACAAAGTGCGCGCGCATGACCCTGCAACTCTCTCTCTCTCTCCATCTCTTCTCTCTCTCTGTGCATGTTTGTTCGCTCTCTCGGTACGGCGCAAGTCAGCACACGGACGACATCTGACGTCACGCTCACCATTGCGCGTGTGTGTTTGTGAGCGTGTGTGCGTGTGTGTCGTCTCCGTGTCTTGCTCACTTGACGCGTACACACTCGCCCTCTCTCTCTCTCCCCACAAACACACATACGCTCACACTCACCCGCCAGACACAGACAGAAAGACAGACAGACACGTTTATACACACACAGACAGGAGGACAGAGGTGCGAGCACGCGAGACGGCGATGCCGCTGCTTCCTCTGATTCGCACTGTCACCGACGTGCGAGCGGACGCCTCAGCAACGCACCCGGCGCCGCACATCAGCGATGTATACATCACCCCATCCCGACCCATGTCCGGTGCTGCGGCACCGACGGCGGCGTCGGCGGAGGACGGCATCAACAGAAACCAACTGCGCCAGGAGGCGGGGCGGCGCGTGCAGCACATCACATGCGGTGTGGCGGAGCGCGAGACGTACCTGGAGGTGCTGCGGCACATCGGCGACCGCTTCGCGCACACCTCCCACGAGCCGCTGCGTCCTCTCGTGCCACCACCACATCTGCCGTCCATCGCGCGGCCACGCGAGCCGCAGACGGCGAAGTTCTCGCGCGGTCTCACTGCGAACCACAGAGCCACCCGCGGGGGCAGCGGCGGCGGCCGCGGCGGCGGTGCAGCGCTCGCTGCTGCTGCTGCTGCGGCTGATGACGCGCCGCACGTCGACGCTGACGGTGAGGTGGCGGCTGCGGCTGAGACCGCCACGGTCTCCTCCACGTCCACCGGGTTCACGGAGGCGCACCGGTGGGAGATGTTGGACGTGGCGGACCGCGCCTTCTTCCAGCGCTCCATCGAGGAGCCGCGGACCAGCGCTGACGGCGGCGCCGCCCCCTACGCGAGCCCAGCGCTGCGCCTCGCGCTGTACGACCCCACCGCGCCGTCGCCACTCGACCTGCTGCCGACGCTGGGGGAGAAGTACGCGTACCTGTGCGAGCTCGAGGCGGCGGAGCGGCAGTACATGCTCGCCTACGAGCGGTGGGACCAGCAGGTGATCTCCGAGATGATGGCCGTGCACTTCGTCACGTTCGTCTTGAAGCCGTCCATGGACCTTCTGCGCAAGGAGGAGCTCGAGCAGCGCGAGGGCATCTCGCAGGAGGAAGACCGGCTCAGCTTCTTCATGTACAGCGAGTCCCCGCTGGCGCTGCTCATCCAGGAGGGCAAGCGGGCGATGAGAGCACGCGAACTGCAGCTCGACCGCATCCTCGGCCTCACCCCAGCCGCACGCGAGTTCCCCGTCCGACCCGCGGCCCTGCCGCCCACGCCAGCAGCGCCGCCAGCAGCGCCGCCGTCGGTGCCGCCGCCCGCCGTCGCGCCAGACGGCCACGAGGCCTCCGACACAGCGACGCCGGCGACTGTGCCGCCCGAGCTCGCGGAGACGCCGGCCGTGTCCGAGGCGGCGAGCGAGGGCACGCCGACGGTGTCGGCGCCGCCGTCGTCGTCGTCCTTCAGCGCACGCACAGCGTCGCCGGTGACCGGCGCCAGCGGCGGCGACACAGTCACCGGCGTGCCGAGCGACGAGGCACGCCGGCTGCTCCACCGCTACGTGCGGCAGCGGCACGGCGCGTCGCTGAACGCGGTGGGCACGTGTGCGACGACGCCGCCGGAGGACAACGCCTGGACGCAGACGATGATCGCCACCTACCCGGGCTCGACCGGCTACGACACGGTGCGCCGCTCGTCCGCGCTTGTGCTGCCACCCGTGTCGAGTGCGCAGGCGCCGCGCCGCAACGCGGTGGGGATCGCCGACTACGTGGCCCTCCTGGACGAGAGCACAAAGCACCGCGATCAGATCGTGCGAGCGGAGGAGCGCACCCGCGCGGACATGAACCGCGCCTGCTACGAGGAGCTGCAGGTCGTGCTGGAGTGGCAGCGCCGCCGGATGCACCTCGAGCGACTGCTGTACTGGCGGCACCAGCGCGAGGTGGCGGTGCAGGCGGAGGTGGAGGCGCTCACGACCATCGCGCCGGCGCTGCGGCTGGACGAGAAGGTGCTGCTGCTGCTGGAGATGCTGGAGGGCGAGGAGGAGTCCGCGCGACAGGATCTCCAGCAAGAGGAGCACGCCACCTTCGAGCCCCTGTGGCGCGCCGGCGAGGACTCGAAAGGCGTGGGCGCCAACGTGCTGCTGCAAGCGCGCTGCCTTCACAGCATCGACGCGGAGGTGTGGGTGGTGGAGGCGGTGGCTCGACGCCAGCTGGTCGCCGCTGCAGAGTCCAGCATCCGCGCGTGTCTGGAGCGCGTGTACCTCGAGGAGCTCACCGCAGTAGTCGTCGGCGGGTCGGCGCGGCTGCGCGAACTGTGGGGTGTGAGCGTCGACCCCGCGTCCTGCGCGGCGGTGGAGACGCTGCAGGCGGCGTTCCGCCGCTCCCTGCGCGGACGTCTTGGGTGGCGCCACACGCACCAGGCGCTGGGCCGCGAGATCGCCGACTCGCGCAACGTCGCCAAGATCGCGGCCGGCGCCGTCGCCCTCCAGTCCTTCAAGGACACCCTTGCCGCCGAGCAGGCACAGCTGTGCGCCGAGCAGGCCGAAGATCACGTGCGGGGGCAGCGGGCGCTCTTCTCCAACGAGTCGAGCGACCGCACGGCGCTGTGCGCGCAGCAGGAGTGGGACCGCAGGGCAGTGGCGCGTGCCCGCGTCGTCGACGTGGCGGAGGTGTACGCGCCGCTCTTCACGGCGTGCGTCGATGACGAGCAAGACGACCGGCTCGAGGCAGAGATCGAGGAGGAGCTGGAGCGCGACGCCATGCTGGCTGGCCGCGCGGCGCTGTCGGACGTCATGGCCCGGAAGGCGGACGCGCAGCAGGAAGAGCGAGCGCAGCGCCGATCGGCGGTGCGTGAGGAGAAGGCGGCGTGGCGGCAGCTGCTGAGCAGCGAGTACGACGAGCGCGAGGAGCACCGCATCGACGAGGAGGAGCGTCTGGCCGCGCTCAGGGTCGCCCGGGTCGCCTTCACCACGGCCGCCGAGGCGGAGTGCCGCCGCCACCGCGAGTGGGCCATGTCCGTCTACGTGGCGCGCACGAGCGAGGCACTGGCTGAGCTGCTCAGCCGCGAGGGCGACGACGACTCGACGCGGCGCGGCATCGTGGAGGCGGAGGCGGCGGCGGCCCGCGAGCTGTTCGACGCCGCGGCGACGGCGCAGTGCGCGGCGTACGCGGCCGCGCTGGTGCGGCGTCGCCAGAGCGAGCTCAGCCGCGTGCATCAGCAGGCGATCGGCATTGAGGAGATGGAGCGGCGTGCGCGCCTCCTGCACGACGAGGCCGCCGCCTGGGCCGCAACGGAGTCGCAGCTGCTTGGCCTCCTCTCTGGCCCGCTGCGCGATCTTGTCGTGCGGCGCCGCGCCGCCAACACGATCGGGGCGTGGTACGCCGCCATCTGCCGCGGCGAGGCGGGCCGTGCCGCGTCACGGCGGCGCCGGCGCGAGGACCTCGCCCGCTACCGTGAGGAGAAGCAGCTCCGCGCCGAGCACATTTCCCAGCGCCTCCACACACAGCAGGTGCGCAACCAGCTCGACATGCTCATGCAGGAGATGCAGAAGGAGCAACACGAGGCAGTGCAGCAGCTGCTGAGCATCCTCGTCGAGCGCGAGGAGCCGCGCGGGCGGGAGCATGTGGAGTCGCTGCAGGAGATCGTCTTCGGCATCATCGAGCGCAACGCCGAGTCACACGTGGCGGAGCTGCGCCGCAGCTTCGTCAACTCGGAGGCGCTTATCTGGCAGCAAGAGTCGTATGAGAGGAAGCTGCTGCGCAAGACGTGGCAGCGCACCTTCGCGGAGCTGTTGGAGCGCGAGCGGCTGCAGCTGAGCGAGGACTACTTCGCCGTCCGCATCCAGCGGACCTGGCGCGGCCATGCATCGCGCATGAAGTCGCAACACAACATGCTAACGCAGCGGACGCAGGTGGCCGCGCTGGAGGCGCAGGCGCGTGCGGCCGTCGAGCTGGAGGAGCTCGATGAGGCGGCGACTCAGCTCTACCAGCCCTGCCTCTCGTCCTCTTACATCGACTCGTACGTCCGGCATTCGCTGGCACGCGTCTTTGACGGACGCGCCGTTGCCGTGATGGATGCGACGGCGCGCCATGAGTGGCACGAGCGGGCAGATCTGCTGTGGGCGATGCGTTATGAGGATTGCGACCTGTGCCTCTGCGAGGAGGAGGCGCGCGAGAGACGTGTGCTGGAGGTGAACTTCCATAAGCCCTTCCTGCTGCAGGCGGAGTTGAAGGATGAGGAGCACTTGCAGCGCACCCTTCTCACACGAGAGCGCACCCTCTTCCTCCTGCGCATCCTCCTGCGCGAGGAGCACGAGAGGCGGCTGTCGCTGGTGGCGGCGGAGGGCCGGCGGCGCGCGTCTCTGCACACGCGGTGGGCCGCTGCGCTGCACGCCAACGAGGAGGAGTTGTAGATCGACCTCACACGCGGCCCGCACCGACCACGAGCGACACCGCCGTTGTCGCCTCTCTGCCCCTCTCTGCCCACTTCCGATATGTGTCCTCCTACACACGAGACCGATGTCTCCGCCGTGCTCCTCCACTGTAGGCGTCGTCAGCGTCACCGCTGCGAGTGCGATGGGAGTGTGTGTGTGTGTGGGGGGGGGGGGGAGTGGAGCCCTCTTTCTGCAC
>JAECZO010000056.1:0-190408 GCA_019188245.1 Novymonas esmeraldas
CGCCGGCGTAGGCGAAGAGGTCGTGGCGCGTCATGCAGAGCCGGCTCGTCTGCATGGAGCCCATGGAGAGGCCTGCGATGGCGCGGTTGTCGCGGTCGGCCTTGGTGCGGTAGTGGTTGTCGATGTATGGAATGATGTCGGAGACCAGCTGGCGGCAGTACACTTCGGGGCTCACCTCTCCATTCTCAAACATGGTGCCGTTGCCCATGACGATGATCATCTCCGTCATCGCGCCGTCGGCGATGAGGTTGTCAGCGATCACGTTCACCTTGCCGTGGTAGACCCACCCGTTTTCGTTTTCACCGAGGCCGTGTTGGAGGTAGAGGACGGGGTAGCGGCGTGCTGCACTGCCCGCCTTGTGGTAGGAGGGCGGCAGGTAGACGAGCAAGTTCTCCACTGCACTCGTCTCGGAGGAATCGAAAAAGTTGTGTACCACCGTGCCGTACTCGACACCGCGGCGCATGGCGTAGATGCAGCTGCGCATGTCCGGTGGTGGCACGTCGATAAAGTTGACCGGGCGGCAGTAGCCGTAGCCGATGGGGAGGTAGGGAACAAGAGTGTCCTTGCTGTCCACCATGACGTACACGTACCGGAAGCCCACAGGGAGCTGTGCCGTGGCTGTCCAGATCCCCGGCGCCGTCGGCGATGGTTGCAACGGCACCGTCGCCTGCGGAGTCCACAGGAGGACGGATGTTGCCCCAGGGAATGCAAAGGCGAAGTGCACCGTACCGGCTGCGTCGCCGTCGTATGTGACGCCTTCCTGGCCGTCCGTCACGGGGACCTTGTCGAACTTCATGCAGAACTTGCTGTGAAGCGCGTTGACTGGGTTGTGGGCGAGCGCCTGCAGGCCCAGCGCCTCGTTGCCGCTGGCAGCCATCGCGAGGGGACAGAGCAGTCGGCGGGCGGGAAGAGGGGAGAGAGAGAAGACGATTCTCCGGATGTGTGTGTGTGTGCAGGTCTTGCGAGCGCCGGTCGTCAGGAGCGCCGTACGAGCAAAATAGAGCAAACGCACGGCCAGCGCGTGGGTCTACGGCGGTGGTGACACACACACAGCCAATCATCGACATGTGCAACACGCCAGATTCACGTACACGCGCAAGTAAAAGACCCGCAGGCACAGGCAGAGAGGAGAGGAGAAGGGTGGGGTGTGAGGGTACATGGAATTGCGGCTAGAGAGGACGCCGTGTCCGCCTCTCATACCCCCTTTGTTGCAGTGTGTGCCATCGTGTGCCGAGGGGACAGAGGAGAAGCAGGTCAGTGCCACCGCCGTGCATCGGCGTCACTCATTTTTTTTTTTTTTTTGAATGCCAGCCCGGCTGGCGGCTGCGTCGCCGACACAAGGGAGAGAGAGACAAGACCTCCAGCGTCACCGTCAAGATCCTCACTCCCTCCTCCCCCAAACTGAATCAGTCCGGTCGGTGGTGAGGAGGTGAATGGGGGGCGCACAAGTCGTTGAATCTTGTGTGCGTGTCGGCGACGTGCGCGCTGGCGCGGTGTTGTGCACACACATCTCCCGAAGCGAAGCAAAAAAAAAAAAGAACACAAAATGCGTGCAGAAAAGAGTGGAAGAGAGAGAGAGAGTGAAGAAACAGCGCTGTTCTCCCAAACACGTATGTGCGCGTTGTGAGGCTGTGAGGATGCCATGTGTGACTCGATCGGCTGACCGTGCGGCGCCGTCTATCTTTCAGTGGCGACGTCGTGAGACAACCGAGGTATGCGTACGAGTGCGTTGGCCAGCGTCGAGCGGTGTATCACGGGTGCACGCGCTGCGGTGAGAACGAAAGCTAACAAACAAACAAAAAAAAACGTGACCACAACGAACTCACACAGACACACAAAGCAACACTTGCATCGTTCCCACCCACCTCGTTCTCTCTGCAGCGCTGCACGGGCGAGGAGAGAGAGAGAGACGGGTGGAGGGGAAAGAGCGCACACACACGCTGCGGTGTTGCATCCACCACCGTTTCTCGTGGAGAGGAGGGGGAGGCGACACCGGCTTGGGCGCGAGGCAGCGACACACGAGAAGAGAAGCAAAACACAGAGAATTGAAGAAACACACAGGAGGAGGGGGGACGCGCACAAGACAGCAAAACGGAAACACGAAGAAGGAAGCAGCAGAAGCACACACACACACACAGGTACATGTAGAAAGGGGGTCGTTTTGGGTGGAGAAAGGTGGGACGCGGCGGACCCCTCGAGGTTTGCCCATAGCCGTGCTACGGCTTTCCTCAGAAGGTGATTCGACGGCCACTCTCCTTCCTCCTCCCCCCTCTCTGCGACTCGACCAAGAGTGGTGGTGGTGGGGATGACTATCGGTGTGTACGGTGGCATTGGTCCCCAGGAGGAAGAGCGGTATGCAGAGGGAAGTGAAGAGCAAGTCACTACCCATCACAGAGCAGCCAGCGCGCCTCTCCATCCGCGGGGGAGATGTGCGCGTCTGCAACAATCCGCAGAGACCTTCAGATGATACTCTTTTTTTTTTGTGTGTTTTTAAATTCCAGCGTCCACGTCTCGTGATGGGTATCATACGTTGGGGGCTTTTGGCGTGTGCCGCGCGCACACATGCGCCTGTGCAGAGATGACTTGGAGAGCAGTAGAGAGAGAGAGCGGGAGAGAGAGACAGAGAGAGCAGACACAGGCGATTACACCCCCCCACCTCCCTTCTCCCTTCCTTCACGCACGGAGGGACCAGGGACGTGCAAAACAATGGAACGCAGCTGAACGCAGCAACGACAGTAACACTCACAAGAGCCAAACAAAAGGAAAAAGAAAAAAGAAAAAGAGAGCATCGTAGAGACAGGAGGCAAGTAGAGGTTTTTTGTCACGCACACACAGGGGTACCCGCACATGAAAAGAACATATCAGACGCACAGAAGAAAGAGGGGGAGAAGTAGGTTGGTGGGTGGGTGGGTGGGTGGGGGGGAGTGAGACTGGCGCGGCGCCGACCGGGTTCATAATGGCGCGTGCGCCGAAACACAGACACACAGAAAGAGAGACACACACAGACAGATACACACACGAGAGGGGGGACGGCACGCTGTTTGTAACGAGCGAGAGGGACAGAGAGAGAGGTCAGAAAAAAAAAAAAAATGAGAGCAACACAGACAAGACACAAAGGTACACGCAGACGGGAGTTTCATCGCCGCATCGGCGTCTCCGCCTGTTGATGCGCGTGTACAAACAACAACAACAAAAAGAAGTCTCTCCCTTGCTGTCGTTTTGAATTCCTGTGTACGCATGTGCATGAGTGTGTTTTGCGATTGTCTGCGTGCTTGTGTGTGAGTGTGTCCTTTCACACAGGCCACACGGCGAGACCAGACAGAAGTAGTAGTGTCATGGGTGGGAGACCAATGAAACGTACAGGAAAAAAAAAGAAAAGAGCCAAATGCGAGATGTGTCTCTCTGTGTTTGCGTGTTTGTGTATTGGCTGGTTCCCTTTTTTTTTTTTTTTTCCTCCTCCAACTCACAGTGTTTCTCATTCTAGAAGATGTTGTCAGGTAGGGATAACGAGAGGGACGTGCTTCTCGCCTGCAGTGAGACGCGGTGGATGGTGTTGCCGTAGTCAAGTCTCTTCGACACCACCGGTCGCACATACACACACACATATGTATACAAACACAACACACACACACATATATATACGTACATGTACACCGCAAATGTGCAGACCTGGTCTGCGAGAGGCGCAGAGCCTGTGTCGACGTGAATGTAAAAGGGGAAACCCGAGAGGCGAGAGACACCACGAGAGACTGGAGAGGCAGCGAGGGCTGTCAGATCCAGCACATCTTCCCTCTCTCTCTCACTCCTCACTCGTCCTTCGTGGTGGTGACCTGATGAGAATGCACGGACACGCACACATCATCACAGTCGCATCACCGTGTCGCAGGAAGCGCTCTATGCTCGGCGCTCCTGTCTCGCTCTCTCTTTTTTTTGTTGTTTTGTTTTAGCGTATCTGTACATCAGCGGCGGCAGGGTGATGTGATACCCTTGAAAAGTAGTGGCAGGAAGTCTGCGGCGGCCTGGCGCCACACCTGCCAGCTGTGCGGGCCCGCGTACATGCGCCGCTCGCACGCCACGCCGAGGTCCGCCAGCAGCGCGTCGTCCTCCTCGAAGACGGCGCGGAAGGTGTCGTCGTCGCCCATGCAGCGGAAGAACACGCGCATGGCTGCCTGGAAGGCGGCGGGGTCGCGGCGCAGCACGTCGATGTGGTCGTCGTCGGCGGTGCCGATGCCGCTCCAGCGGGCGCGCAGGAAGCCGGAGAAGACGCCGGCGTAGGCGAAGAGGTCGTGGCGCGTCATGCAGAGCCGGCTCGTCTGCATGGAGCCCATGGAGAGGCCTGCGATGGCGCGGTTGTCGCGGTCGGCCTTGGTGCGGTAGTGGTTGTCGATGTATGGAATGATGTCGGAGACCAGCTGGCGGCAGTACACTTCGGGGCTCACCTCTCCATTCTCAAACATGGTGCCGTTGCCCATGACGATGATCATCTCCGTCATCGCGCCGTCGGCGATGAGGTTGTCAGCGATCACGTTCACCTTGCCGTGGTAGACCCACCCGTTTTCGTTTTCACCGAGGCCGTGTTGGAGGTAGAGGACGGGGTAGCGGCGTGCTGCACTGCCCGCCTTGTGGTAGGAGGGCGGCAGGTAGACGAGCAAGTTCTCCACTGCACTCGTCTCGGAGGAATCGAAAAAGTTGTGTACCACCGTGCCGTACTCGACACCGCGGCGCATGGCGTAGATGCAGCTGCGCATGTCCGGTGGTGGCACGTCGATAAAGTTGACCGGGCGGCAGTAGCCGTAGCCGATGGGGAGGTAGGGAACAAGAGTGTCCTTGCTGTCCACCATGACGTACACGTACCGGAAGCCCACAGGGAGCTGTGCCGTGGCTGTCCAGATCCCCGGCGCCGTCGGCGATGGTTGCAACGGCACCGTCGCCTGCGGAGTCCACAGGAGGACGAATGTTGCCCCAGGGAATGCAAAGGCGAAGTGCACCGTACCGGCTGCGTCGCCGTCGTATGTGACGCCTTCCTGGCCGTCCGTCACGGGGACCTTGTCGAACTTCATGCAGAACTTGCTGTGAAGCGCGTTGACTGGGTTGTGGGCGAGCGCCTGCAGGCCCAGCGCCTCGTTGCCGCTGGCAGCCATCGCGAGGGGACAGAGCAGTCGGCGGGCGGGAAGAGGGGAGAGAGAGAAGACGATTCTCCGGATGTGTGTGTGTGTGCAGGTCTTGCGAGCGCCGGTCGTCAGGAGCGCCGTACGAGCAAAATAGAGCAAACGCACGGCCAGCGCGTGGGTCTACGGCGGTGGTGACACACACACAGCCAATCATCGACATGTGCAACACGCCAGATTCACGTACACGCGCAAGTAAAAGACCCGCAGGCACAGGCAGAGAGGAGAGGAGAAGGGTGGGGTGTGAGGGTACATGGAATTGCGGCTAGAGAGGACGCCGTGTCCGCCTCTCATACCCCCTTTGTTGCAGTGTGTGCCATCGTGTGCCGAGGGGACAGAGGAGAAGCAGGTCAGTGCCACCGCCGTGCATCGGCGTCACTCATTTTTTTTTTTTTTTTGAATGCCAGCCCGGCTGGCGGCTGCGTCGCCGACACAAGGGAGAGAGAGACAAGACCTCCAGCGTCACCGTCAAGATCCTCACTCCCTCCTCCCCCAAACTGAATCAGTCCGGTCGGTGGTGAGGAGGTGAATGGGGGGCGCACAAGTCGTTGAATCTTGTGTGCGTGTCGGCGACGTGCGCGCTGGCGCGGTGTTGTGCACACACATCTCCCGAAGCGAAGCAAAAAAAAAAAAGAACACAAAATGCGTGCAGAAAAGAGTGGAAGAGAGAGAGAGAGTGAAGAAACAGCGCTGTTCTCCCAAACACGTATGTGCGCGTTGTGAGGCTGTGAGGATGCCATGTGTGACTCGATCGGCTGACCGTGCGGCGCCGTCTATCTTTCAGTGGCGACGTCGTGAGACAACCGAGGTATGCGTACGAGTGCGTTGGCCAGCGTCGAGCGGTGTATCACGGGTGCACGCGCTGCGGTGAGAACGAAAGCTAACAAACAAACAAAAAAAAACGTGACCACAACGAACTCACACAGACACACAAAGCAACACTTGCATCGTTCCCACCCACCTCGTTCTCTCTGCAGCGCTGCACGGGCGAGGAGAGAGAGAGAGACGGGTGGAGGGGAAAGAGCGCACACACACGCTGCGGTGTTGCATCCACCACCGTTTCTCGTGGAGAGGAGGGGGAGGCGACACCGGCTTGGGCGCGAGGCAGCGACACACGAGAAGAGAAGCAAAACACAGAGAATTGAAGAAACACACAGGAGGAGGGGGGACGCGCACAAGACAGCAAAACGGAAACACGAAGAAGGAAGCAGCAGAAGCACACACACACACACAGGTACATGTAGAAAGGGGGTCGTTTTGGGTGGAGAAAGGTGGGACGCGGCGGACCCCTCGAGGTTTGCCCATAGCCGTGCTACGGCTTTCCTCAGAAGGTGATTCGACGGCCACTCTCCTTCCTCCTCCCCCCTCTCTGCGACTCGACCAAGAGTGGTGGTGGTGGGGATGACTATCGGTGTGTACGGTGGCATTGGTCCCCAGGAGGAAGAGCGGTATGCAGAGGGAAGTGAAGAGCAAGTCACTACCCATCACAGAGCAGCCAGCGCGCCTCTCCATCCGCGGGGGAGATGTGCGCGTCTGCAACAATCCGCAGAGACCTTCAGATGATACTCTTTTTTTTTTGTGTGTTTTTAAATTCCAGCGTCCACGTCTCGTGATGGGTATCATACGTTGGGGGCTTTTGGCGTGTGCCGCGCGCACACATGCGCCTGTGCAGAGATGACTTGGAGAGCAGTAGAGAGAGAGAGCGGGAGAGAGAGACAGAGAGAGCAGACACAGGCGATTACACCCCCCCACCTCCCTTCTCCCTTCCTTCACGCACGGAGGGACCAGGGACGTGCAAAACAATGGAACGCAGCTGAACGCAGCAACGACAGTAACACTCACAAGAGCCAAACAAAAGGAAAAAGAAAAAAGAAAAAGAGAGCATCGTAGAGACAGGAGGCAAGTAGAGGTTTTTTGTCACGCACACACAGGGGTACCCGCACATGAAAAGAACATATCAGACGCACAGAAGAAAGAGGGGGAGAAGTAGGTTGGTGGGTGGGTGGGTGGGTGGGGGGGAGTGAGACTGGCGCGGCGCCGACCGGGTTCATAATGGCGCGTGCGCCGAAACACAGACACACAGAAAGAGAGACACACACAGACAGATACACACACGAGAGGGGGGACGGCACGCTGTTTGTAACGAGCGAGAGGGACAGAGAGAGAGGTCAGAAAAAAAAAAAAAATGAGAGCAACACAGACAAGACACAAAGGTACACGCAGACGGGAGTTTCATCGCCGCATCGGCGTCTCCGCCTGTTGATGCGCGTGTACAAACAACAACAACAAAAAGAAGTCTCTCCCTTGCTGTCGTTTTGAATTCCTGTGTACGCATGTGCATGAGTGTGTTTTGCGATTGTCTGCGTGCTTGTGTGTGAGTGTGTCCTTTCACACAGGCCACACGGCGAGACCAGACAGAAGTAGTAGTGTCATGGGTGGGAGACCAATGAAACGTACAGGAAAAAAAAAGAAAAGAGCCAAATGCGAGATGTGTCTCTCTGTGTTTGCGTGTTTGTGTATTGGCTGGTTCCCTTTTTTTTTTTTTTTTCCTCCTCCAACTCACAGTGTTTCTCATTCTAGAAGATGTTGTCAGGTAGGGATAACGAGAGGGACGTGCTTCTCGCCTGCAGTGAGACGCGGTGGATGGTGTTGCCGTAGTCAAGTCTCTTCGACACCACCGGTCGCACATACACACACACATATGTATACAAACACAACACACACACACATATATATACGTACATGTACACCGCAAATGTGCAGACCTGGTCTGCGAGAGGCGCAGAGCCTGTGTCGACGTGAATGTAAAAGGGGAAACCCGAGAGGCGAGAGACACCACGAGAGACTGGAGAGGCAGCGAGGGCTGTCAGATCCAGCACATCTTCCCTCTCTCTCTCACTCCTCACTCGTCCTTCGTGGTGGTGACCTGATGAGAATGCACGGACACGCACACATCATCACAGTCGCATCACCGTGTCGCAGGAAGCGCTCTATGCTCGGCGCTCCTGTCTCGCTCTCTCTTTTTTTTGTTGTTTTGTTTTAGCGTATCTGTACATCAGCGGCGGCAGGGTGATGTGATACCCTTGAAAAGCAGTGGCAGGAAGTCTGCGGCGGCCTGGCGCCACACCTGCCAGCTGTGCGGGCCCGCGTACATGCGCCGCTCGCACGCCACGCCGAGGTCCGCCAGCAGCGCGTCGTCCTCCTCGAAGACGGCGCGGAAGGTGTCGTCGTCGCCCATGCAGCGGAAGAACACGCGCATGGCTGCCTGGAAGGCGGCGGGGTCGCGGCGCAGCACGTCGATGTGGTCGTCGTCGGCGGTGCCGATGCCGCTCCAGCGGGCGCGCAGGAAGCCGGAGAAGACGCCGGCGTAGGCGAAGAGGTCGTGGCGCGTCATGCAGAGCCGGCTCGTCTGCATGGAGCCCATGGAGAGGCCTGCGATGGCGCGGTTGTCGCGGTCGGCCTTGGTGCGGTAGTGGTTGTCGATGTAGGGGATGATGTCCTCCGTGAGGTCCTCACACATCTGCGGCACGTCGAACAGCAAGCCGGCACCGTCGACGCCGGCATGGATGCCGCTCATCATGACGATGATCATCTCCGCCATCGCACCGTCGGCGATGAGGTTGTCGGCGATCACGTTCACCTTGCCCAGCTGCGTGCAGTTCATGGCGCGTTCGCGGTCGTCGTGCAGGAGGTAGAGGACGGGGTAGCGGCGTGTCGCACTGCCCGCCTTATGGTAGGAGGGCGGCAGGTAGACGAGGATCTCTTCGGTGGTCTCTGTCGTGTAGGACGCCACGTAGTTGTGCGCCACCGTGCCGTGCTCGACGGATGGCCGCGCGGCATTGACGCAGCTGCGCGCGTCTGACGGCGGTGGCACGTCGATGTAGTTGACTTGGTCGAGTCCGTGCGAGTGGCCGATGTGGAGGTGTGGCGTCAGCACTGGGCAGCCGTCCACGAGGAGCACCACATGATGCAGCCCCCCCGGGACGCAGACACTGCCCGTCCACAGACCGCCCTGCTGCGGGGAGAGGAGTGTTGTGGCGTCGATGGTGAAGGGGGCCGGGAGGGGGCCGCCGGGGCACAGCACGCGATGAGCCAGCACGGTGGCGACGGCGACGGAGGTCGCGTGTGGAAAGAGGAAGCGATAGTGCGCGGTGCCGTTGCCGTAGGTGACTCCCTCCCTGCCGCTGCGGGGGAGGAGAGAGGGCTGCGGCTGCGGCTGCGGCTGCGGCGAGGCGGGGGCAGAGTGGCTGAGGTACAGCAGATGGGAGGTGGCGGTGCGTGGGGACGATGTACGTGACAGGGCCGCGGTGGGAGCCGCTGTCGTGACGGTGACCGTTGACATGGACGGACGAATGGAAAGAAAAAGAACACGCAAGCGAATCAAGAAAAAAAAAAAAGAGGAGAGAGAAGAGGAGAGGAGGGGAGAGGACGTGCGTGACGGAGGTGTGCGTGTGAGTGTGTGTCCGTAGTTGTTGCTGCTCGCCGCTGACAATGTGGAAGGGAGGGGCGGATGTGTGCCTCGGTCTCTCTCACTCTCTTTGGAAATGCCTCTTTACGTACGTGCGTGTGTGTGTGTGTGTGTGTGGTACCAGTGGTAGGGTGAAGAGGCACGACACTGCGCAGAAATCGGAGGAGCACAAAAAAAAAAAAGACGAGGAAAGACACAAGAAGTCGATGACGAGATGATGATATCTGCAGGCACGTGTGGGTGCGTGTGTGTGCGTGGAAGGAGTCGTGACGGAGGAGAGTGACGGAGGAGGAGACTCGATGAGAATTCGTGATTCGTAGCAGTGGAGAAGAGACAACACGCAGGCGCATGGCCACTCCAACCTTGCGCATCACCAGCATCGTTGGCAGCGGCACTGCAGAGGAGCGTAGGGACACGAAGGGGTTCGATGAACCTGTGTTGATGTGTGTGTGTATGTGTGCAGATCCAGCGTGTGGTCGATCGGAAGCAGGACACACGGCGCCCAGTGAGAGAAGAAACAATCAAACAAAAGGCTGTGGAATGGGCACAGCTCGGGAAGGTGTGTGTGCTCCCCTCTCCCCCCCAACAAAAAACCACGACTCCGTGTGCAGCGAGAGAGAGAGGAACTTAGCTCTGTTTCGCCTTCTTCTCACGACCGCCGGGGTTGCGTCTGGCGCGGATATCTCGCATCTCTGGTCGGTCCTTGAAGAGCGCCTGCGCTGTGTGTCCGCGCAGCTCTCGCATCACCTCACGATACTCGCGCCGCACCAGAGGTGCCCCAAAGCTCCACACACAGAGCAGACTCATCGCGAAGCTCCCCAGCGTCACCCACACCACCCAGGGAGTCGGCTCGTTACCATTGAGCAGCAGCGCCTCGTAGAAGGTGGGGAAGAAGGTGAGGAGGGCCCCCATTAACCCGGCCTCCATGGGCTGGCCGCAGAACAGCATGTAGCACCACACGCAGACCATGCCAGCGTACTGCACTGCAAAGAGCAGCGCCGTGGGTGTCATGATCCACTGCAGCAGCGGCGGGTACAGGGCCAGCATCTCCGTGGACACCCCCCACAGAGGACGGGGACCTGCCCCGCTCACCGGGATGCGGTGCAGCGAGGTCAGGTCCGCCAACGCCGCCGCGTTCGTCTCCTTCACAGCGCTGTAGTGTTGCAGGGCCACGTTACGCAGCACGTCGCACACCGCCTGCGTCCCCAGCAATCCCATCCACACGGCCATGCAGGCGGCGAAGAGAGGCGGGCTCGACCACCGCCCAATGAGACTCGCGCTGCTGCGCTGGAAGCTCACCCGCACCGTGGCGGCCAGGGGTGTCCTGACCAGGAGCGCCGAGGCGAGGAACAGTGTCGCCGTTACGGCGCTGAGACCACCAAAGAGATGGATGGCATCGCTCGCCGCTGCGAGGTACTCCACGTGCAGGTACGAGAGCGCCGGGGCGGTGTCCGCCACCTGCCGCTGCGCCGTCTGCGCCTCTCGCAAGCGGAGCTGCTGCTCAATGTCGAGAGACTGCATGTCAAGACACCGAAGGGGGAGGAGGGGGCAAGACTATCCAACGGTGTATGTGGAAAGGGGGGCGGGCGGAAGGGAAGGGGGGGGGGAGAGGGCAACGACTGCCGCACGGGGCTGCTGCTGCTGCTGCTGTAGGTGTAGGTGTCGGGCCCGTGACAGCGAGGAGCCGAGATGACAAAGCGAAGTGGGGGAGTGAGGAGGGATGGAGGGGAGAGTAGTTAACACTTCGCTCGACACGGGGCCCCCAGTCGATGAGGGGACGTGGGAAAGATGACTCTGCCGTCCTCTTCATGTTTGCCTGCAGTGGCGACAAGGCTGGCCTCTCTCTGTGTGTGTGTGTGCTCCCCTCCAACTTTTCAGCCTCGCTGACTTGTACCACCACCGGGGGGTCTGATATCACAGGTACAGCGCGGGGAAGTGGATGCCCATAAATGTGTGTGGCGGCAACGCACGTGACGTCGATGGCGGCGCGGGGCGGGACGACGCATCGGTGACTGTGCCGTGCTCCGACTGCCGCGGCGCCGGCGCTACGCCGAAGACGTAGTCGACGAACTCGTCCATGCGGATCAACATGTACCGCGGCGGCTGGGGCGCGTGTGCGCCGCCAACTTCCACCTCGCCGGCCCGCACCACGTCGTCGTTGTTGTTGCCGCCGCCGCCGTTGTCTGCGTCAGCCGATTCACGTGGCCGCTTCTGGTGGTGGTCCAAGGGACGCATCGCGGAGGAGAGTGTCCCCGGCGTGTCCGTCGCACCATCACCACCGGCGGTGGTGGAGTCCGCCCACTCCTGCGCCGGGTCGGACCCGTAGAGGCACAGCTTGCGGTAGTCCAGCCACCCCACCCGCATTGCCTCCCGCTGCAGCTCAGCGTGTCCGATGAGTCGCACGATCAGGAGCGCGGCGGCGCGGAGGTACTTGTGGACGTCCTGGTCCAGCATGACACGTACGATCGCGACGGGTGGGGCGATCTGCAGCAGGCGAGCGACGAGACAGATGAAGTAGTCTGCCGTGTGAAGGGGCCCGACGAGGCCACCGAGAGAGCGCAGCGTCGTTAGCTCCTCCAGCACCCACAGCAGCGGCTTGTTGGCGCACCGCGTCATGGTGTGTGAGTGCAGGACGCGGTAGCGAGTGGGCGGGTCGAGGGCGGCGATGGCCGCCCGCCCTTTCAGGTTCCACGACATGCGGCTACGACTCGCAACAGAGTTGTGTGTGTACGAGGTGGAAGGATAAACGATGGAAGAGAGACGGAGAGAGATGTGGATACGGAGTGAGAAGGGAAAAGAGGGGACGGGACGGGACGGCGTTGCACTTCTTCTGTTTTTTTTTTTTTTTCTTGGGGAAAGAAGAAGGGGAGGAAGAGAAGGAGATGTGAAGTGCCCCCCCCCTCCCTCCAGTCCCCGGGGTACACCTTCACCTACATTCACACACACACACACACACCCATGCACAGAGACACACAGAGAGACACCGGTAACAGGTACGAGGAGGGGAGGAGGGAGAGAGAGGGAGACACCAGATGTCCTATGAAAAAGGGCAGATGCGAGATGCACAGAGAGAGAGGGGAGAGAGGAAGGGGGGGAGGGGGATGCAGAGTGGGAGAGAGACCCACACCCAGCAAGGTGAAATGGGTGACGGCGGCTCATGCGCTCATACCACCAGCGCAGCAACGTGAACGCAAGAGGCACGCGCTCTACCCCCTCCCCTCTCTCTCTCTTCCTGCTCCTCCTCTCGATTCCCCTTCACTACCACCTCGTCCCCTTCGCCAACCCACTCCCCATCCCTCCGGGACCGTCTCAGCCGCTGTACAGCAGCCGCAGAAAGAGCCACAGAAATGCTGGCACCTGTGCCACTGCTTCCACATACGTGAAGACGCGCGACCGCGGCGGCACGCGGCCGTCGTCCCGCATGTAGTGTAGCCCTGTCACGCGCACCGTGAAGAAGCTGTGCGCCGCGATGCCGTAGAGCAGGACAAGGCCCGTGTACAGACGACCTGGTGGGAGTCCTTGAGACACAAAGACGCAGAGGCAGAGGAGAACAAACTTGTACCCACACAGCGCGAGCAGCTCCAGCAGCGGTGGGTTTGGTATGACGCGGAGGGCGTAGGCCACCCCCTTCAGCACCGCCACCTCCACCAAGAACCAGATTCCGATCACCCACGCCGTGGAGATGAGCGACGCCGCCGTGATGATGCTCGTGGGGGAGTTGGCGCCGTCAATGAACGCGGCGAGCACGACATAGGTAATGACACTCATCAGAGGAATGTACAGGTCCGAGGCGAAGACGTCGTGGAGCGGCAGCGACGGACTGGTCGACACGCTGTTGCCGGAGTCGTTGCTCGGACGGGTGGCGGGAGAGCCTGTGGGGTACATGGACGCCGGGGTGCCGGGTGGGCCGCCGAAGACCTGGTCGCCACCCATGTCTCCCGCACCACCCCCAGCACCAACACCACCAGCAGCACCGCCGCCACCACCGCCGACGCCGAAGTCGCTTTCCCCGCCGGCTGGAGCCTTGCGGACGTACTTGGTGAAGAAGGGCACCGTCAGCATGACGAGCTTGCGTTTCACATAGGTGTTGTCCACCGCAAAGTAGTTCCGGATGGCGTGGATGACGGGCATGTAGTAGGCCAGGCCAGCCTCGCCTTGCTGGATGCGGTGCTGGAGGATGTTCTGCCCATAGCTGAGGCCCATCTGCAGCATCATTGCATTTGGATCGCTGCGGCCAAACTGCGCGCCGCCGCCAGCGCCGAAGTTGATCGTGGGGGTCTGTGGCGTCTGCATGGCTCAACGAGACTCAGGCACCCACGCGTGTTGAAGTGTGTTTCTCTCCGTTTCTCTTCCTTTCGCTCGCTCGCTCCGTCTGGATCTGCGTGTGCGTGTGCGTGTGCAAGGCGGTGATGGAAAAGGGAGAGAGAGAATGTGTGTGTATGTGTGCTGTACGACTCTGCTCTTGTCGTCGACGATGCCTCACCCGCTTCTTCTGTCACTCAGCGATGATTGGAGGAGGGCCGTGAGGAAGGGAAGTAACGTGAGATGAATGACCGGGAGCAACAGGAAGAGGAGAGCGGCTAGTGTGTGTGTGTGTGTGTGTGTGTGTGTGTGTGTGACAGCGACGTCACATGCTCTTCGTGTCCACTCACCCCTTCCACACCGCCTCCCCTTCTCTCTCACGCACACACACGCACATACACAAAGAACGCAGGCAGGGTGAGTGAGCGAGTGGAACGGGTGCTCCTGCGCTGCACTCCGTCGGCACTGTTCAGCAAGTCACATGTCTGTGTCGCCTGTGTCTTCCTTTCTCCCCCCCGTTTTCCTTCTGTTGTTGCTGCAGCATCGTTATGAAGGGCTCCAAAAAGACTCAAGCACAAAGTGCTTACACGTTAAACACACACACACACTCACACACATACTCAAGTGCTCCTTGTCTTCACTTCTTCTTGTTCACGGAGCAGAGGAACTTGAAGCGCTCGAAGCACTCCTTTGCCGTCTTGCCCTCCACCATCTTGGCGATCTTCTGGTACTTGTCCTTCTCCTTGTAGTCCTTCAGGTCACGCAGCCCTTGCTCGAGTTGCTTCTGCTGCTTCAGCGACCAGTCCTCCACCGAGGACGAGGCTGCTGCTGCTGCTGCGGCGGAGGAGATGGCAGCGGCGCCGGCGGCCGACGCGTGTGAGAGGGAGGCGGCGGCGGCGGCCGCGGTGGGGTTGCCCGACCCGGCGTTGTGCAGCGCGGCAGTCAGCTCGCTCACCTTTGCCATCGCCTGCTCCTCGGTGAAGCGGTGGCGCAGGACGTCACAGATCTTGATCCAGCGGTCGACGGAGCCGGGTGGGTACTTGGCCGTCGCCTTCTGAAGCCGGCTCAGATCCTCCTCCGTCCACGCCGGCCCCACATCCACCGGCGGCTTGGGAGCCGCGGCGACCTCCTTCTTGGCGACATCCTCGCCGTCCTGCACCTTCTTCACCGCCTCGCCGTAGCGGTTCACACCGCAGCGCTTCTCCATCTTGAGAACAAACGCGTTGAAGCGCGCGACGACCTCCACCTCCTCCGCGCCTTCGATATCTTTGCTCTCCGCATCACCAGTGCGTGGCTGACGCTCCGTCGCGCTGGCGAGCAGGACATCCCGCAGCTTCTGCGCCTCGGCCGCGTTGGTGATCTTGGAGAAGAGCCACTGCACATTTGGGCGGCGCACGCGGTCCGTGAAGAGCTTGTTTGTCATCACATTGTCAAGCAGCCCGCGCTCTCCGAAGAAGCCGAGCACGCTGGTGTACGCCTCGCGCATCGCCTGCTTCTCCTCCTGCTGCGCACGAAGCTCGGCCTCCTCCTTCTCCTTCACTTTGCGCACCGCCTCGGCACGACGCCGGCTCTCCTCGGCGGCCAACTGCAGCCGGAAGCTCTCCCGCTCCTGCACCTCCTTCAGCCGCTTCTCCTCCTCCTCCTCGCGACGGCGGCGCAGGCGAGGGTCGTTCTTGCGAGCGCGCTCCACCAGCAGCCGAATGCGCTTCTGCTCCTCCTTGTGGAAGTGGTTCAGCTGACGCTCATTCTCCCGCTGGTAGTAGCGCTTCTCCTCGCGGCACATGTTGTCGTCGATCTCCTCCAGATCCGCCAGATGGGAGAAGTCGCGCCAGCTGTGGAAACTCGTCCAGCGGTCGTAGAAGCGCAGCACCTCGGCATGGGGTGCCTTGTCGGTGCCAAGAGAGGGCATGCCGGGCGTGCTGCTCCACTTCTTGTTGCGCTCGAAGACGGGGCCAAATGTGGTGAAGAAGGCCTCCGCCTCCACCTGCTCGCCAGGGATGGCGTCGTCGAATGGACGGGAGGAGTCGTAGGTCTGACGGGCGTCGGGGTCGCCGAGGATGTCGAAGGCCCGCTGCACCTGCTTGAAGAGCTCGTCCGAGTGGTTCTGCTGCTTGTCCGGGTGCGTCTCGAGGCAGCGGCGGCGGTAGGCCGCTTTGATCTGCTCCTCTGTGGCCCCGTCTTGGTGCTCCAGCTTCAGTACCTCGTACCAGTCGATCAGCATGTCCTCGTCTGTCAGCTTCACAAACTTCTTCTTGCGCGACGAGCTCTGGTAGCGGCCACCGTCCCCGGCGGCATCCTCGTCGTCTACGCCGTTGGCGCCTTTGCCATCCGCACCGCCGGCGCTGCCGTCGACGTCCTCGGCGGCCCACAGCTGCGCAACGGCCGGGTCGGCGTGTGCGTGCTGCATGCGCGCCTCCTCGTGACGCAGCTGGGTGGTGAGGGCCACGGCGCGGCAGTAGGCCTCACCCTGTGGGATCGCGCGGTAGGCCTCGATCCAGCGGTGCAGCAGCGGCGGCGCATCCGCCACGCCGGCGCGCGCCGGCGGGAACTCCAACGCCGCGTCCCCCGGGTGGAGGACGGGCAGCGACAGCGACAGGACTTGCATGGCCAACGACGCACACGCGGGGGGTGCGGGGGGGGGGGTGCGAGGGAAGGGAAGCGCGAGTAAGAGTGATAGAGAGTGAGGGAGTCCGCTGTGTCTCTGTGTGTGTCGATGTGATCGTGCAGTGACGGGGACGTAAACACACCTGTGTGTGTGAACTGCCGGGCAGTCGACGTGGCGGCACAGAGAGAGAGAGACAGCCAAGCCAATAAAAAACAAAAAAACAAAATGAAAACCATACAGAAGTGGTCAAGGAGAACAGAGAGAGAGAGTGAAGCATCAGAGAAAGAGGGGCACGCAGGACAGTGCTGCTCACATACATACACACAGACACACAAACACACCGTCAGACAGAGGGTGTGTGTGTGTGTGTGTGTGTGCTGCGTCGACTGCTGCGTCCCTCTTCTGTCTCTCAGGACACGCATCCTCTGTGGCCGTCGTTGACGTCCTCCGTCACAGAGAGATGGGGGTAGCGGCGTGTCGGAGCCTGGTTCACCTCCACACCGCCGTGTCCACTACCTCTCCCTCTCTCTCCCTCTCTCTCCCTCTCTGCAGGGTAGTGCAGCGCGTGAATGTATTCGCACACACTTCACCTCTAGTGCTTCAACACACGCAACATACTGGCGAGAGAGAGAGAGACAGAGAGGGGGGAATGCGTGACACACGCAGGCACACACATGCACAGACACACCATGACCGAGCAGCGGCATCGATCGCGCAAGACAGGAGGCATTTTTTTTTTTTTTTTTTTAGCGCGAGAGGGCAACGTAAAAGCAACGGTGAAGAGACGTTCACGCAAAGGGAGCACGACCACACGTGTTCTCTGAGAAGGGAGGCACACACACAAACACACACGCACACACACGCACACACACGTGTGCATGCGTACACGAGCAAACACACAAAGAAGCACACGTCGCCACAGACAGCGACAGAAGTGTTCACACCACCACCATGGAGCGCCTCTACAACAAACTCCGGCCTCATCTGCCGCATCAAACACAACCCGATCACACAAGCTGCGTAGTGACGATGATAGGTAAAGAGGCGAAGATGGGGAGGAGGGAGGGCACATGCATACAGACACACACACAAAGACACACAGGCACCACAGCTGCAGTGCACCCAGTGAGGCGTGGTCGAAGAACGCACGCGGGGAAGATAAAGTCAGGAGAGTGGGGGCGGGGGAGTCCAACACTGTGCAGAGCATAGCGACGGCGTGGAAGAGGCGAGCGAGCGGCACAGACGACGCCTGCGCGGGGAGGGGTGCGGGGTGCGAGGGAAGGCAACAGAAATAAAAACAAAAAAAAAGAGAGAGACGACGACGACACGGAGGGGAGGGAGAGAACAGCATCAACGACAACAAACACAGCAGCAAGACGACAGTGACGGTGATGATTAGCCGAGGAGGAGAGGATGAAGGGAGTGGGAGGGGAGGAGGCAGCGCTGCCGGCCTCATCAAGACAGGACAACAAAGCGATGGAGAAAAACAAACAAGAAAAAAAAAGGGAGAAAGAGAGGAGGGGCTGTTTCAGCCAGACACACACACACACACACTCATACGCACACCGATACACATGCTCACACGGAAGCGCATGTGCAAGTGAGAGGGGGGTAGAGGAGCAGAGAGAACGGTGGGAGGGGGGGGGGGAGAGGAGAGATGCGGAGGTGGAGAGAGAGAGAGACGGTTTGAGATCTGGGGAACGACGCACACACACACAAGAAAAAAAAAAAGGCGACGCACACGCTATCAGATATCTGACACACACACACACACACACACACACACAGACAGACACAGAAAGTTACGTAGAGCAAGAGAGGACAATAGGAAGTGGGAGCCATGTTTAAGGGAGAGAGGTGTGTGTGTGTGTGCATGTGTGTGTGTGTGTCAGCGTTTGTGCACGCAGAGAAAACGCCCCCTTTGGGTTTGTCAGCGCATCATGTAAAGGCGGGGCGGTGTGTTGGTCTGGTGACGCACAGAGTCACACACACACACAGAAAAAAAAAAAAAGTTGCGCGGAGAAACAAAGGAGAGAGAGATCAAACAAACAAATCAGAAAGAAAAAACACAAGGAAATTAGGAGCGCACGGGAACATACATCCGAAGATACACAGCGACGCAGAAAACACAACAACATAAGCCACGCACACAAACACAAACACACACACAGAGACAGACAGACAGACAGACAGATAGACAGACAGATAGGCAGACAGACAGATAGATAGATAGACAGATAGGCAGACACTTGAAAAGAGCGTTTTTTCGTTTTGTGTGTTTTGCAGGGCGTTTTTTTTTTTTGTTGTTTTCATCTCTTTGCATCGCTGTGTCGCTGCTCACATGAGAGGCATCGAAAGCAGTGAGTACACATCAGAGCCACAGCCAGACAAACACACACACGCACATAGACAGATACGCACACAATTCCGCACACGCATCTGCATCGGCGACGCAGCTGCGCTGGAAGAGTGAGAAAGTGTGAACAAAGAAAATGAGAGAGAGGGAGAGGGAGAGTTCAGAAACGACAAGGCGACGGTTCATCAGACAATCACCGCGCCACTGCCACCAACAACAACAAAAAACAAAACAAAAAGAAACGTCACCGCCACCGCCACAGTGGCGGTGCACGCGCTGCTCGCTCTCTACCACAGCGGTCCCCAGCCAAAGTACAGAGTTGTGTAGTTGTCGAGTCGCGTTGCCTCGTCGATCAGGAAGGAGACCTGCTCCTCTGGTGACATGGCCAGGGACTGTGTCCGCACAGCGGCGTCGTCGAAGGCGGTGGACATGAAGAGCAGGTCCGGCCGACGACAGCTGTCCTGGGTCGTGTTGAAGATGTTCACCTTGCTGCGGTCAATCGCCATTTCCATCCCGCGCAGCTTGCTGCGGATGCGCTCCGCTACATCCTGCGGCGACCGGCTCTTCTCCATGATGTTCTTCATCTTGCCCTTGTACTGCACGATGGGGTCGTAGACGAAGGCGGAGAGCAGCGCCATGATGCTGTCGCGGTTCCTGTGCAGCGTCGTCTGCGTCCGCGTCGCCGAGGCGCGGAAGACACCGTCCACGCCGAACACCTCCATCGCGTTCGTCAGCATCCGGGTGAGGCGGAATGGAATCGTCTCGGGCAGGACGTGGCGCAGTCTGCCGACGTCGAAGCTGTCGCCGAAGTCGATGTGCACGATCTTGCCAGAGGACATGGAGATGAGAATGTTGCCCAGGTGCCGGTCCCCGAGGCCGAGTACGTAGCCCACCATGGACATGGTCGCCAAGGACAAGGTGAAGGCAGTGCGGCGGTCGAGCCACTGCTCTGCCGCGTTCGCGCGGTGCCACATGGCGCGAGACACATCCACCGCCTCGCAGTGCTCGCTGTTCATCACAAAGTCAAGCACCTCGGTCCGCTGGACGAGGCTCAGCTTTTCCCAGTTGCCGAAGGACTCGACGTAGGCGCGCAGCACGCTCGACTCCTGGTGCGTGCGCACGTTGGAGATGGTGGCGCGGTAGTTGCAGATGGTGTTGTTGATCGTGTTCGCGTTCTCCACCCACCCCAGCAGCCCCACGTTGGAGCTGATCGGGATCACCGGGAAGCGGTGGATGTACGCGCTGCCCGGGATGCGGGTGTGGCTCAGCAGCACGTTCACCATGCCGAAGAGCTGCATGACGCGCTCGTCCATTCGGATGTCCTCGTTGCCCTTCAGGCAGTAGGTGTAGAGGCAGCCGTCCGAGCCGTTCAGCTGGATGCGACGCGGTCGCTTCTTCGACGGGATGACGTCCAGCTTGGAGCTGAAGGAGGCGATCGTGGGGTAGCTGTCGCGGCAGTGGCCGTCGTACTCGCCGAACACCGCCACCGAGAGGTTGCGCAGGTGCAGCAGCGGCTCCATCGCCTTCTGCGGTTCGCGGCCGAGCTTCTCGGCGACGTGCTTCGAGATCTCCTCCAGGAGCTGGCTGACAACCCCGGCGGCCTTCTCGCGGTGCCCGTTGCGGTCGTCCGCCATGACCATCTGCACGAACTGGCCGATGTCGCCGACGGTGAAGAGCAGGTGGCGCCGGTTCGCGTGGAAGATCTCGAGCGTGTTCTGGAGGCGGCGGTAGACCTCCTCGGGGTCCTCCTCGTACTCGGCGTGCGGGTTCCACGCGGCGGCGACCTGGCTCAGGTTCTCGCGGATCTTCTCGATTGGTATGGCGGACACGTCCACGAGCAGCTTCGCTACCGCCTCGGCCTCGTGGAAGATGCGCTTCGGGCAGTGTTGAATGATGTTCTGCACAATCTCCTGCTTGCGCACCAGGGGATTCGAGCTGGTGGAGTTGACCGACTGCTGCATGCGCGGCGACGACGACGCGCTGAACGGGAGCGGCGCGGTGGTGCTCTCGGCCGCCGATGTGGACGTTGCAGGGACCACGGTTGCCTCCTCCACGTTGTTGTTGTTGTTGTTGTTGCTGGTGCTGCTGTTGTTGAGCGCGCTGCTGCCGCTGCTGCTGCTGGTGCTCGAGTCGGACATGCTGACGACGAGGAGCGGAAAGACGGTCGCCTGGGGGTGCAGCTCGCACAGGGAGCGCAGGATCATGCCAATCACCTCGCGGATGTCGTGGCTGTCGCTGCTGAGGTGGCCGATGAGCTGCGGGATCGTCTGCACCCAGTGGTCGACCGGGATGCGCGAGATGCTGTCCGCCACCGTCTCCTTCAGCAGCTCCACCCCATTGTGGATCACCCAGAGCTGCAGCAGGCGCATGACGGCCGGCAGCGCCTCGGAGGAGTCCTTGCAGCGGCAGATGGCACCGACGAAGCCTTGGTGCGCCGCCTCGACGAAGGTGCGCTGGTCCTCCGACGAGAGCTTGTGATCGCGCTGCTGGATGCGGTAGTTCATGAGGCCCCAGCTGTGCCACGCCTCGTAGCTCGCCGGGACGGCGCGGATGGCCTTGTGGAAGTGGCCAAGCCCCTCCTCGCGGAAGCCGCGCTGCCAGAAGAAGTCGGCGTGCAGCTCCTGCTTCCACGTCCCCAGCCGCAGCTGTGCGTCGCCGTAGCACGTCGCGTTGTTCTCCTCCAGGTCCTTGCCACAGTCGCGGAGGAACAGCTCGAGCGACTCCACGGCGGCGCGGCGCTTTCCTTGGCTCCACAGGTGCGTGATGAAGCCGACGGCGACGCGCGGGTTCTTGTCCACCGACGAGAGCGTGACCGTCATCCCGGCCGTGGGGCTCTGACACGTCGGCGACGCGACGCTCGGGCTGGCGACGTTGCTGCTGCGGCCGCTGAAGGAGCCGTGCCGCAGCCAGCGCATCGCCCACTCCGTCAGCTGCGGGTGGCTCGCCTGCCGCGTCTCGCAGAAGTGCAGAATCATGTCCGCCATCTCGCCCGTGCTGAGGACGAGCGAGTGCAGCATCAGGGAGCGCAGGCTCGGCTGCAGCGAGTCGGGCTTCAGCGCGCGGAACCGGTTGTTCCACCGCTCGTACATCTGCTGCCGGCCCTTGGCGGAGCGACAGTGGCAGTAGTCGATCATCTCCTCCATCTCGGTGAAGTGCTGCAGCATCGTGAGGTTCTCGTAGGCGTGCAGGTAGCTGAGCGGGAGAAGCGTGCGCAGGCTCTCGTCGATGACCAGCTTCGACTGCGTGATCATGTGACGCAGGTTCTCGTAGGCAGCGCTGCTGTGCTCCATGATGGCGCTCTTCAGCGCCACACCATTGAGGAAGAAGAGCCGCAGCGCCGTGGTGTGCCGCTCCGATACGGAGAGCTGCTCCGCGAGGAGCTGCACGTCGTCCCACCGCCCCAGCAGCCACGCCGCCGTCGCACCGCAGCGCGCCACGGTGGAGGACACGTACGCGTCCGGCCGCGAGCTGACCTGCATCGCGACGTCGTAGGCGCGGTTCCACTCACCGCACAGGGTGAGGGTGCGCACGTAGCCCTCCAAAATGTGCGGCGGCACCGTCATGTCGCGCAGTGCCTGCTGAGTGATGGACTTGGCGTAGGTGTGCTGTGCCTTGCTCCACCAGCACAGCAGCTCGTAGCCGAAGCCGGCCTGGTCCTCGCCGCCCTCGTAGCGGATGGTGCGGAAGAGCCCCACGACGGAGTCTTGCATCTCACGCTGGCTGTACAGCCACGCCAGCGGCCACACCGTCTTGTGGATCACCTCGCGCGGCATCTTCGTGTAGCGGTAGAGGTGCAGCATCGACAGCAGCCGGTTCTCGAGGTAGCTGAGAGCCTTGTCGTACATGCGAGTGTGCTCCGCAGCGCGCACGATGTCCTCGGTGGAGAAGAGCATGTTCGGCTGCGCCGGGATGTGTGCCCCGACCGGGGGCACATCGACGTCGCGGCTGTCGGTGCTGACCTCGTTGCTGTGGCTGCTGCCGGTGCTGACGGTGTGCAGCTGGCTCGCCGAGCCCAGATGCGGCGACGCGTGCGAGCCGGGACGCCGCACGACGGAGTTCACGAGCGGCCTGTAGCTACCCATCGTGTGCACCCCCGCCGCACCCAGCACGTCCACCAGTGGGTTGTTGGAGTTCACCGCGACATCCGCGTCCTCCAGCTTCCCCTCGCTGTCGGCCCCGTCGAGCGTGTCGACCGGCGACGCGCTGCGCAGCTCCACCGCCTCGTCCGGCAGAGGCGCGGTGGGGGACGTGGTCGGCTGCCGCCCCGGGCCGGCCGCGGCGTCCTTCTTCTTCTCACTCCCGTCGAAGGAGCCGAACTCGTACGTGTCTACGTCGCGGCGGGGGCCGTTGCTGATGTTGGCCCTGGCCGCCCTCTGCGTCCCCGCCACACCACCGCCACCGCCGCCGCCGCCGCTGCCGCCTGCCGCCTCGTCCCCCACAATCCCCACGCCGCCGCGCTGCTGCAGCGCCCCCGGTCGCCCACGTGCTCTCCCCAGGTGCAGCTGGTGGACAGGGGCCTCGGTGCCGGTGGAGAACTCCGCCTTCGACGGCGCCGTCACGGAGAGGGCGCGGTGGCGCAGCGCCGCGACGTTGTTCGTGCTGCTGGCGGTGCTGCGCAGGAGCAGGGAGCCGCTCTCCGGCGGGTAGCTGAGCCGGTGGTGATCACCGCGGCGCATCGAGCGCACGAGCTCGAGCACCTCCGGCTTCACGCTCGGCTCGTTGTGGTCGAGGTAGTCGGCGAGGCTGAGACACTTGCTGGACAGCTCGTGGTCGGAGCAGTTCAGCACGAGCGTCAGCATCTCGTTCAGCTTTCGCATCTGGTCCGCCGTGAGGGACTCGTAGAGGCACTTGAAGGAGGGGAGGAAGAGCTCGCGGCGCAGGGGCTCGTGCTTGTCGAGCAGGTCCACCATCATGCGGAAGGCCGGATGGGGGGAGACGAGGATGATGTACTTCTGGAACTCGGCGAACCACTCACGCAGCTTGTTCTCCTTGAGGCGGAAGCCGCTCTCCACGTGCTTCATGAACAGCGCCACCTCCTGACCCGCCGTGGCGGCTCCGCCGGCGGCGTCGGTGCCCAGGCTCAGCGCCACGTCCTCCTCCTCCGCCCCGGCGAACGCCTCCGCCACGTTTGTGCGCCGCAGGTAAGACCCACCACCACCAGCAGCGCCGCCGCCGCCGCCGACGCCGCCACCGCCCACCACCACAACTGCGCCACCACCTCCGCCACCGCCGACTGTCGGCACACCAAAGGCGCTCGTAGGGTGCAGCTGGGTGTTCCCTGAGTTGGAGGCGCTCGTGTGCCCGAGCCCGCCGCCGTGAGCGCCGGGCCCGCTGCCGCCGCCGGAGCCAGGACCCGCACCCGCACCGCCGTGCCCTGAGGAGCTGGGGCCGCCGCCGGAGAGACTCGTCATGCTGCCCGCCGAGACACCCATCGTGTGGAAGAGAGCCGAGCCGGTGGGGTTGGTCATGCGCTCCTCGCCCTCGCCGATGCGGTCGCGCAGGGTCTTGATGGTGCTGCGGCCGCTGGGGTGCAGCGCCGCGAGCACCTTGAGCGACTCGCGGACGCCCGGGGTGGAGAGGCGGGGGCCGAGGTCCTCGTTGAGCTCGCAGTGCCGCGTGAGGGTGCGGATCCCGTGTAGGAGGGAGGAGAAGAACTGCACCGCCTTCAGCTCGCACACGATGTGGACGGCGGCGCACAGGGACTGACTGCGCACGTCCACCAGCTGGTCGGACTGTTGCAGGAATTGAAGAAGCATCGGGAACACGACCGGGATGCAGTGCGGCGGAATGTAACTGGCGTTGAGCACGATCTCCACCACGCGCAGGCAGAACTCCCGCGCCTCGGTGCGGTCCTGCAGCGCCACGTCCACCAGCCGGGGGTACAGCCACGCCCACGACTCCGACTGCTCCTTGCCAGACAGCTTGCCGGGCTTGAGCGCGCTCACCACCTCGAGCACGGCGCGGAAGAGCGGGCGGTCCGTCGGGGTCCACAGCTGCTCCAGCAGCACCACAATCTCTGGCAGCATCAGTCTCGCGATGCGCTCGTGGCGCATCGCCGTGACGGCCGCCAGCACGTGCAGCGCCTCCACCCGCAGCGCCGGGCTGTCCGTGACGCGCTTCGTGATCTGCAGCACCGCGCGCACGGCATGCACGCCGCCGACGAGGTCCTTCTTGTCCTGTGTGTATCGGATGAACTGCAGGAGAGTACGCAGCGCCTGCGAGCAGACGGCGTCGGACAGCGATGCGTCGAGCATGCGGCTCAGCGTGCGGTAGACGATGACGGTGTAGTCGTACGTGAGCTCTAAATCTGCCTCATCCTGGATGACGGCCTCCTCCTTCTTCTTCGCGATGGTCGCGACGGGCTGCGCGGAGGGGTCGATGGCGCCAAGTTGGCCGAACAGTGTCAGCATGCTCAGCGACTCCACCACGGTACAGGAGCTGCCCGTGTAGACGTGCGTGAGCGCTGTGATGATCTCTTGCTGCTTGCGCGGGTTCGTCGACGCGCTCGGGATGCACATCTCGTTCATGTACACGAGCACGTTGATCGCCGCGTGGCTCAGCGTCGGCGACGGGGACTGCTTCAGTATCTCCACCACGGGGTTGTACAGCTCCAGCACATCGTCCTGATACTGCAGGATCGTCTTCTCCTCCTTCGACAGCGCCTTCAGCACAGTCTCGAGCGTCTTCAAGATGGAGAGCAGCACCACATCCGGCACGCTGTCCTCCAGAAGCCGCTTCCGGAAGGCGTAGAAGATGCGACCGAGGTGGTTGCTCAGCGGGCGAATGCACAGCCGCGTGAAGGTCTGCAGGTCCGCCATGCTCCGCAGCAGCATGCCCACATCGTTGGTGTACTCGAGCACCACCACGCACGACTCCACCGTCACGTACAGGCTCTGCTGCACCGCGACGACGGACGGGGACGGCTTCGAGTCCTGCGTGATGGCCACGAGCAGCTCCACCGTCTTCTCGCGCACCAGTGCGGTGCTGTTCAGGAAGCTAAGCAGCGAGGTGAGGATCCGCTGCTCGGAGAGGAAGGCGCGCAGGTTCGTGGCGTTGGCGAGCAGCGTTATCTCGTGCAGCCCACACTGCCGGTCCACCTCTGTCAGCACGTTCTTCATGTACGCCTCCAGGATCTCCGTCACACGGGTGGAGTAGGTGGAGGTCTTGTGTTCCTTCGCGTAGGCGATCCACTGCCGTAGACTGGAGATGATCGTCTCGCTGCTCTGCTGCCGCACGAGCGGGTCCTCGTGGCGCTGGAAGGGAATCACGGACGCCTTCAGGTCGTCGAGATGCTGCACCGACGTCACGGGGCGCTCCGTGAACACCTTGAGCGCCACCCTCAGGTCACCCCGCTGCTGCTGCTGCTGCTGCTGCTGCTGTGACGGCATCGCCGCTGCGCCAGTGTTGCCCCCGCCAGCCCCGCTGCTGCTGCCGCCGCCGCCACCCTGCGCCGCGCCGACCGCGGCGCCGAAGGTGGTGCCGATCGACGCGGTCAGCGGGGAGAAGCGAAGGGCGGAGGCGGCGCCGTACGCCATCCCGCCATGAGAGTCGCCGCCAGCGCCGCCGACAGTGTAGGCGCTGTCTGGGCCGAGGAAGGAGCTGTTCGCTAGAGGCAGGGGGCTCGCCGTGGAGCGCGACGGTGGCTGCGACAAGGGCGTCGCGCTGCCATCGCGCCGGTGCAGCGCGGCGCTGTCGCTCGGGCGGAAGTACTGCGTGAGCCTGCCCATCGCCCCGACGGCCATGGTGGGACCAGCTGTG
The DNA here is from genome assembly GCA_019188245.1 of Novymonas esmeraldas. Classification (NCBI taxonomy): domain Eukaryota; phylum Euglenozoa; class Kinetoplastea; order Trypanosomatida; family Trypanosomatidae; genus Novymonas; species Novymonas esmeraldas. Next base: position 26,658 of record JAECZO010000056.1, read on the forward strand.
CCGGGGCGTGGCGCCGCCGCCATCACGGGGTCTGCGCCGGCGCCAGCGCCGAAGGGGTACGGCCCCATGACACGGGACGTGCCAGCCATGCCGGCGTCGCTGCCGTCGCGGCTGGGGAAGGAGTGGTTTGGTGGTCCCGCAACAGAGCCGAAGTGCTGCTGCTGCGCCGACAGGGACGGCGTCATCACCGCCGTCCCTGTCGGCGGTGGGGCGAGGGGCTCCTTGAGAGCGCTGTCGACGAGCTTGTCGAGAGCCACCTGCACGTCGGCGCGCAGCTGCGGACATGCCGCCTGTATGGCGCGCAGGGAGTCGACGAGAGTCTGGGTAAGGATGGCGTGTGCGAGGTAGGGCAGGCAGCGCTGCACGACATCGTCGATGGTCAGGGTGATGTGGGCGCCGGCGGCCGCGGAGGCCACGTTGAAGACTGGCGCCGTCGTGGATGTCGGCGACGCTGTGACGGAGCACGTGCCGGCGGAGCGCTGCGACGCCGTCGTCACCGAGACGAACGGGGCGCTCGCTCGGTCGTCATCGTCGTGGCCGCCGTCGCCGTGGCCGTCGTCGTGGGCGTTGCGGTGGGACAGGTGCCGCGGGACGGTGGACGGCGTTGTTGCCGTGTTCGTCTCGCTACCGAGCTGCTGGTGGGGGTGCGTGTGCCCTGAGGCGCCGACGTGGTCGTGGCTGGACTGCCGCGAGCTCTTGTGCACCTCGACCAAGGACGGCGACAGGCAGAGGTCGCGCGATGTGTTGAACGTCGTCGGGCTGGCGGGGGCGGTGATGGTGCTGACGGAGTCGACGCGGCGCTCGCTGGGGCTCGGCACAACCGGCGACCCCACCACCGCTGTCGACGTGCGCTGCGTCGAGCGGCGGCTCATGGCGGACGGGCTCACCGAGGACGGCGACGCTGAGCCAGCGGTGGTGGTGGTGCTGGACGATGCGCAGATGGCGGCCATGATGGCCCAGCACGCCTCCTGTGTCTCCACACGCGATATGTAGCGGTGCAGGATCGACTCGAGGTTGGTGCGGTTCGTCTGGTCCAGGATGCGATACCCAACGCTGCGCACGAAGGAGGCGACGTTGTTCAGCTCGTGCGCCTTGAAGCGCTCATCACGCACGTTCTTCACCGGCTCCATGATGATGGCGCAGTACGTCGTGCGACGCGGTGTCGACCCTATGTCGACAGGCGCGATTATGGGCACAAGGTCGCAGATGGCGCTGCGCACCAGCAGCGACTTGGACACCCGCTGCTGCTCCGTGACGTGCACGCACAGCTGCGAGAGGGTTTGTCTGTCGATCACGGAGAGCCCGCGACTGCTGAGAAGCGCGCGGAGGGCCTTGAGGGCCGATACGATGTTGCCCTCGTTGTGCTGACTCGCATTCAGCGCCCACTTGCACTCGTCGCACAGACGCCTGTTCTCCAGCACGAGCTCGTTCGGTCGCATGCTGCTGGTGTTCTTGAACATGGCGACCAGGCACTCGTATGCGGCCTTGCGCAGCAGCGCGTCAGGGCTGCCGGTCAGCATCATGGCGAGCTGGATCGCCTGCGTCCGCGTCTGGCCAGAGATGTAGCGCGGACTCACCTCCGCCGTAGCGGCGCAGCCCAGCATGATGGAGAAGAACTGCGCCGGGAACGCTGCCTTGGCCTGCTGAACGCGGCCGTGCAGCTGAAGCAGCGCTTGCTCGCAGTTCTCTTTGAGCTCCTTCGCGACGAACGCCTTGAGCGGCGGCTCCGGTCCCGGGTAGCGCGCATCCGCCTCCAGCAGCAGCTTGTACACCCGCTGCGCCTCCCTCGCGGCCTTCTCGTGGCCGCTCTGTCGCAGCACGGAGAGACTGCGGCACAGGCGCGTGAACTTGTTTATCGGGCTTGTGTAGGCGATGGGAATGAGCGCTTCGATGAGATGGACGGCGAGCAGCAGGGATCGCGGGTTCGGCGTGCGTGAGAGCTCCGTCAGCACGTCGCGGATGCGCTGCTCGACGAATGGATCGCGTGAGAGCGGGTCGAAGTTGGCCAGCGCGCGCGCCTCGATGGCGTCCACGGCGTCTCGCAGGACGGCGGAGGCGTGCGGGCTGTCCACCGAGCACTCGAGCTCTCGAAGCAGCTGGTTCACCTCCTCGTCATTTGCATCGGCGTGCACGTTGCCGCCGTGAGCGGCGGGGGCGTTCGGCGAGCCGACGCCGCCCGCGCCGAGCCCGTACGCCGCCGCGGCCCCGACGTCGGTGAAGTTGGTGCGGGTGCCGCTGAAGAACACGCCGGCGGCGGCGGAGCTCGTGTGGGCGGCGGCGGAGTTGGCGCCAGCAATGGCCGGCGCCTCGCGGCCTGCAACAGAGGCACCTAGATCCACTCCACTTCTGCTGTTCGCGCTCATGGCGCTGCTGGGCCCGGGTCCGGGCGGCTGTCGAGGAGAGCGCTGTTGCTGCTGCTGCTGGTGCTGCTGCTGGCCAGCCAGCTGTTGCGCCGCAGGGAATGCTGGCTGGTGTTGCTGTTGCTGCTGGTGTTGTTGTTGCTGCTGCTGCTGAGCTGTGAGCGGCGCTCCCGCTTGATGAGCAAATCGAGTGGTGTAGAACACGTTGCTGCCGGCATGGGTGTGCGTGGCCGGCGCGCCGCTACTCACCGCAGGTGGTCCATTCGTTGCCGGGCCGCCGATGGCGGACGCCCCTGTCCCCTGTGGACCTTGCTGGTGGAAGGTATGGTGCTGCTGCTGTTGTTGGTGTTGATGCTGCTGCTGCTGCTGCTGATGCTGCTGGCTCGCCCGTGTGGTGGTGTGCCCTTGTGGAAAGAGGGACGACTGCGATGCGGCGGGTTGGCCGCGCGCCGCCGTCCAATGCATCTGTTGCATTGCTGACGGCTAACAAAACGAGAAAAAAAAAGTCGCGGTGTACTGTTGTATGTGTGTGTGTGTGTGTGTGTGTGTCCGCGTGCGTGCGTGCGAACTACAGAAGAAAATGAAAAGAAAGAAATCACAGACGTGTGTACCACAAGCGGCTGAGGCCACCTTGGACGCCTTGACCGAGCCAACGACAATCGAAAGTGTAAAAAAAGAAAAAAGAAAGACTCGGCAACCATGAACAGCGACGACAGCAACGACGGCGCTGTCAGCGACACCGGCCAACTGCGCACAGCCAACGCACAGCAAAATGCGTTGTCGGCGCGAGAGGTGACGATGAGCACCGAGAAAGAGAGAGAAGCAGCAGCAGCAGCCGCAGCAGCAGCGTTGCCACCGACACGCACAAACATACACAGAGGAGGCGGAAGAGGGGACAGTGAGAGAGGAGAAGGAGAGAGAGAGAGGAAACAAACGGAGAGACTGCCACTCACTCCACACTACACGTGAGTCTGTGTACGTGTGTGTCTGTGTGCGTCTGCGCCACCCTCCCACTGCTTTTACTACAGCGCTTCCATAGTTGTACACACAGCGCGAGGGTGTACAGAGGTGAAGATGGTGTCTATGTGTGCGTGTTCAGCCGTTGCGATGTGCAAGTACCACACACACACACACACACAACACAACACAAACACACACACACCACTCGCTCTGCGCGTGTTTTATTCATCATGCTGCCCCTCACTCGCGAGCAGAGGTGGTGCAACTCGTGAGGAGCAGCAGCTGAACTCGAGGGTGGGGAGGGGGCTGCTGCTGATCCACATCGCCGCCGTTTCTCCTTCCCACACTTTCTTCTTCTCTTTGGCGTGTGTGCACACACACGCGTGGGGTGGGGGGTGTTGTACGGATCATCACACTTCTAATTCACAGCCTGGAACACACACACACACACAAAAAAAAAAAGAACGAGTAAAACAAACCCCTCAAAGAAGCTAACGTGTGTGGGATGGCAGTGAGAGGTTGGAGGAGGAAGGGTGGGGGGGGGGGGAGGTGAAGCGAGACGGATGTACTGCAGTGCCTCCCTGCGTCCACGAGGACAGCCCCGGGAGTTGTTGGCCCTCGACACCATCGTGAATGCCTCCTCCCCCCCCCCACCTTTCACTCCCTCTCTCTTTCCACACACACACACACACACACACGCAGATCTACACGTGCGATGGAGAAGAAGACAACGACAGAGGGAGACATGCGGGTGCCTCGGCGACCAAACCTAACGGCGACTGCCTCCTCTCACTCGCCCCTGAGTGTGTGCACGGCGCCGACGTGCGAAACAGAAAGAGTCGCGGCCCTCGACTACCGTGGCACTGAAAGAGAAGACACGTGTCACCCACCACGTCCAGCAGAGCCGCTGCGACGGCCCACAGTGAGAGACCTTTCTATTGCAACATGCCCTCCCTCGACACATTCACACACACACAAACACACAACCACACACACACACACAGACAGACAGAGGCAGACACGCGCGCGAGCGAGAAAGAGAGGGAATGAAAAAAAAAAAAAAAAAGAAAGAGGATGTTGAAGCAACAACAACAACGATGTCCATAACTGGTCCGGCATTCATACACACACACACACATATACCGAAAGACACGGTCACGACCACGTGACAGGCTGACAGGTGCACGAGAGTATGTGTAGCCTCTCCTTCCAGCTTCTCCACTTCGCCTCGTGTGGACCCGGACGATGGCGGCGGCGAGCGGAGCGCAGACGGGTGTAGGTGCCCCCGGGGGGAGGGAAGGAGAGGAGCCGGGACACACACACGCACACACGCACACATATGCACACGAACGCCGACAAACACTCATGGACGCCGGTGTGTGTATCGAGTAGGTAGTTGACCACGTCCTCCTCAGTGAGGGAGAGAATGTGTATGTGCACGTGTGTATGTGTGGAGAGGAAGCAGGACAGCACCGCTTGTCCACTCGAAGAAAAACAAAAAAACAGAGAGACACGCGACGCACGCAGCAGGCAGAGAGTGCTGTATGAGGGGACATTTTTTTTTTTTTTCTCTATCTCTCTCTGTGTCCGTGTGTGTGTGTGCATACATGTGTGTGTGTGTGTGTGTGTGTGTGTGTGGGCCACGTTTATGACACACGCACACACACACACGCAAGTGCAGACACGACATCGACAGAGTACAGGAACAAAGAGAAAGGCCAACAAGAGAGGGCAATAGCCAGAGAGAGAGAGAGAAACAGAGAGGTAGGCACTGTTGTGCGATAGTGCCACTCACACACGCACAGACAGACACACACACACACACAGATGAACAGAGACAGAGACACAGAGAAAGGTGGCAGAGAGTAATGAGGCAACAACAACAACAACAAAAAAAAAACACACACGAGAGAAACACACAAACATACACACACAAACACACGCCAACATGTACAGATGTTCAGACATGCATGCAGGGGAGTGCATCGCACAGATGCTCCCATCTAATCCACATCGTCCCACGCGTCACGGCCGCTGGCCTTCCGCTTCGTGGACGTCGGCGGTGAGGCGCGCTGCCGCGGCCGGGCACCCCCGGGGGAGGACTGGTTCATTGGCGTTTCCTCCAGCGATATGGCCTGCCCATTCGTGCGACCGTTCTCAGCCTTGTGGCGCCGACTGTGCGCCTTGCTACCGCTCTTGCTCGGCTTCTCTGCGGCGCGCGTGGGGTGGTGGTGGTGGCGGCGCTGCCGCTCCTGTGGCGGCCTGGCCGACGCGGAGGCGCTCGGCGCGTTGTTGGCGTCCACATCGCTTACGTCGACGGGAACGACGACACTGTCGATTGCGCTGTGGGCGCCGGTGGATGCTGTGCGGCTGTGTGGGCGACGTGCCGGCCCTGCCGCGCGAGGCGACGGGCGCGGGGTGGGCTGGTGCGATGCGCGCTTGCTGGCCTCAGCGCTCGGCGCCGCCTCAGAGCCCTCGTGGCGGGCGGCGGCGGCCGCAGAGGCAGCGGCGGAGCGCGCGCCGTCCGACGGGGCTTGGGTGCCGCGGCGCTTCGCGTGCTTCGGGGGAGAGAGGGGCTCGTCCTTCTCGTGACCCGACGACGCCGCCGCGGAGGAGGGCGTTGGCGCGCTCTCGGCTGCGGGCGCCTGCTGGGACCGGTCCTTCTCTACCTTCGCCCGCGACGCCTTGGACGCGTGCGACGCGGTGTCTGCATGCTTGCGGGCCTGCTGACTCGACTGACGGCTGAGAGGCTTCTGGTCTACAGGACTCTTGGCGGGGGTTGTTGCGCGAGACTTGGCGGGCGTTGTTGCACGGGACTTGGCTCCGTCCTCCTTCGCCTTGGAGCCGGTCTCCGACTTCGCATCCTTCATGTCTGTCTTCTTGTCGGCCACCTGCTCCTTCGTGTCCTTCTTCCCCCCACACAATGCAAAGAGAGCGCTGAAGCCGCCGCTCTCGGACTTCTTGTCCTTCTTGTCCTTCTTCTTGTCCTTCTTCTTGTCCTCCTTGTCTTCCTTGTCGTCCTTGTCTTCCTTGTCGTCCTTGTCGTCCTTCTTGTCCTTCTTGGAGCCGCCGCCGAACAGACCGAAGAAGCCGCCCTTCTTCTTCTTCTGCTTCTTCTCTGCCTCCGCTGCGGCTGCTGCGCCATCGTCGGCGTCCTTCGTCGCCGTCTTGCCAGCGCCGTCCTTGTCGGCCGCGGCTGCCGCTCCATCCGACGTCCTGTTCGCCTCGCTGCCGCTGGTGCGCTTCTCCGGCGACGGTGCCTTGATGGGCTCCTCCGCCACGATGACCTTCGCCCCATCGGCGGCGGCCTTGCCATCGCCGCCGCCTGCCCGGTTGGATGCTGGAGCAGCCTCACCGCTGCTGCTGCTACTAGTGCTGCTGCTGCTGCTGGTGCTGGAGTCCGACTCGATGCGGCGGGGTGTGTGCGCGGTGGCCTTTGCCTTGGAGCTGTGGGCGGCGCTGCGCCGCTCCACCGCCTCCGAGAAGTCGGATGCATCCTCCTCCTCCTCCTCCTCCCTGTCGTCCTCGATGTGCTCCTCCGCAGCGCGGTGACGGCGGTGTCGGTCCTTGTTCTTCTTCTTCTTGGCCGCCGCTGCCTGGCGACGCTTGCGGCGACGCGATTGACTCCCGGACGGGGCCGTGAACTCGTCGTCTTCCTCCTCCTCCTCGTCTGTGAGTGATCCGGTGGAGTACGACTCCTCTCGGCCGCCTCTGCCGCCTCTACCGGCGGCGGCGCTGGTGACTGGCTCGTGCTGAGCTTCGCTGCTGCTGTCGCTCTCTGCGACGGCCCGGTGGTCCTCCGCGGCGTCGTCCAGGTCTTCCGTGGCGCCGTAGTGACCGCCGTGGGGCTTCTTGTCCTTCTTGGACTTCTTCTTCTTCTGCTTGTCCGTCTTGTGACCGGCGGCCTTGAAGGTGCCCTCCGTGTAGGGCTCGCCGTGCTCGTAGACGTTCGCCTGCCTCGCGGCACCGGCGCCGCGGCTGCTGCTGCTGGTCACCGCTCGCGTCTTGTCCGCCGTGCTGCGGTGGTGGTGGCGACGACTGACCCGCTCCGGTGTGGCGGCGCGACGCTGCGCCGCTGCCACCACGGCTGCGGATGCCTCCGCCTCCTCCTCGTCGTCATCGTCGTTGCCGGTCGCGGAGGAGTGCGACGAGCTGGAGCGCTCGTCATCGTCGCCGTCGCGGCGGCGGTGGTGTGAATGTCCGTGGCGGCGACGGCGCGACTCCTTCGGCTCCTTCGGCGCCGTGCGATACGGGCTGTTGGACCGCATCGAGCCGCTGAAGTCACGGCTGTAGTCCTTCTTGGCGTTGACGCCGGCCTTTGGCGTGCCGTAGAGGATGTCGTGGAGCGTGTGTCCGTGTCCGTCGCCGTCGATCATGTCGATACGCGGCTCCTCCTCGTCCTCCTCGTCCTCTTCCACCTCCTCCTCATAGAACTCTTCGTAATACTCGTAGCCGTCCTCCTCCGCCGCCACCGCCTCGTGGTCCTCGTGGTCCTCCTCGCTGTCGGTGCCGCTGTAGCTGTAGCTGTAGCTGTAGCTGTAGCTGCCGTCCGAGTCGCCGCTGCCGGTGTCGTCCTCACGCGCGCCTTCGTCCTCCTCGTCGGAGTACTCTTCCCCATCCTCTGCGACGGCCTCGTCTTGGATGTGGATGCGACGGCTGCGCCGGGGTGGCTGCTGCTGCTGCTGCTGTCCACCAGCGTCCCCCACCGCGGCGCCCCAGTGGCGCTTGCGGCGCGCGTGCTCCTCTGTGTCGGTCGCCTCGTGTGCGGGGTCGACGACCGCGAGGATGCCAGCAGCGGCGAGGGCGGCGTTCTTGCCCGAGGCGGACGAGCCTCCCGCGTAGGCGCTGCGACCTCCCGCTGGCGTGATCGGCTGCGCCGCCTGCTGGCGCTGCGCATCGGCCGCCGCCGCCGCTGCTGCTGCCGCGCGACCCGCACCGGCGCTGAAGGTGGGCGGGTAGGTGGTGGAGAAGGACGGCGCATTTGCAGCGGCGCCGTGGTGCATCGCGTAGCTGTCCGAGAGGGGGTAGACGGCGCTGGTGTTGGCCGTCGCCGGCGCGGATGGCAGGGGGGAGCTCTGCGTGTGCGCCCCGCCGGCCCCACCACGCGGGGTGGCGCGGCCGGGGCCGCCGGGGCCGCCGACGAAGTTGCTGCGCAGCGGCGTTGGCGCGGAGAGCTCCACCACATGCGAGGCGTCGTCAGGGAAGGCGGCGCTCGTGTTTGCGGAGGCGGCGGCGGCGTGTCGCTGCTGCTGCTGGCCCGGGGCGTTGCTTGGAGGCGTGGCCGCGCCGACCTGGGACGGCGGATCCTGGTACGAGTAGGTCATGCGCTGCGCCGCCGCGGCCGCCTCCTCGTCCTCGTCCGCCTCGTCCTCGTCCTCCGCGTTCCCGGCCGCGCCGCGGTGCGCGTCGTTGGCGCTGGTGGCGGCAGCAGCATCCACCGGCGCATCGGTATCTAAGAGTGAGCCGTCGCCTCCATCACTCATGCTGCTGCTGCTGGTGCTGCTGCCGCTGCCGCTGTTCTGGTGTTTGCCGCTTCCACCGGAGGGACTCGACGCGCCGTCCCGCGGCTCGTCGTACGGGTTCGTTGTCTCCTCCTCGTCCGTCGCCTCCAGCGCCTCGCGCTCGGCCGTCTTCAGATCGACCGGCGCATCATCATCGCCGTCGCCGGCGCGCTCTTCTGCAGCGGCGCCGTGAACATGGCGGGCGGCGTCAGACACGGTGTGCGACTCGTTGCCCTCGCTGTGCAGGAATGTGCTGCTGTCTGCCATGGAGTCCATGGCGGCGACACGGCGTGTGTGTTTGTGGGAGGAAAGGGTGTGCCAGTCGCGCGCGAGGAGACGGCGAGTCGAGGTACAATGTGTGGTGGCGTGTGTGTGACAGGGTGGTGGTGGGGAGAGGTAGAGAAGCAAAACAACAAAGAAGAAGAAGAGAGAGGGTGTACACACACACGCACAAGTCAAGAGTAGCACGTCTACTGGATGGAAGGCGCTTGTGTGTGTGTGTGTGTGTGTGTGTGTGAATGTGTATGTGTTCGAGGGAGGATACGCGAGAGAGCGGTGGTGCGGAGGATGAGAGGGGTCGTAGAGAGGAAGGGAGGGAGGAGGGGGGCCAGCGCCGCACACGTTGGTGACAGATTGGAGTGCTGGCAGAAGAAGAGGAGGAAGCGTGCGTGTGTGCGTGCGTGTGGGTCAGAGAGAGAGTGTGTGTGTGTGTGGGGGAGGGAGAAGGACGGATGCACCGCCACGCAAGATGTGCTGGGGCGACGAGCTCGAAGCATCGTGAGCCACGACACCGTACATGATGATGGACGCGTACATGTTCATGTCTGTCCACGTGTGTGTGTGTGTGTTTGTTTTGCGTGATGCTGTTCACCTCCCCTTCTCCCATCAACACGCAGCGCAAGGCAGGGTGTGTGTATGTGTGTGGCGCGAGCTCACCGCCGTACCGAGGTTGCCTGCTGCCGCCGATCGTCGGTGGCGGTGTCGCCGAGGTGGTGTGCGGTGGACGCCGGCAGCTGATGGAGCACCCTCGCACACGTCTGCTCCATCACCTCCCACGCGAGGCCTCTGAAGAAGGTCTGCGGCGGCGGTGGCGCGGAGGCGGCCACGACCGCGTCCGTGCCCTCCGGCTTCCCCGCCACCTCCTTCTCCTGCTCGCACACGTCTTCGCTGGTGGAGAGGACGGTGAGGGTCAGCGTCCACTCCTTGCCAACGAAGCCGCCGAGGGTCGGCGACGCCGCCACCTCCGCGCCGGCGCCGGTGGTGGGCGACTCGCTGCGCGGTCGTCTGTCAGACGGAGTCCGGTCAGCGCGTGGCGTGGCGTGCGCGGAGGCGAACCGCGGCGTGTGCCGCCAGCGGCGACTGCGCGGCGCTTGCGGGGTCGACGACTGCGTGGACGGCGCCGTCATGGCTTCAGTGTTGTGCCGCCGCGACGGGTCATCATCGTCCCTGCCGTCACTGTGATCGCTGCTGCCGTTTCCCGACGTGTCTGGCTGCTGCTGCTGTTGTGGCAGCGGCAGCGCCGGTACCGCAGGTGAGTCCGAGGAGGAGGAGGAGGAGCTCAGGAATATGTTCTTGGGGTGGCGGCGCCGCGGTGGGCCGAGTTGGGCAGTGGGCAGCGACGATGCCGTCACACGAGGCACGTCGCTGCTCCCCTTCGCCACGACGGCGACGCTCTCCGGCAGCACACCTTCGTTGTCGTCGTCGTCGTCCTCGCTGTCCAGGACGAGGCGCGCTGTGAGCTCGAGCTCGAGCCCCGCCAACTCGCGCAGGGTGTAGGCGAGAGCCGTGACGTAGCACGCGTCTACCGTCGTCAGGGCCTGCGGCGGCGCCACCGCCGCCGCCGTTGTTGCCCATCCCTCCTTCTCCACAGAGCGGAGGAAGACGGCGCTGATGAACCTCTTCCACGTGTAGCGGGTGGGGAGGACGGCGGCGGGGTCGGACGGCGGCGCGGACGGCATCGCCGCGATGCTGCGACGACGTATCGGCGAGGCGCCGCCATGAGGGGGACGGGTGCCACCCGCCTGCTGCTGCTGCTGCTGTGGTGGCAGGAGAAGTGGGCGACTCAACACGCTCTGCAGGCACGCCAGAGTCCACTGCATCAGAGGCGACGGTGGCGGCGCCGTGTCACGCGGCTCCACCAGCGTCCCGCCCACCGCGCCGGGGCGGCGCTGGCGATCGCCCTGCTCGGCGCGGCTCGGCGCGAGGCGGTCCCAGTAGTGGCGGAGTCGCGCCTGCAGGACCGGCTCGGTGGCCTCGTCGGACAGCACACGCTGGCACCACCGTCGCACGGCGAGAGGGAGGCGCCGTGCCGCGATGTACACCTGGTCAGCTGATCCGCTGGTGGCAGCGCCGCCGCCCTCCTCCGGCCCCGCAGTGGCCTCCAGAACAGCGCTGTGCACCAGGTGGGCCTGCGGCGACGCGCTGAGGTGCAGCGCTGCACACGGGCTCAGCACGCACTCGAGCTTCAGTGCCAGCGTGTCCAGCGGGCACACCAGCGCCGACTGCAACACTGGCCGGTGCTCCGGGGACACGGGGGAGAGGGCGGTGTGGGAGCGGATGGAGGGATACGTGTGCATCAGCTGCCGCGTCGCCCTCGCCATCTCCGCCACGAGCCGGAGGATGTCGTGCCGCGACGGCGTCGGTGTGTCGTCGCCGACAAGGAGCGGACACGCCGGCGCGACGCGGCCGCTGAGGGTGAAGTGGCTGATCAGCAGCAGAGCGAAGGGCTGACACGGCCCCGCCGCCGCCGCCGCCGCGGTGCACAGAGTCCAGCGAAGAAGCGCTTCTCGTTGCGCTGGCGTGGCCACCGCCGCGTCCGCCGTGCCCAGTGCAGCGGCGAGCTGCGCAAGAGACCCCATCATATCCTGGAGGCTGCCGGAGCCGCTCTTCGCCGGTGCGCCGATGGGGGCCGTCTCCATCGCCCTCCGCAACCGCGCGACACACGCCTCCAGCTGGGAGAGAGAGACGCCGGCGGCGGCGGCGTCGTCCACCATGTCCGCCACTCGCAGCGCGCGACACCGTCGCACCGCGACGCAGAAGTCTGTGAGCGTCTCCTTCGTCTCCTGTCGAGGCGCATGCTCTGGCAGCAGCAGCGCCCACACGAGGCGCACGTCCGCCACGGCGACGGCGGTCGCCCGCTCCGCCAGCACGGCCCCCACGCAGCGGAACACCACGTCCCAGCTGTAGTGAGCGACCTTGTCCTCGCTCGCCGGGCTCCCCATGACCACCTCACACAGGTCGGGGTGGGCAGCGAAGCAGGAGAGCAGGCGGAGGCGCAGGGAGGAGACGAAGGCGGCGGCGGCGTGCATCGCGTGCGTGAAGGTGTGCGCCGCCGCGAAGGGCTCCAGCGCAGCGGCCACGGAGCTCAGCGGAGGCCGGGGCGACGCGGCCTCGCTGGAGCCGCATTCCAAGCCGGCGTGCGGGCTCCCGTGGCGGCTGGTCTGGCGCGCACCACCGAGTGACGTGGTCGGCGGCAAGCGGCGGTGTGTGACGCCGTCCTCCAGTCCCTCGTGGAGACAGCTCAGGAAGGTGTTGGCGGCAGGTGCTCCGCACTGCTGTTGCTGCTGCTGTGACGCGGCCGTGGCGCGACCGAGACGCGCCACGGCACACCACGAGTGAGCGGGACACCATGGGTACCCCGCGCCGGACGCAGGGGTCGCGGCGGTAGCGGTGGCGCTCGCCAGTCGACGCAGGAGCCCTCCCGCGGCCGTCTCCTCCCTCGCCGTCGATGCGGACGGCTGTTGAGCGGGAGACGACGGCGGCGATGCCGTGGTATTGGTGCCGTACACGAACATGAAGCACGACGTGAAGGCGCCCAGCGCCGCTGCACACTCGGGAGTCGCGATGAAGGCGTCCATGACGCGGTATGCCTGGCGCCACCGGCGTGCCGCGCGTGACGGTCTGGCCTCCGAGTCCGTTGCGCCGCCGCCGCCGCCGCCGCCGTCCTCGCCGCTGTCTGCTGGCATCAGCAGCGAGGGGCTCTGCTGCGCCACCACATCGTCCACGGCGTGGCAGAGGGGCTCCCACATGCCGCCCAAGGCGGCGGCGGACTGCCGCAGAGTGGCGGTGGGGAAGACGCCTCCGCCGCCTCCGCCGCTGCCGCTGCCGTCGACGTCGCCGGCGTCCGTGGCGCTCCACCGCGTGCCCTGCAACGTAAAGAAGGACGTCGACAGCGGCGGTGGCGCGCGTGAGGGCGTGTCGGCGGCCACCGAGACGCTCGCGCAGCTGGACACGGGGAGCAGCACCACGTTCGCGTCTGCCACCGCGTCTTCGCCGTGCGGCCACGTTCCGCAGAGGACGGCCTCCGCTGCTTCGCTGCCCTGTGGGCCGTGGTACACGCCCGGCCCGCACCGCTCCCCCCGCACGTGCTTGCCGAGGAAGAGTGTGCGCCACGGGTACTGTGGCGGCCCCGACGACGCCACGGAGACGGCGGCGGGGTCGGTGAGCCGCTCTGCCACGACACCGAACCTGCTCGGCAGCCCAGCCGACCACTCGCCGCAGTACTGCCAGCACGGCGCCGGCGCCCCGTACGGCGAGTGGATCGGCCACGCCTCCGCCGTGGCTGCTGTCGGTGCCCAGAGGTGCGGGTGGTACGGCCCGCGATGCGCGGGGACGAGCAGTGGCGCGGCGGCGACGGGGTGGTGGGTGGTGTCGCCCCGCTCGGTCTGCTGGTGCATCTCGCCGAAGCCGTCGGGGAGCAGCACGACGTGCTCCACCCATCCCAGGCCACGGAACGCCGCCGAGGACGCATCGGCCCGCGTGCGCGACGCCGCGCGGTGCGGGCTGGGCAGTGGCACGTAGCGCGTGCCGTGCAGGTCGACGGCGGCCACCGCCCCGACAATGGACTCCATCGCCGTGTGGAGCCGCTTGTGCGCCACGGCGGCCAGCGTCACGGAGCCCATGTAGGCCTGGCGGGCCAGCACCGACCAGCTCCCGGTCGCCGCTGCCGCCGTGCGCGCGTGTGCGGGTGCCGCGGGGGTCCACTGGTGCCCACTCAGGTACCAGAGCACCGGCGCCGGTGGTGACGCGGCGGCCGACACGAGCGGACGCGGTACGGCGAGGCATGGCACGTCGTTGGACCAGGTGCACTCCAGCACGAGTCGGCCGTGGACGGTGAGCCGGCCCCGCCCGTGTCGCCGGCCGTGCGTGAACGGCCCCTCGTACACGACGAGCGAGAGGAGCAGGAGGCGCGGCGGCGGCGGCGGCGAGGTCGGACTCGTCGCTGCCGTCGTGGCTGCGCCGTCGAGGGCGGTGAGGGGAGGGGCGTAGGCGTGTGGCACGAGGTCCGGCGGGAGGAACGGCGCCGTCGGCGTGGCTGCGGCCGCCGGGTAGCCGTAGCCCGCCACCTTGGGCTTGCACAGGAGGAGGTAGGTCATGACGCCCCTGCCGTGGGGCACCACCGTGTCGACGCCGCCGCCGCCGCTGCTGCTGCTCCCGCCGCTGGTGTCCTCGGCGACGGCTGCTGCTGCGGGCTGCGTGAAGGGGTAGAGCAGGGACTGCATGATGCGCACACCGACCGAGCGCTCGGCCGCCTCGCCGCTGTCAACGGTGGTGGCGGCGGCGGCGGCGGGGAGACGCGGCGGTGACGACAGCGGCGCCGCTGCTCGCCGCGACCCGTCCGCGCCGCCACGGTGCGTCGTCGTCTGTTGTTGTTGCAGCTGCTGCTGCTGCTGCGTGTATGCGTCGCCTGTGTAGCGACACTGTTGTCGCACCCACTCCATCTTGCGCCACTCTACACCGCCGCCGCCGCCGCCGTCGTAGCGGTCCTTCATGGCGGCGGCGGCGGCGGGCGAGGCGAGCAGGTTTCCCTGACACTCTTCGTTCAGCTCTTCGGAGTCGGTGCCGTTGCGGGCGGTGAGGTGGAGGGGGACGCCGGCGTAGGAGAGCAGGGACGCTCCGGAGGTGGCAAGGAAGTGGTGGGCCGCGTGGATGGGTGTGGCGCTCGCGTGGCTGCTGGCGACCGCGGGTGGTGGTGACGACGACGAAGAGGGGATCGAGGTCGCCGTGTTGCCATCTGACACTGCAGGCGAGGTCGGTCGCGGCGGCGCCGGTGCTGGCGACGGCGCTACGAGTGGTGGCCCTGGCACGCGTGTGCACACGAGTGTCGCGTAGAGGACGTGCTGCACCAGGGGTGGCGGTGGGGCTGCGGTGCCGCTGCCGTCGAGGGCGGACGGCGGCGAGGAAGAGAGGGCCGCCATGGACGACACGGATCAGGTCGGCACGTCCTCCGCCTCTCTCTCTCTCTCTCTGCGTGTGTGTGTGTGTGTGTGTGTGTGGGAGGGGACAAGGACGGTGGAGCTGCAGGAGATACGTGTGGGGACGGAGAGGGATAGGGGACGCAGAGAGACAGAGAGGGAGACCAATGTCTGTGTGTGTCTGTGTCTCTGTGGGGGTCGTGTTGGCGCGTGTGCACCTCCGCCACACACTCACTTCTTCGCTGCACAGAGGACAAACAACGGTGTGGGAAGGGAGAGGACGGACAGACAGAGGGAGAGAGAGAGGAAGAGAGCCGCGTGTCTGCATCCATACCTGATTCGTGTTTGTTTGTGTTTGTATGCGTGTGTATGTGTGTATGTGTGTGTGGGCGATGGAAGACGCACGCGATGGAGTGCAGTGCACATGTGCCCTTTCCCCCTTTCTATGAAGTTGCTGACGCAGTCGAGACAGACACGCGGACAGACACCAAAAAAAAACGAAGAGTAAACATGCGCCTCGGCGACGTCACGCGCCACCGTCGGCGGCGCGCAGCGTGGCGACAGCGGCGGAGGAGCTGACAAGACAGCTGAAGCCGAGAAGGTCTTCGAGGGCGTCGCCAGAGCGACCGACCACGCCGTCGCGCAGTGCGCCGGCCTTGCGCGGTCGACGCCACCACAATCGAAACACGGCGATCCGCTCCGCCTGCGTCGTGTGCGAGCCCCGCTGGAGCGCGGGGTGGCGGCTGGGCACCACGTGCTCCGCCTCCGCCTCGTCCATGATGGTGCTGCGCGTTATCAGCCGCGGTGGGGCGTCGTGGCCAAGCAGCGATGCCGTCGGCTCTGCTGGTCGGTGCATGCTGTACGCCGCCAGCGCTGACGGGGACGCGGCGGCCGCCTGGTAGTAGGCGTCCGCCGCGCCGTAGGGGAGCAGCAGCTCCACCGGTCGCAGCGACTCACGCGGGGACAGGTGTCGGCGCAGCTCCTGCACGCTCGGCGGCCACTCCCCGCGCGGTGGCGCGCTCGTGGACGACAGTGTCGACGACTGCGACAGAGTCCCCGCGGTCGCCACGTTGTTCGGCGTCGTCGGCGATGATGCCGCTGTCGTGGACGAGGCGGCGCCGGTGGAGCTCCCACCAGTAAAGAAGGACCGCCACGCGGCGTGCATCCCTGTGCCGGTGCTCTCGGGAGTAGTGATCTTCTGCACCGGCGGCGGCGTGGACGGTGGCGCCGCCGCCGCTGCGCTCCGCTCGAGACGACCACCCGCGACGGCGGACGGTCGGTTCACCGAGGACGGCGGACGACCTCGGCGTGCCGGTGGCTGTGGTGGCGGCGGCGCTGGAGGAGCGGCGTAGGTCACGCGCGCCGTCGGGTGATCGACGGTGGCCAACTCGTCCACGACGTCTGGTGCGTGGAGGACGTGGTCGTCCAGCAACCAGCGCACGTAGCGGGTGCTGCGCTGCTCGTTGTGGGCGAGGTTGGCGAGATGCCGCCCCAGTGTCGTGTCCCACGCGCTGGCGGCGAGGCTCGCGCACCTCTGGTACTCCGCCTCGACGAGGTGCTCCGCGTGGCGCTGTCCGCCGCGGCGCTCCGCCGCATCTGTCGCCTCCCGCTGCCGCTTGCGGGACGTCGGTGCCGCCGCCACGGACGATGCCGATGTCCGTCCGACCGCGGTGCAGCTGCCTGCCCTCAGTCCGAGCAGCAGCACGTGCAGCCTGTTCAGCCAGTAGCGGATGTCTGTCGTGGTGTTGTGCGCCGCATCGGCTCGGATGGCGCTTGTGAGGTCGTGGGACGCCACTGTCGGTGCCGCGCCGTCCGCCTCGCCGTGGCCGAAGATCTCGCGACGCAGGTGTGCCGCGAGGCGGTGGAAGAGGGCGGTGTCGCGCAGGACGAGGCGCGCTGCCATACGCTCCAGCCGCCGCTGGTGCCACGACGGCGAGGACGGCGACGCGGCCACGTCCTCGCCGTCCTCGTCCAGGCGCAGGAGGTCCAGCTCTGCAGCGCCGACGGCCAACAGCTGGGCGTAGAGAGCGGATGGCGGGAGCGCCTCCACGACTGTGAAAGGGGTCTGCACGCCGAAGAGGGCAGAGACGAGGCCGGCGTTCAGCTGAACGTGGCTGTAGCGCGCCGCGCTCGCCGGTGGGGCCGTACCACCACCGCCGCCACCGCCGCCGGTGGAGCCCGTGACCGCACCGCCACCCGGCTGCGCTGAGGCTGTGCCGCCGCCGCTACCGCTGCCGCTGCTGGCGACGACGACAGGGTGCGCGCCGGTGGCCAGCGTGAGACCCGCGGCTACGCCGCTGTCGCCGCTCTCGTGCGGGCCGGCGGCGTTGGTGCCCGCCGGTGTCGCTGTCGCGCCGCTGCGGCTGCCTGGGTCGACCTCTGCCTGCAGCACTCCCTGCGCTGCGTCGAGCGCGTCCATGGCGGAGTTCAGGCCCGCCGTCGTGCACAGTCGCCAGTACGACAACGACTGCTCGTCGCTCTCGGGCAGCGTGACGAGCGGCTCCGTGTCGTAGCGCAGCGTCGCGGCGGGGTTGGCAGAGACGGTGACGACGATGGGGACCTTGCTGCGGCGTGCGAGGTCGCGGATGGCCGCGTAGAAGGGCTTGGCGGACTCGTCCCCAAGAAGCACATCCGCGTCCTCGAAGAGGAGAAGGGTGCCCGCGCCGCCGCCAGCCGACGTCGCCGCCGCCGACAGTGACGTGTGGGACGGCGGGGGTGGCGGCGAGGTCGGGGTGGCGGCGGCGTCGGCAAGCGCCGAGCCCGCGTCACCCACCACCACTGCCGTCACCCCCGCCGCAGCGGCAGTCGCAGCACATGGTTGCTGCTGCTGCAGGTGGCTGCCTCGTCGCGTGTGGAGCCCCTCGTCGGGGTCGTGGCGCGGCCCTGCAGCGCCGCCCTTCCCAAAGAAGTTGGCGACCGCCTGCACAGAGATGCCGTTGGCCTTGCGTGCCTCACGCTTCTTTGGCACCGACTCCGCTGCTGCCGTCGCGGTCGTCTCTGCCTTCGCCCGCTCCGCTGCCGCTGCCGCTGCTGCTGCGGCGGTGTGGTGCTGCTTCAGCTTGGCGAGTTCCTCCTCGGCGTTGAAGGCGGCGGTCGACCCGGGCCGCAGGCCGCTCAGCCGGTGGCTGCGTGTGAGCTCGGCCAGGAGGTGCTCCACCGACTTGGAGCAGCGCCGCACCGACGCGTTCATCTCCACCACGCGGAAGCCAAGCAGCTCGGCGGCCATGTAGACAGCAGCGGTCTTGCCAGACCCGGTGGGGCCCGAGACGACAGCGATGTTGGTGAGCTCGTCCGCCGCCGCCACGTCGTCGTCGTCCTCCTCCTCCGCTTCGCTCTCTCCCGATGTGGTGCTACCGCTACTGTGGCTGTCGCGCGACGCCACTGCGGCTGCACGGTGGTCTGTGGGACGGCGGATGCTCCGCCTCCTACTCTCCGCCTCTGTGCGCGCGTCGGTGCCGCCGTCAGAGCTGGAGGCGTCCTCCTCAGCACAGGCCCGCTTTCCCTGGCCGCGCCGCACGGCGTCGTTGCCCGCCGCGGTGGGGCGCACCATCGCTGCCAACATCGCCGCCGCCGCGGTACTGCTGCTGCTGCTGCCGCCACCGTTGCTGGTGTGACCACCGCCGCCGTCGCCGCCGTCGTCGCTGCGATGGAAGTAGCCCGTCTTCCTCGCCTGCCGTCGCTGACGCGCGGCCCGCAGCTCCTGCAGCTCCCGCTCCTTCTGGGCGAGCCGCGCGCTGCGCAGCCGGTTGCCGAACGCGTCCTCGTAACACACACCGCTGGCGGCCGAGCCCAGCGCCGTCCGCCGCGCCTCCTCGCGCATCTCCTTGAAGAACGGCAGTGCAGCGCAGGCACGCGAGACGGCGCCTTCGGTCCAGCGCGTCTCCTCGTCGGTGACTGCCGCGCCGTCGTGAAGGCTGCCGCTGCTGCTCCTGCCGTTGAGCCGTGCCCGCTGCGCCGCCACTGCCGCTGTACCCGCAAAGGCTTGGGCGGCCACGGCCAACGGTGTGATGCCAGTCTTCGCAGCGTGCCGCCAAGCGCGGCGGTAGAGCTGGAAGCTGACCGCCGCAGGCGGAAGGTCCTGACCCTGCTGCTGCACCTGCTGCTGCACCTGTTGCTGCTGCTGTTGCTGCTGTGGCGGCGGCGGAGGCGACTCGGTCAAGGTAGAGACGAGGGACAACACTGACGAGCCGACGCCGTTGGGGCGCACCTCCCTGGCAACGCGCGAGGGGCCACGCCGCTGCTCCACCGCTGCTGCTGGTGCTGCTGCTGGTGCTGCTGCTGGTGCTGCTGCTGGTGCTGGTGTTGCTGCTGCTGCGCCGAAGAACTTGAAGAAGGCGGATCGCTTCTCCTCCTGGGCCAGTGTTTCCATGTGCTCGAGGGAGCGCTGTGCCTGTCGGCTGACGTCGTCCACACTGGATCGATGGGGCGGTGCGATGCCCCCCGCCGCGGTGGCGTCCATCACGACCACGCCATCCTCCTCCTCCTCCCCGCTGTCCTCGCTCGCACTGGGAGCGCCGCCACCACTGCTGTTGCTGCTGCTGCTGTTGCTGTTCTTCTTCTTGTGTAGTGGCCGGCACGTGCTGCCGCGCCGCACCCGTGCTCGCTGACGGGTGGCCAAGTCGCGGGTGTGGTGCGCCGCTGTCGAAGTGTCGTGGTGGCTGCCGAGACCGCCCTTCCTCCACGTTCGCAGCCACCGCAGCAGTCGCACCACTTCGACGGCGAAGGAGGTCGTGCGCAGCAGCGGGGCTGGATACTTGAGGTAGAGCAGCGCGCCGTCGTCACACATGGACGGCGCCGTCGTCGTCGCTGGTGCTGCTGCTGGTGCAAGAGCTGCAGGAAGAGCGAGCGACACCGGTGTCGCGGCTGTCGTGGTGGGGCTGCCCTGAGCGCTGTTGCTGCTTCTGCTGCTGAGGTGCAGCCCACGGATGCTCTGGTCACCGCCGCCCTCGTCGCCATCGACACCGCTGCTGCTGCTGCGGTGGTGGCGGTGCTGGCGCAGACAGGCTAGGAGTGCGGCGTAGCGAGTGATGTCGTCTGTCAGCACGGGCAGCTCGTACAGCCGTCGCGCGCAGATGCTCTGGTCCGCCGCCTGCCGCGCCGCGTGCTGCCTCAGCTGCGCCTCTCTCTGGTGGCGCACAAGTGCATCGGCGAAGGAGCTGGGCGGCCGGCGCAGACGCTGCGCCTGCGCCGGTGACATCACCTGAAGGTGCCGGGCCGGGGTGCCGCCCATGCGCGCTGTCACAGGCGACGGCGTGGACACGATGTCAAGATCGCTGGTGGCCGTGCCTGTTCCACCATCGAGCACGTCTACAGTGCAGGCGGCGGGCTGCGGTGGCGGGGAGGACGAGGGACCGGGGGCACTCGCCGTGCCGCCGTGCAGGAGCGCCGTCCCGTACAGGAGCGCGTCGCGATGCCCGTCCCCTCGCGTGCGCCGCCGTCGCCGGTGCTCATCCTCACACAGGTAGGCGAGGCGCAGAGCCTCTCGGAAGTGAGCGAGCGCCGTGTCGCCGCCACGTCCCGCTGCCGGTGGCGCAGGAGCCTCGGCGGCGGTCACCGCCGTCGTGGCCGGGTCCACCCACGAGTCGCCCGTGGCCGCTTCGTGGCACGACGCACCGCCACGTGGCGCCGCGGCGGTGCTCGGGCGGTAGCAGAAGAGGCTGGTGCACGTCGGGTCCAGCAAGCACGGCGGCGCCGCTCCCCCGCCGCTCGCGGGGCTGGACGTGGTGGCGCCACGGTCACTGTCGTACGTGCAGGCGCTGCTCGAGCTCCGTGAGCGAGCCTCGTCCGCGAGGAAGGCGTGGCCGTACGCCAGCCGACGTGCGTCGCCGGCATCAACGCAGTCATCTCCTGCCACCGCTGCGTCTGGTGTGCGGCAGAGCTGAGTCGCGTGGTAGAGCAGTGCTGCTTGTGTGCCGTGAGCGAAGAAGTCGCGCAGGTCGGAGCTGCGCGCGATTGACGCCGTGCGTGGCGCGTGCACTCTCGCGTGCTCCTCCTCGTCTACATCGTCCACCGCGCTTCCATGGTGCGCGGGGCACTCACGTGTGCGGGGCAGGTCTGTGGGGGTCGCGGTGCCGCGCTGCGTCGCTTGCGTCGTGACCGGCGAGGGACCGGACGCACCATCGACGAGGTACTCGACCGCGCTCCCGTCCTGCAGCGGGTGCGAGCCGATCGTTGCGCGCCTCACAACAGCGCTGCCCTCGGAGGCACCGCGCATCATCGACGACGTCGGTATCACTTGCAGCGCGTCCGCCTCGCTGTGTCCGTCGTCAGAGACGCACCGGCACGGGGAGGACGAGATGGACGTGACGGCCACCACGTCCCTCCCGCGCGTTGCGCAGGGTGCTGTGATGGCAGATGGGTGAGGGGTGAGTGAGATGGTCGACGGTGTGCTCGTCGTGCTCTCCATCCCCCCATCGATGGAGAGCCCCTGGTGAGTGGGCGGTGCTGCATCGCTGTCGCTGCCAACGTCCGTGGTGTTGTGGCACGACCCATCCCCGTCGTCAACGGTGATGAACGCGCGCGCGCTGTGTGGGCGGGCACCTCCCCGACCGCGTCCGCGTCCGCGACGATGACGCACCGCCAGTGTCGCCGCTCCATCATCCATGACATGAGGCGGCGCAGGCGTCGGTGCGCGCCGCGTGCGTGGCTGTCGTCCCACCATGTCACACACGCGCCCCCCACCCCACCCCACTGCACCCCGGCGCGCCTGCCCACACCGACACAGACACACTCGCTTTTTGCGCCGCAGCCACGCTTGTGTCTGTGCGGTGGGTGGGACGTGCTGTGTGCAAGTTCTATGGACTCGTGTGCTGGTCTATCCGCCGCGTAGGCGTCACTTATGCTCTGAGGGGGGGGGGGAGAAGGAAGTGAGCAGAGGAGAGGAGGAGGTGCACATCACACACACACACACACACACACGCACACACACACACACATGCATGCATGCACGCCGAGGAGAGTGACATTGTGTGGGAATAGAAGGAGAGAAGGAGGGGGGAGGGAGCGCGGCACGCGCACAGAGAGTTAGCGCCGCCGTCCTCTCCTCCTCTCCCGTCGTGTTGACGACTGCCACGGATGGCGAGAGGACGCCCGTGCACTCACCGCGCGTGGGGCAGTCACGACGCCGCAAGAGGGTGCAACACCGCTCTCTCTCTCTCTCTCGCTCTCTGTCACTCTGCCGCGCTACGGCGACTCCAAGGCGCTTGCCCGTGAACAACGACACACACAAACACACACACACACACACAAACACAGACGGACACGTTCGACAACACATCAGCAGTTTTTTTTTTCTTCTTCTTCTCTTTGGTCGGCGAGGGGAGACGCCGCCGCGTTAGCCCACCTGCGCTCTCAGGCGCCCTTCCACGTTTGTGTGACGGGGACGCCGCACTTGGGGCACTCCTGCGAGTAGCGCAGCCACTCCTCCATGTGATGCACGTGGCCACCGTGTCCGCAGGAGCGCAGCCAGAAGAAGACGCCCTCCACCACCTCCTCGCAGATGACACACGTCATGGCGCCGTGGTCGTGACAGCGGCGACACACCGCGTTGTTCGCCTGCGGGGCCGCGCCGCACTCGCCACAGCCGACGGCGGTGTGTCGGCCGTGGCGTCGAGCGCCGTCCGCGCCGTGGGCCGCCGCCGCGTCGTGTATCTCGTCCCCCACGCCGCCCTCGACGTCAGCAGCAGCGGCCGCGGCGGCGCCATCGACGTCGTCGTCCAGACTCCCTCGGCTGCGACGGGGACGCGGCCTGGAGAGGCGCCGGCTGCTGTGCTGCTGCTGCTGCTGCTGCTGACCACCAGCACCACCACCGCCACCACGCAGAGGCGGTCGTTCATCCGAGGCGCGCTGCCGCCGCTGCCGGAGAGTGGGGCTGAGCGACGACGCGGTCTCGCGTCCGGCGGTGGCTGCGTACAGCCCCCCCATCGCGGTGCTACTACTTCTGCTGCTGCTGCGGCTGTGGCTGCGGTGGGGGTTGTTGTGGCGGCGCCCGGACCGCGTGTTGTGCTCGCGGTGGGCGATGCTGCTTGGTAGCAACGCGTCTCCGGGTGCGTCGGTGAGCGAGGACCCACGGGCGTGGGTGCTGCGATCGGAGGAGAGGCTGACGTCTGTGTCGGCCGGCCACGACCGGCGCTGGTCTCCACGCCGCACGGCCGCCTCGTCGCCCGCGTCGTCGTCGTCGTCGGTGGAGCTCGATGAGGTCGGGGACTCGACGGACGGCGTGGAGGCCGCCGAGGACGAGTCCCCGCCGCCGACGCCGCGGTCGATATCAGCCGAGAGGCGCCGGATCGCCGCCGTGGCGCGGCTGCGCGCCGCCCGTCGCGTGGCTCGCTGACGCTGGGCGAGGCTGCTGCTGCTGCGCCGCGCCTCCCCATCGCTGCAGTCGCCGTCGCTCGTGTCCTCCTCCTCCTCCTCCTTGTCGCTGCTGCTGCTGTGACGGCCGCGATGGATGACGCGCTCGTACAAGCGCACCGCGGCAGGGGTGGGGTCCTGCTGCGTACAGCTCCACAGCTCCGCCTTGGGGCAGCTGCCGCAGTGAACGTAGGTCATCTGCTTCTCGTAGGCGATGTCGGCCGCGCGGGGCTGCACCGGGTTCGTCGGCTCGCGAAAGATCTCCGGCATCACGAGGAGAAGCTCGTTCAGCGGGACGTAGAGCTGCCTGGCGTAGAGGTCCGCCGTGTACACCTCCAGCATCTGCAGAGCGCGCAGCTTCCACATGTCACCGCTGCAGGGAGAGTCCGACGACGACGTCGTGGTCGGCGTGTCACCGTCGTCGCCGCCGGCGCCGCCACGTGGGAGCCGCACGCCGCGGAGCCCTTCGAGGTGGAGCGGGGCGTTGCCGTCGACGAGGGTCGCAGCGGACAGCCTCGGCGCCGCACCGTGGTCCGCTAGGGGCGGGGGTGAGGGCCGGTGTCCTCCGTTACCCGTGCCGTGGCGGTGTGCGCCGTCACGCACGTCGCCGACGCTGCCGGCGGCCATGGCCAACGTCGGTGGCGTGTCTGTGAGACGCCGCGAGACGTTGTCCAGACTGCGCGCAAGGAGGCTGTTCATGGACGCAGACGAGCGCAGGTGCACGCCGTTGCCGCCGCCAAGGCTTCCCGCCATGCCGGACCCGCCGCCCATCCACCGCTGCTGCCCTGCTCCGACACTGCCCACGTCCCCGCCGCGGCTGTGGGGGTCGCCACCGGCGCTGCCACCGCCCGTACCGGAGCGAAGGGAGCCGGTGCTGGCGGAGGTGCGGAGGTGCGGTTGGGCCTGCTGCTGCTGCTGCTGGTGGTGGTGTTGGTCGTCGTCCAGATGGTGGTGGGGGGAGGGAGAGGACGTGAGGTCGGGGGAGGCCGGCATCAGCGGACAGCGCCGGAAGTAATGGCAGAGCAGCCGTAGCTCGTCGAGCTCCTCCACCGATGGCATCTTGCCCAGCGCGGCGCCGTCCGTGTCGCCGTCGCCGTTGCGCCTGCCACCGCCGCCGCCGTCGTCCATCACCGTGTTCGCGGCGACGGCGGCGCTGCGCTGCAGCCGTGACGGTGGCGGCGACGCCGCTGCTGCCGCCGCCCCACTCTGGTGTCTTCGCTCACCACCCCCGGCAGCGTCCGTGTCGCGGGCTGCACCGTCGTCGCCGCCAGCTGTGGTGGTGGTGGTCGTCGTCGGAGGAGGACGCACCCGCGCCTCGAGCGCTGTCGCGTACGCCGCCTCTGCCACTTCGCTGTGGAGGCGCCACCAGAGACTGAAGAGGATGTAGAGCACGAGGCCGTACTGCACGTCGCCCAAGAGCGCCGCATACTCGAGCTGCTGCACCGTCACGGCGATGATGAGGGCAACGTTGTGCGACCGCCACGCGTGCGCCGCCGCGCGCCACCACTGCGCTCGTGGATCAGTCGTGACGGCCGGCTCAGGCGCCGCCGAGGGCCGACTCGCCTCACCGCCCTCGCCGTCCGCCGCCGCCGCTGTCGCCGCCGCTGTCGGCGCGTGGGAGGACATCGGGGCCGCCGTGCCGGAGCCGGGAGACTTGCCGTGAGCTGCGGCGCCCTCCACCTCGCGGCGCTGGTGAAGCAGCTGCTCGCACACGCGCGCGTTCCCTTCCATCAGCGCCGCCACTTTGTCATCGACGTCTTCGTGGCGCGGCACCGGCACACCGTTGCCCCAATCCAGCATGCGCCCGGGGTCCACACGGCCAACATCAGCGCCGCCCCACCGCGGCCGCTGCCATGGCCGCCACTCAACCTCGCGTGCGCCTCCACCGCTGCTGCGAGGTCGCCGCCGGCGACGTGTTGGCGTGCCCGCGCTCTTGTGGGCGGTGCGATCGGTTGCCTCGCGCGCCGCCGCGGAGGCGAGTGCGACGGCGGCGGCGCCTGCGCTGGCGGTGTCCTTGGCGGCGGCCTCGGCGTCCGCGCGGTGGTGGCGCAGCGCCTTCATCGCCAGCGCCAGCTCGTAGCCCATGTCCCACCCCAGCGCGAATTGAAGAAAGGCGTGCTGCTCCGACGTCTTCTCCGTGTAGGCCCAGTCGCACACCGCGTCGCTCAGAGTAAACCCCTCCACCGCCGCCGTCACACGCCGCCGCGCATCAGCGTACGTGCGCACGGGCAGTGGCGCCGCCTCCGCCGCCGCCGCCGCCGCCGCGATCGTGGGTGTGGACGTCGTTGCCGCCGCCGCACTGGCCGTCGTTGGTAGTTGAAGCGGTGACAGCAGCGGCGACGCGGCTGCCAGGCCGCACTCCGGGCTCACACCGGCGCGCGAATGAGCGGCTGAGAGCAACATGGTCGACAGCCCCTCGCGGGCCGCGGCGGCGGAGGACGATGGTGAGCTGCTCGTGGCCCCCGACCGGGGGCTCCGCTCGTCTTGGCGGTGGCGCGATGGCGCACCGCGTCCACCGCTGCTGCTGCTGCTGCCTCCGCCATCACGCGTGTGTGCGCACTCCCGCAACAGTGGGAAGAGTTGTGTGAAGACGGTGCGGATGCGGTGGCGGCGGTGCGCGGAGAGGCCGCCGCTACCGCCGCTGGCTGCGACACTGCCGCCGCCGCCACCGCCGCCGCCACCACCGCCACCGCCGCCGCTGCCGCTGGCGCGGTCCAGATCACTTTGCACAGTGGCGGTGCCGCCAGCGGAGGCGCTTGCGTGCAGCAGCAGCAGGGACATGGAGCTGGTGCCGTCCTGCCCGCTGCCGGCGTGTTGTTGTTGCTGCTGCTGCTGAGGCGGCGGCGGACACGGTGCCGAGGTACTCCGTGACGTGCCGTGGCCCAGTGGGTGCGGACTGCCGCAGCTGCTGTCGCTGTGGTCGCGGTGGGCCACGCTGATCGGCGATGTTGGGCTGCCCGCGGTGCCGGCGAGGCCGGAGAGGTGAGTCACCCCCGTCGGAGGCTGGCGCGGGCCGGCGACGGCGCCGACACCGTTCGAGGTGGCCGCGTCCAGCCCCGGACGCGGGTCGTCGCCGGCGAGCGAGGCGCGCGGCGACGGGACATGCGATGTCCGTTCACGTGAGGCGCTGGCGCGGTAGCGCCGAACGCGCTCACGACGAGCGAAGCCCAATATGCGCCCCACCCACGCGACAGCAGCGGAGGCGCGCGAGGTGTCCCGCGGCGGCGCCGTCGCCTCGAGAGTCTCGCCGCCACCGCCGCCGCCGCCCTCCTCCTCCTCCTCCACGGCGTTGTCCACGAGCTGCTCCACCACGCCGAGGCTGCCGCTGCCGCTGCTGACGTCGTCGTCGTGACTGCCGAGGTGCGGGCCACGCAGCGCCTCCGCCGTCGCGCCAGCGTCCGCAGCGGCGGTGTGGCGCACGTGTGGACGCGGGAGGTGCGACAGCCCACTCGTCGTCCCGGCGACGGCGCCGACGTCGTCGAAGCTCCACACCCGGTGCGGCGTGGCGCCGGGGGTGTCTGTGGCGGCGGCCCCGCCAACGCCGTGTCCGCGCAGCTGCAGAGGGCCGCCGCTTGCGCGAGCGCTGGCCGTCCCCGCGGCCGGCACGTAGCGCCCGCCCGTCGACGTCGGTGAGGACGCCACGGAGTATCGGCGCGTCAGCATGCTGCGACGCGGGCTGGGCGGAGTCGAGTCCGATCCCTGCGAGGACGTGGCGTGGCCATAGAGGGCAGTCGCCTGCGTGTAGGGGGAGCGCGGGCGGCGCCACAGGTGGTCCTGCAGTGCGGCGAGGCTGCTCGCAGCCGTCGACTCCGGCGACGCCGCCGCCGCCGCGCCGGGGACGTGGCGCTGGCTCATCCACCGCGTACGCAGCACCGCCTCCGTCGACACCTGGATGGCGAGCCGCCGCACCAGCTGCCCGCATTCGCGGCGGATCATCTGATGGTAGTGCCGTCGCAGCGCTGCGTTTGTGTTGCGGATCGTGAAGGCGCGACCGAAGAGATCCGAGACGATGGAGGTGGTCGGCAGCACCGTGAAGGTGGTGAAGAGGTCCGCATAGGGGTCACGCACGTAGGCTGGCATCATCGCCAGACACGCCTCCTCCTCCGCTACGCGCTTGCTGTAGAGCTCCCCAAGCTCGTCCCTCGCATTGGGGTCGAGTTGCTGGCGCTGCTGCTGGAGTTGGTGCTGCTGCAGCGGCGTTGGCGCGCGGAGCTGCACTTGTCCAGTGCCGGTCACGACAGAGCCCTCGAGAAGGTTGTTCACGAAGCTGGTGCACACCACATCGCCGCTCTTGAAGATCATCACGAGCGTCAGCTCATTCAGCCACACAAAGTCGTTGGCCTCGTTGTTCGTGGCGGCGTCGCCGCGGGGGCCGAGGTACTTGACGGCGCTCACAGGGAAGAAGCCGTTGGCGGCGTCCCAGATGGAGAGGTCCGTGTCGGTCGTCATCGCCGTCGACGCGAACCACAGCTGCGAGTGCAGCAGGTCCACCCAGGTGACGGCGCCGGTGGGGGATGGGACGGCGGCGTCGGGTGCGCCGCGCGCGGCCCACAGCGCCTGCGCGGATGCCGCGAACGTGATGTAGTGGTGCCGACGCGGCTCGACGAGGTGCCCCATCGACGGCGGGCGCCAGCGCATGCGGCTGATGCACGCGTAGTTGTCGATTGGGGGCAGGTGGGGCTGCTCGGCGAGGTGCAGGGCGGAGCTCGTGGGGTGGGCGGAGACGGTGGCGGCAGCAGCGGGCGGCGGCGGCGGCGCTGGTGGCGCCGCGAGGGGGCCGTCGTCCGGCCCGGTCAACGCGGTCAGTGACGGCGGCGCGGGCACGCCGGCGGCGGCGTCAGCGGCGGACGCGACGACGGCAGCACCGCCGCCGCCGCCGACGACCTCGAGGAAGGAGATGCGCGTGTCGGACTTGGTCTTCTCGCGGCGGAAGCACACGGCAAGCAGGTCCGAGAAGAGCGGGTGGAAGGCGGCGGAGAGGCCCGGGCCGCTGATGTCGAAGCAGCGCGTCGCCTCCACCTGGCGGCGATCGTAGACGAGCACCTGGCCGAGTGTGCCGCAC
Source organism: Novymonas esmeraldas (assembly GCA_019188245.1). NCBI lineage: Eukaryota > Euglenozoa > Kinetoplastea > Trypanosomatida > Trypanosomatidae > Novymonas > Novymonas esmeraldas. The sequence goes on from JAECZO010000056.1 coordinate 55,084, forward strand.
TCCGTGACGACGACGAGAAGGTTCGGGTTCGAGGGGGAGAAGGCGATGTCACGCACGACGCTGCGCGTGTTGTGCGCCGGTGGCCGCAGCACCAGTTGCGGAGCATAGACGTGCACGCCGTCTGTCGGCACCTGCCACAGCTCGAAGTGCGTCGCGGGGGAGCTGAGGGCGAGGGTGTAGGGGTGGTGCGGGTCCCACACGATCTTCTCCACCCGCGTGTAGGTGACATCGATGTTCAGCTCTATCAGCTCCTTCGCCAGCGGCCCTTTGGACTCCCGCACGACGTGGGCGAGGTGGCCCGCCCCGGGCCCGCCGGTGGCCGGCGTGGGGAGGTGCAACTCGTGCGGCGTGCCACCGCGGGAGACGGAGGCGGCGCCGAAGGTGGGGCCGCTCGCGAAGGACGCCGAGGCGGGCGTGTACACGCTGGAGCCGGCCCCGAGGCTGGTCGATGTGGCTGGTGTCACGCCCCCAGAGACGGAGTCGAGGTGCACCACAACCGCCATCGCGGTCGAGCCCCCGCCGGCGGCCATGGGGGACGTGAGCGTCTTGCCCTTGTACTGCGACCGCGTCCACTGCTGCGGCAGGTACGTGCCATCCGCCTTGAACTGAAGCGCGTCAAGGAAGATCGTGACCGTCCGCCCCGGCTGGATGAAGGCGAGAGACGCCTCGCCAGAGCTCGGGTACCAGGCGACGCTCTCCACCTTGATGAGGCCTCCAAAGACGCCGCTGCTGCGCATCAGGAAGGGCGCCGCCGCTGGTGGTCGCGGGGCTGCTGCTGCTGCTGCTGCTGCTCCTGCTCCGGCGGCGGCGGCAGCGGCACCGCCGAGGCCCGAGTTGGCGCGCTCGCCGTCTGCCTGCGCACAGGGTGGCACTCGCTGCTGCTGCTGCTGCTTCTGCTGCTTCTCTGTGACAGCCGCGGCCACGTCGTGGCCCACCATTGTAATTACTTCCACTACGTGGATCTGGCGCGTGCTGCCGATGGCGAGCGCGCGGAAGCTGGGGTGGTAGTCGAGGCAGCTGAGGCCCTCGCTCAGACGCAGGTAGTTCGAGAGGCCCGAGATGGCGATGGAGCTCGCCAGTGTGCTCGGGTTCGCGGACGGCGGTGGCAGAGGAGCAGCTGCGGCACCGCCGTCACCGCTGCCAATTGGGCTCGTCACCGCAGTGGCGGCGGCGGCAGCGGCGGCGGTGCTGTCGACGCTGTCGACACGAGCCAGCGGCAGCGGTTGCGGCTGCTGCTGCGGTGAGAGACAGGGACTGTGGCGCAGAGCTCCGCTGGCGTCGGCGTGCCGCAGACGTGCTTTGGGACCGCGGCTGGGTAGAGCCGCACCCGGCGTCGCCGTGGCAGTCCCCGCCACCAGTGCAGCTGTGATGGGGTCGATGGATGCGCCACCAGCGCGGCCGCGTCCGGCACCGGCGGCTCTTGTGGTGGCGCTGCCCTGCAGGCTAGAAGGACGCCGCAGAGGGGCGGAGCCGAAGCGCTTCGCCGCCGCCGCCGCCGCCGCGGGAGACGACGATCCGCTGCCGCTCATGACATCGCTGCTGTCCTCCACCGCGTAGGTGGACGGCGACGGCCCGGGCGTGCCTCCGACACCGCTTCGCGTGGACGCGCTCTCTTGGCTGTCTGTGTTCGCCAGTCGTGCTCCTTGCTCCACGTATCCGGTGCTGCTCGACACTGTCGTCGTGCGCGGCGGTGCGTCGAACGCCGAGCGCCGCCTCCCGCTTCGCAGCGGGGCGGACATGAGCGATAGATGGGCGCACAGACGCGTGCGTGTTGATCTCTCGCCTTCACTCTCTAGTGTGTGTGTGTATGAATGTGTGTGTGTGTGTGTTTGTGTGTGTGTCGCTGTGTCGGGGCACAGACAAACGCGCTGCGATGGGACGTGAGGAAGATGATAGGGAGAGAGAGAGAGTGAGAGAGGGGGGGGATGGGAGTTCGTAGGTCCGTGTGAGTTCTGGAATGCAGCTGCGCTACCGCCACTCTCGTCGTTGTCTGACGTGTTATGTGGGCGTGTGTGAATGTGCTTGTGTACATCAGACACACACACACATACACTGAATGAAGAAGCGTCAGTAGAGGTGATGAGACACAGATAGCGAACACAGGTGAATCGGTATTGTACTGCCGGTGGTGCAGCCGTGGAGCAGAAGAATATGTGTGAGAGGGAGACTGCGTGTGTGTGTGTTTGTGTGTGTGTGGCGTCTACACGCTATTGGCTGGCCGCTACTTGCGCACTCCTCCGTACCTCTTCTTCATGTCACGTTGGCGCTGCCTGCGAGGCCTCAGCGTCATTACGTGCTTCGCCTTCTTCGCCTTGTTCACTTTGACCAGCGCGGCCGTCTTGCTGAGCTTGGCCGTCTTGCTGAGCTTGGCCTTCTTGATGAGCTTGGCCTTCTTGATGAGCTTGGCCTTCTTGATGCTCTTCGCCTTCTTGCTGAGCTTGGCCTTCTTGGCAAGCTTGGCCGTCTTGATGAGCTTGGCCTTGTTGATGCTCTTCGCCGTCTTGCTGAGCTTGGCCTTCTTGATGCTCTTGGCCTTCTTGATCAGCTTGGCCTTCTTGGCAAGCTTGGCCTTGTTGATCAGCTTGGCCTTGTTGATGCTCTTCGCCTTCTTGGCAAGCTTGGCCTTCTTGATGCTCTTGGCCTTCTTGATGCTCTTCGCCTTCTTGGCGAGCTTGGCCTTCTTCGCCTTCTTGATCATCTTCTTCGACAGCGCAGTGGCGCGCGGTGCCTGGACGGACAGCCGGCGCTTCGGCAGCGTGCGGTGTGAGGCGGTGGCGGCGGAGGTGCGCGCCAACGACGCCGCCGCCGCTCGTATCCGTGTCGCAGCGACTGGCGTCAGCGGCCGGTGCAGCGTCTTGCCAAACTTGCGCTGCACCTTCGCCGCTGCTACTCTTGTGCCGCGCTGAGCGGGCGGCCTTGCAGAGGCGGTGCGGAGACCAGACGGTGCCGTGTGTGCGACGTGACGATTGCGAGCCGCCAGCGCCGCGGCGCCGCGCACGACTCCGCCAGCGGCGGCAACGACGCGGCCGCCAGTCTTCTGCAGTCCCTGCTGCTCTGCCTGCGATCTCCTCGCCGCCAGCTGCTGAGCCAGGGCGGCCGCTAATGCCTTTGCCTCTTCCTTCAACGCCGCCACGCGCGCGCGCTCCGCTGCCGCCGCCGCCCGCTCCTCCTGCGTGAGCAGCAGCGGCTCCGACGAGCTCAGGAAGTCTACCGGGTGCGTGAAGCGACTGCGCACAGGTGTCGCGTCCGCCACCACGTAGGACTGCGAGATGCGGAGTCGCTGCTTCTGTGGCAGCGGCGCGGGTGCGGTGCTGTCTGCCGCGCCGCTGTGCACCGTGGCTGCGGCCTGTTTGGCTGCGGTGCGCACACGCGCTGATGCTGGTGACCTTGACGGTGACCGGGCTCGTGCTGCCACGCGCGGGCGGGGGCGGTGCTGGTGGCGCTTGGGCCGCTTTCCTGTAGGGCGTCGCGTGGGGCTTCGACCTCTGCTGCCGCGCATCAGCGGTTTGGTGGCTAGTCGGCGTGCTGGCGTGGTGGCTACTCGCCGACGCGCGGCTGCTGCTGCTGCTGCTGCCGCGGCCCTCGGTGGACGAGCCCGCGTCGGCACGAGACGCATGGCGATGAGTCGCAGCATTTCTTCTCCCGTGCTCGCCGGCTCCCTTTTTTATGTATACGTCTCTCGGTCTCCTTCTCCAACTCTGCGCTCTCTCGTGATGCTGCAGTGCTGCCGACGCGACGGCGACGGCGATCGACAGACGGGGCAGAGGAGAAGAGAGAAAGTGCGTGTGTATGTATGGCTCTATGTGCGTGTGTATCCTCTGGAGCGCGTGATGCGGTGCCACCGCCGCGATCGTCGTAGAGGTGGTGGCAGTGGTACTTGGTGGTAGGCTGGCGAGGCGGCGGCGACGACGCAGAGGAGCAAGATGAAGGTTCTGCTACGACAGCCGCGCGTGTAGGTGTGTATGTGTGTATGTGTGTATGTGTGTATGTGTGCTTCTGTGCACGCCGTTCGGTGCGTGCGATGGAAGCCGACTGAGCTTGGTAAGGAGAGGAAGGCGGTGTGGTGCGAACCAGGAAATGTGTGTGTATGACGTGTGCGCCTCTGTGATTGTCTGTGCTGAGACACCGTGTGTGCAGAACACGTGATGACCTTCCGTGGTGAAGTTAACGTGTGTGTGTGTGTGTTGGAGGACCAGTCAAGGATGGAGAGACGTGCGATGCTTGATGTGCATGTGTGTGCATGAGTGGCAAGAGGTGTGTGAGCGACAGAGGCTCGAGGTTGCTGACTGTTGCAGGAGGCGAGGCGGCCGAGCAGCGTCATCTCGCCGAAGGGAGAGGACCCATCGTTGACGATCCGGTGTGCACCGTCGCGGTGTGCACGTGGTCAGATGGCGCAGTTGCCAGACACACAGACACACACAGACAGGTGAGTACAAATGGGCGGAGGGTAGAGCAAGAGAGATGAGACACAATGATGGAGCCATGGCGAGCGAGGAGGTCAGACAGTCCCTGCCTTGAGCTGCCCGTGTCTGTGTGCAGAGAGAGAGAAGTGATGGTGGAGGAGGGGAGTAAACAATGCACGCAGACACACACACGCACACAAACAAACACACACTGAGCCACGCACGACATGACATGGGCTAACAGACAGAACCAGACAAAGACAGACAGACAGACAGACACATCAAGCAGTGGAGGCTTCGCGGATGCAGAGGAGCACGACGACGATGGACGAGAGCCGTCAAGTAACACACACATGCACAGTGCGACCACGCTTCTAACGGAGAGAGGAGCTATGAGCAGAAGAGGAGGAAGAGAATCAAAGAAACCGAGTGACATCATCAGCAACACGCGAAAAGAAAAAAAAAAAGACACACACACACACATCAAAAAACAAAACTCATGCAACCGCACACGCACAGACACACGCAGATACAGACATAGATGATGGCTGAAGGGTGGACCCTCTCCGCCAAACGTGGTCGTGGCACGAGTCCATCTGTGCACGCATGCAGAGAAGTTCGCCTGGAGGACACTCACATGAGCGGGAAGCGCAGATGAACAGACACACACACACACACAAAGAAGAAGAAGAAAACGAGCAAAGAAACAATGTAGTTCAAGAAACTGTTCACAGAGGCGCAGCGTACGAGCACTTTGACGGCATACATATATGTACACACACACACACACACACGTACACAGACAGACAGAGAGAGAGACAGACAGACAGACACACAGGCAGACGTACGCAGCAGAGATCGACAGCAGAGAGTGTGAAACACGTACGGGTGCGCTCCATCTGGGGGGTTGGGGAGAGAGGGGAGGGGGGAGAGGGGAGGGAAGAGACGCGGCTCCAAGAGGGAGTGGCGCAACGAACAGAGCAAGCAAATCAACAACAAAAGGAAGAGGAGGAAAAGAAGAAGAGAGAGGGAGAGAGAGAGACAGAGGGAATGCCCTCACGTGTGCAAGATCAACACACGCGCGGCTCGTGTCTGTGTGTGTTTGTGTGTTTGCCCTCCTTTCTTGTTCACGCGCCATCATCAGTCAGTGGCGACGTCATGCTACTCCACCTTCTCCCCTTCTGCGTCTCTCTCTCTCTGTCTTCCTTCGCCTGCGTATATTGCTGTGCCGTCGGTGACACGCAGAAGCGATGGAGGGAGGGAGCGAGCGAGCACACACGCGTTGCACACACGCACCCCCCCTTATCTGCCGTAACCTTCCCTTCCTTCGCCCCGCTTTCCATCGACAGCAAAGCACACACGCAAACACACACACACTCACACACACAAGCTCGGGTCGAGGCGGAAGAGGAAAGGGAAAGCACGTTTGCCTGTGTGTGTGTCTGTGTGTGTGTGTGTGTCTGCCACGAGCACAATGCATAGTAACGAAGGCCACGTTGTGTGGAGCTAAGGGAAGCGAGGAGAGGAGAAGGAAGGAGAAGAAGGAGGAAACATGTCCCATATCATAGGCGATGATGTCAAGACACACACACACACACACACACACACACACACAGACGTGCGTGGCGGGGGATGAACACTCGGAGAGATCGGAGGAAAGGAAAAAAAAAAAAAACGGAGAGAGTGGATCGGCAGTTTTGGAAGAGGAAAGAGGCGAGGGAGGAACAGGAGCGCTGAGCCGCGGAGGCATCGGCACACAGACACACACAGACACACACATTGACACACACATTGACACACACACACAGACACAGACACACACGCATTATGTATGGACACACACACGCAGACTGACAGATGGACGGACACACAGAGATACATATACATTCACATGGACGTACACATTTCAGTGCGAAAGAGACGATGACAAGGAGGACGAGGAAACAAAGATGGGGAAGAACAGTGCCACATACACACAGAGACATACACACACACACACACAACCGCACAAGCACACACACACACACACACACACACAGACACACACACACACACACACACACACACACACACACACACACAGACACACACACACAGATGCACTGTCTTCCAATGCGAAAAGCAAAGCTCCAGAGAAGGTAGAGAGAGGGAGGGAGGCAAGTGGACGATGCGGGAGGAGGCGACGGCAACTGCACCACAGCAATGACTCAGAGAACGTACGCCCTCCTTCGCGCATTCCCACACCCCGTTGACACACACAAACACACACACACACACACAAAATCAAAGTCACAATAAGAGAGAGACATATAGATCCACAGAGAGAGAGAGAGCCAGGGGTCGACACCCATCCCTCTCTCCATCCCTCCCCCTCCTTCCCGCGTCTCTCCGCCAACTCCTCAGCTCATCGAAGCGCCGGCCGTCGATGAGCTGAGGAGCGCAAGATGCGTCCCGCCGCCGTCACGCTGCGGAGTCGCTTCATGCATCTAATAGTACATGTAACCCATCTCCTCCAACGCATCCGCGTCTCCGCCGGACTGGCGACGAACACCACCTCCGGCGGGTGCGCCGCCACCGCCGCCGGCCACGTCGCCTCTGCCGCGGGCGCTGGAGGCGGTGAGTGAAGAGGCGATGGGACTTCCCACCATCGAGAGTTTGTGCACGGTGGGCCGGCCCGCCACTGGTCGCATCGGCGGCGACGACGACGTCATCGCGAAGGGCTGGTCTGCGTCGGGCAGGTCGCTGTTCTCGTAGCCGTAGTAGCCGTAGGGGTCATCGAGCCACGCGTCGCCGTCGTCCTTGTCCTCCGCCGCTGCCGCCGCCGCCGCCACTGCTTGCGTTGTGTGACTGGTGGGAACGCTGGCGACTCGGCTCGCCGGCACGGTCGCAGCTGGTGACGTGGCGACGGTGCTCAGCCGCGACGTTAAACTCGCGTTCGGCGGCCCCGGCGACGAGGTGCGCTTGGAGAAGGACGAGGCGGCCGTTAGGTCTGCGCCGGGGGTCGCTGGTGCGGACAGCTTCGGTGAGTGCATCGTGATGCTCCCCACCGTCACGGACGCACCTGCGCCGCTTCCACGATCCTTGGCGGCGGCGGCGGCCGCGACAGCTGCTGCTGCTGCTGCTGCGGCGGCGGCGGGTCTGCTCAGGGGGGATGGTGTGGTGCGTGGGGGAGAGGCGCTGTCCCTCACCGTTGAGGTGGACGCGGGTGCCTTTGCTGCCGCGATGGGGAGCAACACGCTGCTGAGCTGCCGCGGTGGACTGGCGGCCCCGCGGGGGTCGGACGGCGGCCGCGCCGGTGGTGCCGCTGCGGAGACAGGCATGGCGCGGCTCGCCACGGCGCCTGCTGGGGTTGGGGCTGCTGGGCCGCCCTTCCGCGCGGGCGGCGCCACGGGCGACTTGCCTGGTGCCTTGCCCATACTGCTGCGAAGGGGCAGCGCTACTTGCGGTCGCGGCGAGGAGGCGGTGGCCGCAGCGACCGCGACGCCGGGCGGCGGTGGACTGACTTGCTTCTTCAGAGCCGCTGTCGCCGCCTCCCCCGTGGCCGCGGACAGCGGCTGCGGTGACGGCGTCTGCGGCGACGGCGCCGGGGCCGCGGCGCGGCGGAGGTGCGTCCCTGTCGAGTTGTTCACCGACGGCGCGCCGTCGGATGGCGCGGGTGAGGCGATGGCGGTTGTGTCGATGCTCTGCAGCCCACTGGGCACCTTCTTGCCAGCGACAGAGGGCAGCGGCGGCGTGCCGGTGGCGGCGGGGGTCGGCGCCCCCACACGCACGGGCACACCGCCGGCTGGGGACGGCGACCCCGACGCTGTGGTGCCGAGCCCGGGCTCTGGGGAGCGCTCCAGCGCCGCCGCCGATGATGCCGCACTCGAGGCGGTGGACCTGCCGAGGGCGGCTGTCGGTGGCGATGCAGAGACGGGCTTCAGGTCCGCCACTGCCGCCGCCGCGGCGGCCGACCACGCCGCGGCGCCGGAGTGCAGCTGAAGAGGCACCTTGGGTGCGGTGGACGGCGCCGCGGTGACCGTGGCGGGCGGCAGCGTCGATGTTGGGGGAAGGGCCCCTGCTGTTGCTGCTGCTGCGGCGGCGGGGGGCGGCGGCGCGGCTACGGCCGTGCTCGACTTGGGCGCGACAGCCGGCGTCACGCTGGACTTGCGGTGCGCCGCGGAGCTCATGCGGTGGAAGAGGGCGGGGCGCTTGCCGTGCGCCGTTGCGAGATGCGACGCTTTGGAGGTCGCTGGCGCGCTGGGCACGTGCTGGGTGCTGGTCATCACAGGGAGAGGGGTGGTGGCGGAGGCTGGTGGCGCGGTGGTCGCCGCCGTCGCGGTCGAAGTGGTGGTGGTCGTCGTCGTGGGCGCCGCGGTGCGGGGAGCTGCTGCTGCGGCTGCCGTGGTTGTTGCCGCCTTCGCTGCTGTTGCCGCTGGTGTTGGCTTCGTTTCCTTGGCTGCTGTCGTGTCTTCCTTGGCTGGGACGGCGTGTGTAGGCGTCCTCGCAGTGGGAGGCGTGTCTGTCGTCGCTGCTGCTGCTGCTGCTGTAGTAGTAGGTGGCTGTGAAGGTGGGGGAGGCTTGCCGAGCTTCTTCCTCTCCTTGCTCACCGAGACGGAGCGCTGGCGCGCCGCCACGTCAGCGGCGACGGCGTCGGTGCTGCGTGTGGGACTCACCAACTTGCTGTCGCCACTGATGCCTGTCTGCTCCTTCGACATGCGCTTCGACTGGCGACGCTCCATGCCAGGTCCGTCCCCGCCACTGTGTCGCCGCTCACCGCCAGGACGCACGACCGGCAGCGGCGCCATCGCGGGCTTGGCGGTGGTGGCCAGCTTGTCGCCGCCGGCGCCAGACTGCCGGGGCAGCACCGGTGGATCTGTCGGCGGGGTCACGGTCACTGTGGCGGTGCTGGTGCGCCGTGAGTGGGCGCCGCTCACCGTGGGGGCCGACGTTCGACTCCCCGGCTCCAGCACGCTCTCGCCCATGAGCAGGGTGCCCAGCTCGTACCCGTGACGGTCGGCGTCGTCGTCGGGCGTCAGCGCCGCGTGGGCCGGCGCGGCAACGCTCGACCGCGGGCCCAGCGCGGGGTGCGCGGTGGGGCCGAGCGAGCGGCCAAGGAAGAAGGACGGCATGCCATCCTCACGACCACCTGCGTCAGCCGCGACGAGGTGCACAGGGTTAGCCCTGGAGGAGGCGTCCGTCCCGGTGCCGATGGCGTTCGCCGTGGCCGCCTCGGGCGGCGTAGGGACACCTCCCCGCAGGCCCACAGCGGGGTGGGCGCCGCCGATGCTCTGTCGGCCCAGCCCGTAATGCAGCGACGCGGCGATGGAGTTGCGTGCCACCCCCGCCGCGGTCGGCGCGTCGTGGAAGGCGCTGTACTCCATGTGGCTGTGCCCGCCGAACGCGCTCTGCGAGTTGCGCCGCATTGTGCTGTACTCCACCTCGTCGTCGCCGTCGCTGTCGCTCCCGCCGCTCCCGTCATCGTCGCTGCCGCTGCCGCTGTCGCTGCCAGAGGAGGAGGGGGAGGAGGAGCCGCCGCTGCCGCTGCCACCGCTACCGTCGCTGCTACCGCCTTCTGAGTCACCGCCGCCGCCGTCGTCGTCGTCCTCACCGGCCTCGTCGTCCGCGTCCGCCATCGCCTCGGCGCCGGCTGCCATGAAGGAGTAGCTGTCCTTCAGAGGTCGTCGACGGCGCCCGTTGTTGCTGCGCCGCACTACCGGCAGCGACGGCAGCTGCTCGTACTCGCTGGCCCCGCGATGGACGGGGTTGCGGGGGGGCGACGGCAGCCCCCCTGGCTGGGACATGGGGCCGTCGACGCCATCGCGCGTCTCGCCAGCGGCCCGGCGCACGCGTCCCGCCGGGTGCGGCCCCCCACCGAGATGGCCGGGCCGGCCCGCGTCGCCGCCGTTGCCGGTGTGCGTCGGTGGCGGCGCACGGTCCCCGCTGCGCTGTGCCACTGCCCGCCTCCTCTCCTCCGCCGCGTCCTCGTCGTCATCCACCGCGTCGTCGCCGGGCAGGCGGTGGTAGAGACTTGTGGGGTGGTCGAGGTGCATGTCGAGCCCCACCGTGGCGTGGCTCTGGTGACCGTCGGCCGCGTAGTAGAGGCTGCTGGCAACGGCAGCGCTGCCGTCGCCGTGGGTGTGGCCAGCGTCGCGATCCATGGCCGCGCTGCGTGGCGCCGCTCCGTGGTGCGTCTGCTGACGCTGCTGTTGATACGGCCCCTCCACCGGGCCGCCGTGCACCCCTTCACGACCGCGATGGTGCGGACGACTGTCACTGTTGGGGCTCGTCCAACTCTGCGCCGCCGCCGCCGGCGCTGCTGCTGCTGCTGCTGCTGCCCCACCGCAGCTGTCCCCTCGCTGCCCTCTGCCACGGGCTGGTACTGTCGTCGCCGGTGGTGGAGAGGTGGGTGTGCTGCCGAACGCGGCGCCTGCGTCGACCTCTGGACAGCCGAAGTCTCCCGAGTACTCTGGCAGTGCCGCCTCCACCTCTGTCCCCGCCTTCGACCCCGTGCGCTCCAGCTCCTCCATGACGTTCGCGTGCTCGTCCTCCACATCAAGATCGATGCCGCGCGGACTGTCCACCACACGCATCTGTGCGATGACGTACGACCACCAGTCTGCGCGGCACGGTGTGCGACCAGGACGTGATTCTGCCCAGCCCGACCGCTGCTGCCCGCTGCTGTTGCTCTCACGACTGCACTGCTGTTGGTAGCCATACTGCTGTTGCTGTTGCTGTTGCTGTTGCTGTTGCTGTTGCTGCAGCTGTTGCTGTTGCTGCTGCATCGCCCCTTCGCCACTGAAGCGGAGATGATTGAACTGCGGAGGATACTGCTGCTGTCGCACATAGTTGCTGTTCTGCATGCTGGGGTCCATGCTTGAGTACATCGGGTTGCCACCACCATTCCACATCCCCAGCTGCTGCTGCTGTTGTGGGAGGTAGTACTGAAGCTGTTGCTGCTGTTGCTGGCGCATGGCCATCATGGTGGCGTCGGGGAGGTTGCCCCGGTACTGGTTCTGTGTGTAAGAGTACATGCCGTGCTGTTGCTGCTGCCGCCACGGCGGCCCGCCGTTGCCGTCATTGTGCATCCACCTCTCTGCGCCGCCGCCGCCGCCGCCGCCGTGCTCCTTTGCAGAGGGGGTTGGGGCTTGTGAGTTTGGGGGGTGGGGGGTGGGGGAGGTGCGTGAGTGAGTGAGTGTGTGTGTCTGACGCACCGCTCGACACCGGCAGTCCGTGTCCTCTTCGTTCCCAGTTCACAATCACAGAGAGAGAGAGAGAGACGCCACCCCAGTCCTGAGGAGGGAAAAGAAAGAGAAGATCACACACGCGACGACTTGCTGGCGCTGTGCACTGCTGCTGCTGCTGCTACTGTTGTTGTACCTCCGCGTGGGTGGTAAGAGATGCGAACGCCTGCAAAGACTCACCAGTACTCAGAAAAAACACACAAACAAACAAACACACGCACGCACACACAGACAGACACCGACACGCAAGAGAGAGAGAGAGAGAGAGAAGGCGGACGCGCGTGTGCCACGGTGCGAGGGCGGCGTTGCTCGCGCTCGCGACCGTGAGCTTTCTCTTCGTACTTGAGAGAGAGAGAGACAGCGCGCGTGCCACACTGAGTTACGCGGCGATGCGGCGACGATGAGCTACAGAGGGAGAGAGAGAGAGCCGCCACCACCAGAGAAAAAAACCCAACATGTGTGCGTGTGTGTGTGTGTGTCATCGTGTGTTGTTGTCGATGTGGACAATGTGGTGTAGAGGGAGATGATCATCGATGAGAGGAGAGAAGAGAGAGGGAGGGAGGAGATGATGAAGGAGATGCACGGAGGCAGATGACGAGAGGAAGGGGCGGATGTAGCAGAGATGTGCCGCATCAGAGTACACACACACACACACACACACGTAGCGGTGTCGGCTCCTTCACTGTGAGCACCATGACGCATGAGAATGGTGGGGGAGGGGGAGGAGGAGAAGGAAGGTGTCGCTTGCTGCTGGCACCGGTGCAGACGCCTTGCGTGTGCTCTGCTTGTGTGCCGCTCCGAGATGATCTAACGCTGACTGACTCTGTTCTCTCTGCAACTATGAGCAGGTGTGTTCTGCCGCAGACGTCGACCGTACCGGCTCACGCATATCGCGCTGAGGAGCACACACACACACAAACACACACACATGTACGTACACGTCTGCCACACCCAGGGGAAGGGAGGTGTGTTCTGAGCACAGCGACTCCGGCACCAGTTTCATACAGGCCGGAAGTGCGCCAAGTGAAGGAAAAGATGAGCAAAGAGCGATCACACACACACACACACACAAACACAAAGTGAGAGAAGAGACATGAGACACGGACCACCCCTCCCCCCATCACCTGAGCATGTCGCGCGTGATTGAGTTCACACACACACACAGACAGACAGACACAGACACACATAGATATGAAACACACACACACACACAAACACGCGGACTCAGCGAGGGGGGATAAGTGCACCGCTACCAGAGTCGGTGACGCAGTCGGCCACCGCCACCGCCATCAAACCCGTCCATGAGTATTGTGTATACGTATGTAAATATATAGAGGGAGAGAGCGAGACAGACAGAGAGAGGGAGAGGAGAGGAGAGGATGATGATGAGGAGAAGGAGAAGGACTTGTCACGATGCGGAGCGAGTTCGCAGCGATCCACCAGCACACGAGAAGTCACACACACACACACACACACACACATACACACACAACACACACACACACAGTGTTTCACGGAAAGGCTGAGGAGACGACTATGAGAGCACGAGAAGCGAAGGAGACGAGGGAGCAGGGAAGAGAGAGAGAGAGAGACAGGAACCAGAGAAGTTGGGGAAGTGGACACACACACACACACACACACACGCTCACAAACACATATGCACACAGATACACCACCCCGTCACACAGAGAGGGAGAGACGTCCCGACCCTCTCGAGTCCTCCGACGAGCCTGCACTGTATCGGGCCTGTACGTCTGCTTCGCTGCGTCGCCATGAGGGCGGAGGGATGAGCGCGACACACATCGTCTTCCCCCTCCCCTCCCTCCACTACCCACCGCACCGCGTCAAGAGGCGACACCGGCTCTGCTGCTGCTCTGGTGACGGTGGTCATCGTCTCGATGCTGCGGCATAGTGCTCACGTATCGTCGAGCCTCCCGCTGGTCTGACCGCCGCAGCCGCACATCGCAGCGCAGGAGAGGGATGGACACGTCGTCCAGTGGCGTTGCCTGCTGTGATGGCGCAGGCCACGGAGAGCACTCTCCACACAAGACTGCAGGAAGCTTGTGGGGTGGCGCTACGGCGCGGAGCGGGGTGGTGTGCGACGTCAGACCAGCGGTATCGGGACGCATCGGAAGTGGAGCGTCGCCGGCAACGCAGCGGGCGGAGGTGATGCTCGTTGGCTGCCACGACACCGCCTCGCGTGCCACGACTGCCTCGCCGTCCTCGAGGGGACGCGCGGGTGGCGGTGCGGCCGTCGCCAGAGACCGGCCCGTCGGTGGCGTCACGGCGGCGGTGACGGGCCTCGGCGACTGCGGGGCGGCGGCGGCGGTGCCGTGCGACGGCAGCTCCGGGACGCGAGGTGGCGCGGGAGGGGCGGTGATGCGTGGTGTGGGCACCAGCCCCATGGCGGCAGCCGTCGTGGTCCGCGGCGTCCGCTGCTTCTCTGGCTCGACGAGCCACCGCCGGGTGGCAGCGAACATGCCCTTGAGCAGCAGTGTGCGGCCCGGCTGCGGCGAGACAGGAACGGGGAGCGGCGTGGCACTGCCGTGACTCTCGCGCCGCCGCTGCCGCCGCCACGCCGCACCACCTCCTGCGCCGCCACCGCCGTTGGTGTGGCTGTCGTCGCTGCTGCTGCCGGTGCTGGTGCTGGGCGGCGTAGACTCGTCCTCCCGTGCGCGGGCGTACCGCAACGCGGCCGCCGCCTCCCCCTCTGCGTCGCTGACATGCACAGACGCGGCAGCGGCGGGGCGGTGCACCAGTCCACCACGTGCGCTCCTCCACCTCTGTGGCGCTCCCTCTGGCGCGACAGCGAACACGGAGGTACGGGCGATGGCGGGCGGTGGTGCCAGCACACTGACTCGCTGGCAGACGTCTGACGGCGCCGCTGCTGTCGTGTGCACGCCGGCGCCAGAGGCTTGAGTGTAGTCGCTGTCGCCGTCGTCGCTCTCATCCCCGTCGCTGGTTGGCCAGCCCCCCAACCCGTAGTCCTCGCACAGGGCCTGGCGCACATGCCGTGCCTCCGGCGCTGAGGTCCACTGGTCCACCTCCGTGTCCACCGAGTGCACCGGCGATGCAGTGGAGGACGTCGGGGTGAGATGCCGGAAGTGGTGCGCTGCTGGAGAGACGCGATACCGCTGCTGCTGCTGCTGTTGCGACAGGGTGTCTTGGCGAAGCAGCGGGAGGGCGGGGAGGCGCCGTGGGGGCAGCGGCTCCTCGCTGCTGTCGCGCGGCCTCGTGAAGAGCGTGACACGCACCGGCGCTGTGGTGACCGCGCGGTGACGGGCAGAGTTCAGATGCCTGACGTAGTCGAGCTCTCCCCGCTCGCTGTCGGGGAGCAGTCGCGCCGCCGCCTGATCAGACAGCGGCGGTGAGCCGACCTCAGGTGCACTGCAGAGACTCGCCTCGTGCACGGCGAGCTGCCGACAGACGCGGGTGGCACCTGCGACGGGGCCGCCGCTGTCGACGGGGCCGCGCGGACCGTGGCGGTGCGCGTCCGCTCGCGTGTGTGATGTAGACGGGTGGCGACGGCCGCCGCGGCTGCACCTACCGGCGGTGGAGACCGCACCGGCGACGACCGCGTCGTCGCCGCGGGAGAGGCCGCGATGCACTTGCGGCGACGGCGCCAACACAGCGACGGGTACGACGTGGACTCGAGCGGTGACTGCTGCTGTGGCACGGGTCGGCAGCGGCGATAGCGTTTGACGCAGCTGGCGCGACGCACCCGCTGCCGCCGTCGGCGGCAGCAGCACCGCGTTTGCGAGCGCGCGCGAGTTCACGCATCGCCCCAGCGTGTGCTGCAACGGCGCCTGCTTCCACGTCGGCGGTGTGCTGAGAAGATCACCGGCTCTGCTGCTGCTGCTGCATCTGCTCGACGGCGAGTGCGTTGACGACCGCTGCGTCGCCGTCGTCCCCAGCGAGGGTGCCTCGCTGTACAGTCCAGTGCACAGGTACGGTCCGCTGGTGGCGTAGTCCCCGGGCTCAGAGCTGGACTGCTGCTGCTGCTGCTGCGACTGCGACAGCGACGGCGACGGCGTGGCCGCGTGGAGGGTCGGACGATGCGGGGACGGCAGCGGCGCCACACGCAGTGGCTCGTCGGCGAAGAGGTCGTCGTCGAAGGTGTAGCAGAAGTCGAACACCTCCGTCACCGTCGCAGCCGGGGTGGGGGTGGTGCCGCGACTGCTGATGCCGTCGCCGCTGCCACGCCAGCGAGTGCTGTCGTCGAAGCCGCGGCCATCGCTGGTGCGTGGGGCAGACGGCTCCGGCGAGGACTTGCCGGCCCGCACCGGCAACCGCTGCCGTGATTCGATGTGGCGAATGCCACAGCAGAAGTCCGACTGCTGCTGCTGCTGCTGCGGTGGCGGCGAGGACATGCGTAGCAGCGAGAGACAGGGAGAGAGGAGGTAGGCGTCGGTCCGCCGTGTGCGGAGGGCACCGCTGGCGCTGACGCTGCTGCAGTGTGTTGGTGCCGTGCGTGTCACAGTCGCGGCTGCAGCGATGGCGCGACTCACGGGGTCGGTGTCTTTCACGACGTAGGGCTCCCAGTCCACCCCAGGGGAGGAGGCGCCGCTTGTGGAGGAGGTCGGCGGCAGTGGCGGCGGCGGCGTCACGGCCCACCGGTGCACGAGCACGTCGAAGAAGTCACAGGAGGACATACCTGCCGCAATCGCCAAGTGAGTGATGAAGTTAACGAGCGCGCGCGCGTGTGTATGGGGGGAGAAGTGGTGGCGGTGGAGCACGTACGTCTTCAGCACTGAACACACACACACACACACACACACACACACACACACACACAGGGTGAAGAGGAGGGGGAGGGCTGAGTGCCACGGTGAAAGAAAAAAAAAAAAGAGGAAGAGGATGTAGAGAGAGAGAGAAAGAAGGAGCAGCACGACGTGCTCGTTTATGCACACCGTCTTCGAAACCAAACAAACAACAACAAAGATGGTCAGACAATAGTAGAAGTAGGAGAGAACAACAACGAGAAAGGATGAGTGCACTCAACACACACACACACACACACACAGACACACACACACACAGACAGACAGACACAGACAGACAGACACGAAGGACTGGCTACTCTGATGTCAAATGAGAGCGTCTATACGTGCGCTCGTGGGTGTATTGTTCGCTAGGACGACGTGCGTTGCAGACTGCAAGGCACCAAACAGAGACGAGTAGCAGAGCCTTTCTTTTCTTTTCGTTTTTGTGTGTGTGTGTGTGTGTGTGTGTGTGGGAGTCAGAGAGAGAGAGCACACAGATGTGCTGGGGAGCCGTATCGACGCGACCGTGGAACTGCTGCGCCCGGTCTTGCACGCCCTTCAGCTCTCTCTCGCTTCCCCCCCCCCAACAAGACGTATCCTCCCCCTTTAGACAAGAAGACAAACAAAAAAAAAGCGAAAGAGAGGCGATGACTATGAAGAAAGATGACAGACACACACACACACACACACACACACACAGACACTTGCGCAGCACAGATCTGATCTCGGTTGTAGAGACACCCTCGGGGGAGGCACTTGTGTGGTGGCGGTTAGCGTCAGAGGAGGGGTCCGTGGAGGAGGAGGAGGAAGGGAGAGAGAGAGGAGATAGGCTGTCCTCATCGCGGCACTGGCCGGACGTGTGTGATGAATGAGTACATGTAATCATGTGTGTATGTATGTGATGGGAAGAGAGACGGACATGCGAGGAGAGCAGGACGTGAGTGGGCTGAGAGTGTTGTTTGCAGGAGAAGTCTGTGTGTGTGTGCGAAGGAGACACGACGTCCGAGAGCAAAGCCCCATTCCTCCTTCTCGTGGTGGTGCTGAGGTCCAAGGAGAAAGGGGCGCGACACGGTATGTACGAGTGTCGCATGTGCAAGCGTGTGCATGTGTGTGTGTGTGTGCGCGTGTCTGAACGTCTTCTCAGGAAAGTACAATTCCCCAACACACACATACACACACACACACACACACACGCTTTTATTTCTCAACTCTCCTTTCTGTTTCTCTCTCGCTGTTGTCTGTTCACTTGTGGTCGATGGCGAGTAGTGCAGGAGTGCGTTAAGGCCACATTGAAGAAGAAAGAACTCCGACAGAGACAGAGAGAGAGAGAGAGAGTACAAACACACACACACACACACACACGCACACACACACACACACACACACAGACACGCAGTGACTCACACCGAAACAACTCTCTCTTTCTTCTTCTCCGTCCACGAAACAAATGGACGCCGTTGAACAGGAACAAACAAACAAAAAACACTAACTAACTAACAAACAACCAAAGACAGAGGAAAGCAACAAACCGCCACGATGCACAGCAGCAACTCAAACATCGCCGCAGCCAGCTGAGAAGAGAAGGGAAGAGAAGAGATGTATGTACACGTGGCGCAGTGCGCGAGAGACACACAGTTATGGAAGCGAACGATGACACGGCAGCGAACCAGGCACTCAGACAGACAGACAGAAAAAAAAAAAAAACAAGAGCCCACACACACACACACGCCAAAGGTATACGCACATGACAGCACAAAGGAGAGACATATCAGGTAGATTAACACAAACACACAAACACACCAGACACACAGACACACACGCGCACACACGCATGCAAAAGAACGCGAGCAACGGCGGGGGAGGGGAGGGGAGGGGGGTGAGTGAGAAGGTAAAATCGTGTGGGCGAGTGCTCCACCAGCAGATGTGAAAGTGAGAGAGAGAGTACAAGGGAGATGACAGTGATCAAACAGAGTCCGTCGCGGCGTCCAGACGCAAAAAAAAAAAAAAAACACACACACACAGACACATTCACAGACACATACACGCGCATGCACACGTACACACATAAGCCCGCGCGCGAGAGTGTCTCTCAGCATTCAGCGAAGAGGAGGAGGAGGAGACGTGGAGAGGAAGGAAAAGAAAGGCGTGTTTACACATACACCGAGGTCCACATACATGCACCCCGCTGCTCGCATGCACGTCGCCACACACACACACACACACACACACACACACACACACAGACACACAGACACACAGACACACAGACACGCAAGCATGCACAGACACGTCGATATCAAGTACTTCCTTGTTAGGGTACCACACACTGCAGTTGTACTCCGGGTGCTGTTGAAGATCTTCGCAACAACAACAGCAACAAAAAAAAAAAATGTGTGTGTCGAGGTCTCTTGTGTGCGGGTGCGTGAAGGAGACTGTCTGCGAGGTGGACACGAGTGCGTGTGCGTTGAGGGGTGAGGGGGTGGGGGGCGAAGGGAGGGCGCCGACCAGCGAGTGCTGTGATGACGCACAGCGAATCAAAAGAAAAAAAAAGAAAAACAAGAAACGGAGAAGAGAGATAGAGACGTAACAGAGCGGCTCAGCACACATACACACACACACACACCTCGGGGAGTGCAGTGCGAGGCAATGCAACTACACACACATGACGTACATCGACGAGAGGAAGAAGAAGAAACAAGATGATCGACCAACACACACATCCACACACACCCACACACCCACACACGCATGTTGCTGTACCCCAACCACGTTGACACGGCTTATGGAGAAGCGTTGGAGAAGATGGAGACGCACTTGTTGGCGGTGCTGCTGCTGCTGCTGCCCTCCTCCTTCTTCCCTGAAACACAACTTGATCGCCTTGCCCCACCTCACCCTCCCCGCTGCTGCTCTCCTCCGTGCGTGTGGAGGAGGAGGTGGAGGAGGACGGCGATGCTGTGGCACCACTACTGCGCGTGGCGCGGCATCGGTATCTGCACGGCGGAGGGCGTGTCGGGTGGTGTGATGGGAGCCAAGTACCCACCAGGGTACGACACCTTCGACCCACCCCCACCGCCGCCGCGGTGCTGGTACTGGTGCTGGCGCTGCGGGGAGGTCGGTAAGGCGATGGGGAGTCGGTGTCCATGCACCGTGCTGGGGGGACGACTCTGCGCCGCCGGGCTCACGTGCATGCGGTCGATGAAGGGCAGCGTCGGCGGAAGGCTGGAGGCGGTGCTGCGGTTGTGGGCGCTGGGCCCGCCGCCGGCGGTAGGGGAGCTCGTGCTGCCTCGGCTCATGACTCCGAAGGCGCCGGGGGAGACGGTGTTGCCGCGGCTGTCGCGGTACACACCGGGCGTGGCAGGCGCGTCCTCCTGCACGTCCAGGGCAGAGGCGGCGGGGGACGCGGTGCTGCGCGCGCTCCGGCCCATGCCGTACGCGCCAGGGGACATGGAGGCGCCATCGCGGCTCGCCTCGTACGCCGTGGTGGAGAAGGAGTTGCGCCGACTGCCCATGTCGAAGGAGCTGCCGTATACGAAGTCGTCGTCCAGCCCCCGCCCGCCGCCAGCGCCGCCGCCGTTGACCGCCGCCGCGTGGCGCGCCGCTGCTACGCTCGGCAGGCGTGTGTCGGTGGCGTTGCTCACTCGCCGCTGGCCACGCGTGGCGGGTGTTGCGACTGCCGCCGCCGGTGCGGGTCCGGTGGCTGCGGCTGCTGGGGCGCCGTGCCCAGGCGCCCGCGCTGCTGACCCCTGCCTCGCCGTCCTTGTAGGAGAGCCGTCGCGCTGCTGCTGCTGCTGCGGCTGCTGGTGCTTCGGTGGCGGCGGCTGCGGCAAGGACGAGGGCGGCAGGGATGGCGAGAGCGAAGGCTGCGCTCTGGCGACGTGCATGGCGGAGAGGTCAGGGTAGGGGACGCTGCTGTGTCGTGGCGGGGCCGGTTTGGAGATGAGATCGGCTGCTGCTGCTGCCGCTGCTGCCTCGCCGCCATCGTCGTAGTCCTCGGTCTGGTAGAGGATGCTCATCCCCGCCCCGGCGCTGGCGCCTGGCATGAAGGACCCGTCCATGACGGAGCTGTTCATGAAGTCGTACTGGCCGTCTCCCACGATGCTGCGGCCGATGGCGACGCTGGCGCCGGCGCCGATGGAGGCGCGCTTGCCGCGGCTGTGCTGCTGTGCGGCGTAGCTGGCGCCGTGGTTCGCGTTCTGCCGTGGACTGTCGGCGTCGCCCGAGTCGGCGCTCTCGTCATCATCGTCGTCGGAGTCCGTGCCGACCGAGCGCTCGCCCGCGCTGCTGCCGTCGCTGTTCGTGTCGTCGTCGCTGCTGTCGTTGTTGCCCGAGGCGGAGGAGGACGAGGACGACTGCAGCTCCGGCGCAGGCGCTGCCTGGCGTGTGGTGTGACGGGGGCTGTGCGACTGCTTCTCACGGTGCGGCGGCGGCGACGACGCCGCTGCGCTCGCCGCCACGGGGGCCGGGGTGGGGCGGTGCCTGTGCGGTGCCTCGTGCGGCAGCCCGCCCTTCGAGGCGATCCCTGTCGCCTTGGTGGCCGCCGTCGCTTCGGTGGCCGCCGACGCCGCGTCCTCACGCGCCACCGCTGCCGCCGCCGCGGTGGGCGACCCGTCGCCGTGGTCGCCGACGCGCAGCGCCGCCAGCTCACCTTCCTTGAAGTAGAAGGACGGTGACTGCGGCGGGTGCCGCTGCTGCTGCTGTTGGCGACGCTGCTCGCGACGACGACGTTGGCGCACCCGCTCTTCACGGGCGGCCATCACGGCCTCGTCGGGCACGGCGTCCGAGTCGAGGTCGCTGATGCTCGCGCTGTCGCCGCTTACGGAGTCCTCCTCGGCTTCACCGTCGTCCGACGGCAGACGAGGCGAGTCGACGACGCGGCAGTTGTGAAGCAGGTTCACGTCGCACCAGAGCTGCGTGATGAGAAGCACCCCCGTGTCCTCCCCTTCCACGGGGCGTCGCGAGGAGTGCTCCTTGTAGGCCCGCTCCGCCGCCCCCTCCGTCCCGCTCTGCCGCTCCATGGCGCGCCTCTTCCGTGACGTCTCCACGCCGATGCTGCCGATGGGGCCGTAGAAGGAGGCGGCGCCGACCTCGTGTGGCAGCCGCGTCGGCGATGCAGACCGCACCCCCGCCGCGGCGGGCGGCGGCGACGGCGAGCCGTAGAACATGGAGTAGCTGTCCTGCCTGCCCGCCGCCAGCGTGGTGTCCTCCTGCTGCGCCGGGTGCTCTGGCGATGCGCTGTCGTGCGACGGCTCTGGTGTGCCGCAGGTGCCGGACGGGTGGCTGAGGTACGCTGGGCTAGACCCACCGCCGCCACCACCCGGGGCGGGTGAGAGCGGGGCCATGGACACCGGGTAGGGGGTGCGGCGGAGGTTGGTGAAGGGGTTGAAGCCGAGGCCGCCGCCGCCCTGCTTCGGGATCCATCGAAACTGCGGCATCAGCGCCAGACCGGTCGGCCCGACCGAGGACGCAACACTGGCGACGCTGCTGACGCTGCTGCCGTGGATGTGGGGGCGGCTCCCATGCATGCCGGCCAGGGCACCTTCGCGGAGAGAGCCGACGTAGCCGCTGCCGCGCCGGTGGTGGTGCAGATGCTCCTCGTCGTACACGTCATCCTCGTCGCCCATGTCGCCGTAGGCGTAGCCGCTCGCCTCGGCGTCGTCCTCGTCCTCGTTCTGGTCTCTCGGCTGGTGCTGATGCTGATGCTGGTGCTGGTGCTGGTGCTGGTGCTGGTGTTGGTGCTGATGCTGGTGTGGTTGATGTCCGTAGCGCTCCTGCCGTGCTGGATCAGGTACCGGGGACGAGGAGAGGGACGGGTCGGGCGGCCCGCACTGCGTCGCCAGCGGCAGGTAGGTGGGGTGGTTCGAGAAGTGTGTCGCCTCCTGCGCTGGCCTGTGGTACTTGGAGCGCACAGGCACCTCGCCGAGCCGCGGCGCATCATCCTCGCCCTCGTGACGGTAGTAGCTGGACGCGTTGACGCCGCCGCCGCCGCTGCTGACGCTGCCACCACCACCACTGCGCCGAGCGACGCCACCATTCTCATTGCTGCTGCGCGAGTTGCTGCGTCCGTGGCTGCCGGGCTGCTCCACATAGGCCGGCTGCATGAGCCGCTTGAAGACCTTGCTGTCCACGAGCCTCTGCTTCCACTTCTTCTCCTCGTCGACGCTGGCGCGGGTGCCGTCCTCCCTCGATGCGCCGTGGGGCGATGGAGAGGTGAGAAGCGAGGGGGGTGTCTTGGAGGAGGAGCGCCGGCCGCCATGGTTGTCATCGCCGTCGTCCTCGCCTCTTCTGGAGTCTCTGCGTCCTCCCCCTACATTGCCTGCGGTGCGTCGCAGCAGCTCGCGTGCCTTGTTCATCGTCTCACTCTCTCCACCCGCCTCTCACGGCGGTGCGTACCACACGTGGAAACTGAGGTGGGAAAGACTGTGTGTGTGTGTGTGTGTGTGGCGACGCTGTGTGGGGACTCCCCCGTCTCTCGTCGACTGCGTGTCCCGCCCCCGTTTCTGGCTGTTACGACCTGCAAGATGGGACAAGGAGAGCGGCTGGCAGCGTCAGAGAGCACAGTATCTCCCACGCTGAGACCAGACAGAGCAAAGAATGCAAACACACACACACACACACACACACACACAAAACAGCAACAGCAAAAAAAAAAAAAACAAGTTGAGAATGCACTCTGAATCCACCTATAGACTCGAGCCACAACGTGAGGTGCAATGAGAAAAAAAAAAGAGATGCGGCGGATGTAGAAACACTGAAGGAACCCGCGAGCTACACGAGATGTTCTCTTCCGCGCGATGTGGCAGAATCAAAGGACGAGGCAGGCGATGAGGTGCGTTTGCGTGTGTGTGTGTGTAGAGAGAGAGTGTGTGTGTGTAGGAGATGAGAAGAGGAGAGGTGCAGTGGAGGGTAGACACGCATCTGGGCAACAAGCGACTCTGCTGGGTCGTCCAGCAGTTGAAGAGAGAGAGAGAGACAGCAATGTTGCTACCCACTGTGTGTGTATGTGTGTGCGCGCCGTCACACGATGCCGGCTGCGTACATACACGTACACACACACAGACACACAGACAAACACAGCAGCAAGGGAAGTGTGAGGTGAGCGACTAGCAAAGGAGGACGGCGACAACCGACCGCATCGCTCCCTGCCATGTGCACGGTCCCTCACAAAGACTCTCACTCTCTCTCTCTCTCTCGCTCGCTGATGTGGCGGGTGCTTGTCGGTGTGCTTCCTGTCCGATCTCGCTCGTGGCCGCAGCAGCTGATTCACACAGTTGACGTTCTTTTGCAGATTTTTTTTTTTTTTTTTTGTGTCTTTTGTGTTCGTACGAGTCGCACATACGCGATGTAGTAGAAGGAAGAGAACAAAGAACACACACGCACACGCACACACACACACAAAAAAAAAAGAAGAAGAAAAAGCCCCAGACATACGCAGAGCACATCAACAAGACAGACGAATGAACACACACAGACACACACACACACACACATTCACACACGCACACACGTGCGCACCTCACATCCACCCCCCTTCCCCTCAGGCGGCTCCCACCGGAGAGAGAAGAGAGAGCGTGGGGCACCAACTCGAGCAGCGGAAACACACAAAGCACACAAGACACACACACACACACACACACAAACACCAACAAACACATGCGCTCACGCACACAACTTCCACTGTGAGCTTTATCAGCGACTGTGATGGTCGGAACCACTTACAACAACGGCAACCAAAAGAGAAGTGACACAGTCTCAACCACCACCACCACCACCACAGCAATGCCGAGCAGACAAGCGAGTCCGAAACACGTGCTGGTGCGGCGGCAAAGATAAAAAAAAAAACAACACAAGATGAGAGTTGGCGCTGCTGCATGCGACGAGCGTCGAGTGTGTGTGGGAGGTGGCAGAGGATGCGTCGTTGCATTTCAGCAACACAAACACACACACACACACACACACACACACACACACAGACGGACAGAGGGACAGACATACAAGACAGAAGAAATGATGATGTGGAGACACGAGTGACAGACACAACAGAAAAAAAAAAAAAGACAAAGCGGCGCGCACAAAGAAAGAAAAACACAGAGGCAGAGAGAGAGAGAGACAGAGAGGAGGTGTGTGTGTGTGTGTGTGGAAGCGAGTGTGAGGATGCACAATGAACACACCAACCACAGCGTCGGCGGCAGCAAGGTACGGGTCCCACTTGAGAGCGGATGAACACTTGCAGTTGCCTGTGCACCTCCCCTCCCTCTAGCTGGGATCTGAACGCCTAAGCACACACACACACACACCCACACACCCACACACACACACATGCAAATAAGCAACTTGAGATGTGCGTGTTGTCTTCGACCAAGCGTGTGTGTGTGTGTGTGTGCATGCGTGTATGCAGCGGATGGTGGAAAATGGAGTGAAGAAGGTGCCCTGATCAGACACGAAAGCCGAATGTACATGAAAGAGAGAGAGAGGCAGAGAGCCACACAAAGCCTGAGGAGGAGAGGAGAGTGGGTCTGGGGTCGTGTGACTTGCAATCGTGCGCGCAGCCGCGTCACATCACGAGTGCAGCCTCACCAGCAGCACCAACAACAACAAAATGTAACAGTAAAGAGCACACACGCACACACACGAGATGAGGAGACGAGCCGAGCGCGTATCGCGCAAATCAACCGCGAGACAGAGAGAGAGAGGGAGAGGGAGGGACAACAGAAAGCACA
Source organism: Novymonas esmeraldas (assembly GCA_019188245.1). Lineage (NCBI taxonomy): Eukaryota > Euglenozoa > Kinetoplastea > Trypanosomatida > Trypanosomatidae > Novymonas > Novymonas esmeraldas. Next base: position 80,190 of record JAECZO010000056.1, read on the forward strand.
CAACGCACGAGGGAACAACATCAATAACATCAAAGAAGCAACTGATGACATCATTGACGGCACATAACACGAGCACACACGCACACAAACACACAGAAAGAGAAAAAAAAAAAGGAGGTGTGTGTGTGAGTGCGTGTGTGCGTGTGGGAGACATCTGTGCGTTGACACGGTGTCGAGTGCACGTGGTGGACAGGCACCACCACAGGAAAAGAGAAAGTCAGTGCACATGCAGCGAGTGGGAGAGAGTGAGTGTGTTTGTTAAGGTGAGAGCGAGAGACAGAGCTGTGTGTGCCAACCGCACCTTCACGCGTCCCGACACACACAGACACACACAGACACACACAAGCTTAGACGGGCAAGCTACTAACACACACAGACACACAGACACACACAACACCAATACACACAGATACAAGCGCGCAGGAGGAATGGAGAGATCGATGGGATTGGGATGAATGATCCGAAGGAGTTGACAGCGCGGCGGAGGAGCTGTTCAGATGCACTTCCTCTCGAGAAATGCGAAGGAAAAATAAAAAAAAGGAGAGAAAGAAAGAGAGAGAGAGAGAGGAGGAAGGGAAGAAGCAGGAGCAGCGACGACAACGTCCACAACAACACCAACACACCGACACACCGACACGCTTGTCACGCAGCTTTTTTTTTTTTTTTTTGTGTGTGTGTGTGTGTGGCATTCTCACATCGCAGCTAACGGAGATTGAGAATCAGCGAGGGACGCACCAGGGGGGGGGGAAGGAGACGGCACCCAAAAAAAAAAAAAAAAACACAGTAAAACAAAGAAGCTGTGCACGACAGAGAAGCGGAGGCAAGAGAAGGGCGAGTGAAGGAGAGAGAGAGAGTGAGAGAGCAGAGATGGGAGAGAGAGAGAAAGACGAAGGTATGAATGCACACACACACACACACACACACACGCACACAGTGTCCGCCTGCAGATACTCTCTGACGGAGACATCCGTGAGATGACCGCGTCTGTACTGAGGGGAGGCACGTGCGGGAGGGACATGGTAACAGGCACACGTGCTATCCCCACCACGACACCACTGTGAGCCACCTGCAACAGAGACGGAACAGGAGAGGCACTGACGGCGCTGTCCGCTGCAGATGTCGGTGTGTGTGAATGTGTGTGTGCCCGTCAGCGGGTGAAGGAGAAGAGAGAGAGAGAGGGGGGAGGGATGTGTCCAGGAGAGCGAGACATGCAGGTACGTGCGACTGGTATGATGAAGGAACCCCTTTTGTTAGAGTTTTTTTTCTTTTCTTTTCTTGTTCTGAAGTGGGGGAAGGGAGAACAACAACAACAACAACAACACGAAGAGGACAACGTAGACACACACAAAGAGAAGGAGTGTGAGTGTGAGTGTGTGTGTGCTACACGTGAGTGGCAGTGGGTGATGCACATAGTGGAGAGTGGAGGTACGGGCACGAGGAGATGTGACGGCACCGCAGCGAGAACGTGAATGCGACGACGCTGAAAAGAAAAAAAAAAAAACAAACTCACACAGAAAGTGGGAAGAGAGAGAGAGATAGATAGAAGGATGCGAGGACGTGTTTGAAAGGTGTATCAGCAACTTCTGCTGCTGCCGTGGTGCGTCGCACACATACACACATACACACTGACACAGGTGCAGCACCAAGAACTCCTTGAGCGCCTGCGGAAGGTACACCATGAAAACAAACAACAACAACAACAAAAAAAAGAAGAAGAGAGACAAGTGACGACGTGCTGACGCCATGCATCTGCCACCGTATTGAGAACGGACTTTCTTACACACATACACACAGATACACACTGACAGCCCGCCACACGTACTCGCAGCTGTGCTCACAGCTTCATCTGAAGATCACCATCAAACAGAGCAGACATGCACACGCACACACAGAAAAAAAAAAAAACAAACAACAACAACTACAACAACTATAGCAGGGCTCTCGAGCACGCTGCGATGCAGCTGTTCCTCATCACCGACGCGAAAAAAGAATGCTCACAAGCACAGCGAACGGAGACGGCCACAAACATGTGAATTCAAAAGCACACGTACACACACACACACACACACAAGTACATACACACAGGTGTACTACCGAGACGGGAGGAGAGATGAAAGTACACGTGTGTGTGTGTGTGTGTGTGTGTATCTGCGCTTTGGATCGAAGACGCGGTGGTGGTTTTGGGGGGAGATGCAAGTGAGGGGAGATGCACGGGAGTCAGAGAAGTTTGCGGGGTGGTTCTTCTCAGCTCCCCGTCGCGCACTGGCGCTGTGCACCAGCTGTGCGCTGTGCACCAACACACACACACACACACACATGTACACACATTTGCATATACACATAGACGGAGACAAGGGGGAAAGAAGCAGGGGGGGGGGAAGGAGGGGAAGAGAGAATGGATGCACATGGACGCGCGCCATCGGAGGTAACACCACACACGCACGTCTAGCTACACATGTTCACACACACACACACACACAAACGCACACATAGACACACCAGACTCACGCCTACACACAAGCACCGGCATCCGCACAAGTTCTCCTTGCGCTCGAACTCCACATCACAAAGAAGAAACACACATACACACAAGTAAAAAAAAAAAAAGGCGAACCAAGACGAGTTTCAGCACGTACATGATCGTGTAGGCAGTGGAAGTGGCAGAGGTGGTTCCATCAGAGAGGGTAGAACGGTGAGCATGCCCCTTCCCTCTTCACACACACACACACACATATACACACACACTTACACACACATGCGTACACGCACGCATGCGTACATCCATCCATGCATTCTCAGGCTATCTCGAGCCCCGACGCTGTGCCGTCGCTGACTCACTCTCTACTTCCCTCTCTCTCTCTCTCTCCATCTCCCACTACCTGAATGGAAAAAACGAAAAAACGAAAGATAAACACACACACACACACACACGTCGTTGTCTACGACGCGGGCTGCTCCAGAGGAACTGCGTTGCGGTTGATGGCATCGATGTTGTCCCCACCCGCACCCCCACCCCCGCTGTGCACGGGCGGTCGCTGCTGCTGCTGCTGCTGCTGCTGCTGTTGGCCATGGGCGTTGTTTGCTTGTCCGTACCGGTTGCGCCGCGTCGCCGGGTCACCGCCCCCGCGGATGAACTCCTCCTCCTCGTGTCGCTCCATCGCGTCTATGTCGGGCGACGCCACCATCCGCGCGTCATCCAGCGCATCCTTGAACCAGGCGTCCCCGACGTGCGGCATGCGGTTGCCATAGAAGCTGCGCGGTGTGCGCTGGCGGCGCATGCGCGGCCGCATGTCCGCGTCCAGCGGCAACCGTGGCGGGTAATTCATGACGAGGGGCCGATTGCGGTGGCGGAGCTGCACCACCACGTTGTGCACGTCGTAGTTCATCTCGTACGGCTCACCAGCGACCTCCTGCCGCCCTTGTCCGTTGACCGGCACGCACATCTGCTGCGCGTTCGCCGGACGCGCGCGCGTGCGTGCGGTCTCGCGTGCTCGCTGCGTCGGTGTGAGAGCCTGGCCGCGGATGGTGATGGCGAGGACAGGCAAGTCCGCCCACGCCTCTAGCGCGGCGCGGCGCTCGTCCGTGTAGGGAAGACCGGTCGAGCTACCACCGCGTGGTGGAGTCTGTCCAGTGCCACTGTTTGGAGTCGTATCGTCTCCTGCGCTGCTGACGGCGGTGACGTGGGTGTGCTGGCTCGTGTCTACAGCATTCATGACGCGCCTGTGCGAAGCCGGTGGCGTGTGTGGGGTGGCAGGGGGCTTGTCCGCCCTTGTCGGAGCGAGCTTGGTCGCGGCAGCGGCAGCGGCGGCGGCGGCGGTGCTCGTGCGGCTCGGGCTTGTGGTGGTCGCCGCGGTCGACGAGCCCGGCGGGTGTGTGAGGGGCACGGGTGGTGCAGGGCACGGGGTCAGCGTTGCGACGGCGGCTGGCTTCTGCGGCCGTGTGAAGACCTTCCGCAGAGGTGTGATGGCTGAGTCAGCCGGCGATGTGACGCCGTTGTCACCGCGTCCGGCCATCGTGGAGGTGGACCGCAGTCCGGTTGCCTGTGGACGCGACGACGGCCCCACCTTCGGCATCGGGGCCACGCTGAAGTCCACCGGCTCTACATCAAAGCAGCTCGCCATCTCGTAGTCCCCCGTCCATACATGCGTCTTTGCAGGCACGGTGGCCGGCGACGTGTTCACCCTCGTCCGAGTGCCCGCGGCGACGCCATCGCGGTCGCCACGTTCTGCGGTGGCAGCAGTTGCAGCGGCAGCGGCAGGAGCGGCGGCAGGAGCGCCGGCCCGCTCGCGGATGCGCTCTCGTGGAAACGCTGTGGCGGCGTCCGCTGCAGCACCGCCGCCCTGCCGCCCGTTGCGAGGTGAGCTCTCTCCGGTGGTGCGCCGCTGCTCGCTGGCGGGCGACGTCGCGTCCTCGCCGAGCAAGACCGCGTTCTGGTTGAGGCGGCGGGCCTCCTCCCGCACCCATCCGTTTGTCTTGAAGGTGCCGACGCCGCCGCCGCCACCGGTGGTGGCTGTGGTGGTGGTGGGGGCGTCCGTCGTGCTGTGCGCCATGCCGGTGGACGACGTGCCGCCCATGCCGCCGCCGCCGTCCTCGCATATTCCAACCGACTCGCCACGCTTCACTGGTGCGTCTGTGGTGCGGCGCTGGCCCGCCCCGGCCCCGCGGAGGCCGGCGTCGACGCTGCTGCTGCCTGTGAGAGAGTCGCCGGCGGCGCCGGTGCCGTTCCCGTGACGTCCCCGCGTCGCCAGCGGCGAGAGCGGCGGGGCGTGGTACGGCGGCCGGTGCAGACCCGGTACCGCGGCGCTGCCGTTGCTGAAGTGGCCGTTGGACGCTGCGCCGTTGCCGTCGTTGGTGTTGTGCTGGAGAGACTTGAGGTTGCCGGCGCTGGTGACGGACTTGGCCCCGGTGGCGACGCGGGCGGTGGAGCCGGCGAGAGTGCCGGTGTGCGAGCTCGGGTCATGGGCGGACGCGGTGGTGCGCGCGCGTGGCGTGGGGAAGGCGTCGTTCGCACGCTTGCGCTGCTGCTGCTGAGTGCCGATGGCAGGAAGATGGAGGACGTCTTCGTTCTGCATCGGCTTGCGGCCGCCGGTGCGGGAGGTACCGTTGGCGAGACCGATGCAACCGTCGTCGTCGTGTGCGCCGCCGGCGTCGGGGGCTGTGCCGGCCATGTAGCCCGCGTGACGCGGTGTTGCCGAGGCGGAGGAGTGGGGGGTGGGAAGGTCGCCGCCGCCGCCGCCGTTGTGGGCACGGGCGGGGCTGGCGCTTGCGCGGTGTGACTTGCGGGCCGGTCCACGCCCTGTGGATGATGTGCCGCTGTAGCTGTGATCACCGGTGAGGTTGGTGTAGTGGCCGTAGCCACCGGCGTCGGTGTCAACCGCGGTGGAGCTGAGGGTGGGGGTTGGTGAGACGCCTGTGGTGGTGTGCAGAAGAGCCTCCACGTCGATCAACCCGCCGTAGTCACTGTACTCGTAGCCGCCGCGTCCGGTGTCTCCACTAGTCGCCTTTGTTGCCGGCACTCCAAGCATGACGGTGCACACACGCACTGACGAAGACAGACAGTCACGTACAGACACAGGGGGACACAGACACACAGACGAGGACGGAGGGGAGACACGCGAGGAAGGAGTGGGTAGGGGAGGAGAAGGAGAGGGAGAGGGAGTCTGGACGAACAACAGACAAACACACAGACACACAGAGACACAGCAGTAACTGTTTGCGGAAGAGGAGGCGAGAGAGGTGTGGTGGGAGAGGCTGGCGCACACGATGACACAGAGACGATGACAGATGAAGCGGAGTGCTGGGCGAGACGGAGGGGAGGAGGGAGGGGAGGGAGGTGGGGGGAGGTCCTTATGTACAGCGCAAGAGGAGGAGGAGGAGGGGAGAGAGGCAAGGGATAGGGGAGCAGCGGCAATGGAGAGACAAGAGGAGGAGGAGGAGGAGGAGAAGAAGGGTGAGAGGGAGGCAGATGCAGAGAGACACACAGACACACACACGTGGACAATGGAACGCACAGACACACGCAGATATCTGCGACTGCCCGAGAGGAGGCGACGGAGGGGGAGGAGGAGAGCAACTATGGTGAAAGACGGGGTGGGGGAGATCGAGCGAGTTGTACGTCTGACAGATGAGAGGAGTGAGAGAGTGAGAGAGTGAGAGATGAATCTGTGTGTTTGACAAATACACACAGAGATCACAGACTCACCCACCCCCACACCTCACAGACGTACGCGCAGCTGAGCAGTGGAGCACAGCAAGCAGTGCACACAAACTGTTCCTGAAACAAACGAACAAACAAACAAACAAAAAAAAAACACACACAACGAGGGAACCTCTCCACGGAAAATAAAAGAGAAAAAAAAAAGAAGGTGACGCGGATGCACCGACGCACAGACTACAGTGAAACGAGGTGCTACACCGCACTGTGTGAATGCTGATCTCCTCCGCCTCTGTTTGTGCACTGGTGTGAACACACGTCGGAGGCTACTGCTACCGACACCACCTCCGCTCGACCACAGGTACTACACACAGACACAGACACACAGACACACAGACACACAGACAGACAGACAGACAGACAGACAGACAGACAGACAGACAGACAGATAGACACACTCAAATCTGGGGAGAAAGAGGAGAAAAATGTGTGTGTGCGCGCGGTGTGATGCGACGCGAGGGAGGAGGAGGAGGCGTGCGAGGGAGTGTGACTAAGCGTGCAAGAAGAAGGCTGCGTATCCTGGCACCGCACGCAACTGCAGCGAGGGTGAAGAGAGAGATGAGAGCGTGTTGGAGTCCAGATGGGACCACGCCGTAAACACATACACACACAGACACGTGTGAGTGTATGTGTGTGAGTGTATGTGAGCGTGTTTGTGTGTGTGAGCGAGAGAAGAGGGAACGGAAGAAGCGAGAGGATGAGAGGGTGCGTGAGAGAGGCGGTCATGCATCACGATGTAGTCTCCCCCCACACCCCACCGTCCATGCGTTGTCAGCGCAGAGATGGGTGGGGGTGGGATGGGGGAGGGGACCAACACAGGCACTCAGGGCAAAGCGCTGGGGTGCCTGATCCATCCCCTCAACCCCCTACCCTCGTTGCTGACGCCGTGCCATCGGCGTCTGTGTTCGCCAGCACATCGCCAAGGACCCCCCAACGCACCTCTTGCTTTCTTCACTGACCTGCTCCTTCTCTTTCTTCGTACTGGTTTTTTTTTGTTGTTTTGGGAGACACGAATCTCATGTGAGCGAAGACAAAAAAAAAAAAGTGAATGAATGCGGCAGAAAGATGTACACACACAGACACATAGACTCAGCTCATCAAACACGTCAGCCGCACCACGCGAGAGGAGTTCAAGGAGAAGACAAAGACACACAGACACACACAAAAAAAAACGCCAACATGCGCCGCACTATTGTGCATTCCAACAGACCCACGTTCTCCACACACAGACAGACAGACAGACAGAGAAAGACATGCAGATGCGCAAAGTAGACAGCTATGAAAAACAAAAAAAAAAAAGAAAATGACATCACAGCGTTGCAGAACATCCACACCAACACACAAACACATACACACACAATCCCCCTCCCCTCCCTACTTCCCCACCTCAAGACACCAAAGATACAGGAACAGATATTCAAGCACGATGCCAACGGCAGAGGCCACGTATGCGGCGACAGATAGACAGACTGTCTGACAAGGAGGAGGGGAGAGGGAGAGGTGGAGCGATGAAGCGAGACCCGAGCACAACGACAACAAAACAAAACAAAAAAACAGAAGTACACGCACGTACAGACAGACATGCACTCACGCATACTCACGCAGACGTGTACGTGTTCAAGAGAGAGAGGGAGGGAGGGAGGGAGGGAGGCAGGAGAGCAGGCAGAACGGAGAGAGCACACGTGCCATCCTCTCGGGGGAGGGGACTGACCTTGCTCGTGGTGGACGACTTGAGGAGACGCAAAGGTAAAAGTGAGAAGCAAAGGAGCGACCAGAGAAGGAAAGAGGGGGGAGAGGAGAGAACAAATGGTCGTACAGTGTCGGTGTCACTATAACGCAGTCGGTGACAACAACAACAACAACAAAAACAAAAAAAACAGATGACGACCACAGAGCGGTGTGCTTGCAGTGACGGACTGTGTGTGTGTGTGTGTGGGCGATAACGCAAATCAACAACAGGCAATGACAAAGATACTCATCGACACACACACACACGCGCGCATAAACAAACTGAAAACTGAGAAGCGCACGAAGTCAGTGCGAGGGGAGATGAGGGATGTGCGGAGCACGTGTGGCGCGCTACATCCTCGTAGAGGGGGAGAGGGAGAGAGAGAGAGAGCGGCGGCGGTCAGCAGCATTGAGGGGACGCTGATGCAGCCTCGGTGTGTGTGTGTCTGTGTGTGTGTGTGTGTGTGTGTGTGTGTCGTACGCAGGGACAAGCATTTCCACCATCGAAACGTAAACAGAGACGAAAAAACAAACAAACAAACAAACAAACAAACAAAAAAACAAACCCCGACGAGGCTGCCGATAACCTGTGACGGCGATGCAGGAGAGTCGAGGGGCGAGAGAGCAGCGGGTGGAGGAGGAGGTAGATGAGGAGGACAATCTTCTTTTTTTTTTTTCGAATCGAATCATGTTACCTAACCGGTAACACCTTCAGGAGAAGAGAAGAAACGAACAAACACACACACACACACACACACACACACATACACACACAAACTCGCACACATTGACGCACACATTGACGCACACACTCACGCGGTGAGACGTGTGTGTGTCTGTGAGGGTGGTTTGGGGAGGGTGAGAGGAGAAACGGAGAGGACGGGGGGAGGGACGGCCAAGATGATGAGTCCACTCGCACCACCGAAGGACTCTCGAGGACTCGAAGTGCGAGGTGACGGACACGCACTCGCACACGCACACACATACACACACACACACACTAACACAGGAACGTACTTACCTGTGATGAAACACACTCGTCACCGCTACCGCTTCTTCTTTAACTTCTCTATCATCCTTTTCTTTTCTTTTCGTGTGTCCTCCGCATGTACTTCCAGCGAGTTTGCACTTGCGTGCATTGTGATGGGTGTGCGAGTGTACTGCGTGTGAAGATGGCGGCGTTGACGCGATGCGGATCGTGAGGTTGCTCGTCCGTCCCCTCCTCCCGTTCTTCCCACCCAGCTCTGCAGAAGAGCACAGCAAAGGAGAAGCGACAGAGGGCCGGTGACACACACACACACACACATACACTGGTGAACCCCCTCCCCCCAAAAACAAAAAAAAAACAAAACAAAACTGAAACAAACGGACGCAGATACACCATGCACTCAGACACGCACGCACATCCACGCTACAAGAAGAGAGGACAAAACGAAAGAGGGAGAGCAACAGTCACACACACACACACACACACAGACACAAGAGAAGAAGAAGTAAACAAGAACACGTGCGCACGTGACGTGGCCAGCAGACACGGGAGGGGGGAAGATGAAAGAAAGCAAACAACAACAGCAAAAAAAAAGAAGAGCGATCTCGCCAGAGGAACAGGGAGAGGTAGAGAGAGAGGGTGTACACACACACACAAACACACATACACACATGTAAAATGAGATAGAAGGAGAGGCGCAGCAGTGGCAAAGGAAGGAGGGGAAGAGAGAGACAGAAGAGGTCCGGAGGCGGGTCGATGTTCGCTTTTGTTTTCTCCAGCTGTCCCCTTGCTGCTGACGTCACCACCGAGCAGAGAAGATCAATACGCATAGGCACATGACTGCGAGGAAAAAAAAAAAAAGAAAGAAGGAGACCGAGAGGCAGATCAAGGACTCCAAGGAGGTGGTGTCCGACTCCGCGTTGAACACTCACGTGGCAGGTAACGACACCGCTGCGCGTGCGCGCCATTCAAACAGAGAAGTGCACATCAACAGCGCCAACGACGACAGCGGGAACGTCGACCAATGGAAGAAACACAAACCACAAAGACACCAAAGGTGAAAAAAAAAAAACTGAGGACGCACAGAGACAACGCTCCGAGCGAGCGGGGCCTTTGTGTGTCTATGTGTACATACACACGACAGCAGCACTGTCGCTGCCGCCTCCACCGCTTCCCCCCTCTCTCTTCTTCAGCGTGTGCCGCACAGCTGAGGTAAAGGGTCGCAGGGGGATGCGTGTTTGCGTGTATGTGTGTGTGTGTAGCTGTAGGTGTCCAACACACACACACACATATACACAGACAGGTGCAGAAGTGCACGGAGGCGCGGAGATAGGAATAGAAATTTGCGTGCGCGTGTGAGCGTGTGTGTGTTTTGTTTGTGTGGCGCTCCCGTGTCTCCGGAGTCAGCGGAAGAGGTTGCGCAGCGCCTCGATGAGCGAGTTGGACTTGCTGCTGCTGTTGTGACTCGCGTCGCGGCGGTTCTTCCTTCGATTCTTGCCGTCCTTGGCAGGGCGGGTGCCCGCCTGGCGCTTGTAGGGCCCATCGTGGTCGAGCGTGTCGAGCGACGCCTTCGGCGACTCCACCCACGTCGAGTACGTCAGCCCCTTCACCCACGCTTCATCGTTGCCTACAGTTGTCTTGATCTCCTTCACCTCGTCGCCGCGCCGCTGGTGATTCTCTTTCCGGTGCTTCAGCGCGTCCTTGGTGGGCCCGTTGAAGGCTTGGTGCTCGCGCTGCGCCTCCGCCAGCTGCTGCTGCCGCCGCTCGACGTCCTTGATTTTACGCCCATCCAGCAGCCGAGTGGGCTGCACCGACGTCGGCTGAGGTCCACGGGCAACGGACACAACCGGCTGGCCTCGCCGCATCTGCTGCTGGTGCTGCTGCTGTGGAGACTGCTGTGGAGACTGCTGTGGAGGCTGCGGGCGGGGTCGGTACGCCGGCCCTGAGCCGCCTGACATGGGCCGTCCGTTCATCGGCACGCCTGGCATGTGTGGCGCGTTGGGTGGCCCACGATTCTGCATGTGCGGCGGCACCGGCCGCGGCCCGGCAGGACTGCCGTACGTGCCGGGCGGTGGTGGGTGGGGCATCATCATCGGGGGGCTCCCGCTGCCGACGCCGCTGTGGCTCACACTTGGCCCCATCATGAGCGGTGGCTGGCCGCTGTGCGGGGCGCTGCCGCTGTGCTGCGGTGTCACCTGCCCGCTCAGCATTGGCCGGCCCCCCATGCCGGGCCCACCACCGGGATGGACGTGCGCGGGCACACCTCGTCGATCTCCGTTCATGGGCTGCCGCATCATCGGCAGCGGCGGACCACTAACGCAGGGCTGCGGCTGCGGCGAGTGCGTCGCGCGCGGCGGCAGGCCGCCACCGTGGCCACGCGCAATCGGCAGTTGCTCCATCAGCATGGCCCCTGAGGCGTTTGAGGTCATGCGAAATGCTACCTGCACCAACACAAATGATGATGATGCTGTCTTTTTTTTTTTTTTTTTAGATACACACAAAACAAAAAACAAAAAAAAAGAAAAACAAAACAAAAGAAAGAAAGAACGCTGTCACACACACACACACACACACAGAGCAAGTCAGAGATCACAACAACAACAACAACAACAACCAAAAAAAAAAAAAGCGGAGGAGCCAAAGTACAAAACGGTGATGTAAACAAGCAAACAAAGATGATGCAGTCAACAGAGCTCTACGTGCGAGAGATAAAGAAAGTCCTGTACTGTGTGTGTGGAGGGGGGAAGAGGAGGTTGAAGGCTCTGTAGACGATGAGACGTGGGGCGTAGACACCTTCGATGTGACGGGGGTCTCCACAGCGCGCACACACACACACACCCGCACTGACTCTGAAGGACGAGAGAAAGAGCGAGAGGGATAGGTCAGTGGACACAGTCAGACTTTGGGTGTGGGGAGGGCACGTTGAGATGGGAGGGGAGAGACACACACAAACACACACAAACGCGCTTGATCAACAACAACAACAGATAGTGTGCGTGTATGTGTACCTGTATGTGTGTGTAAGAAGGAGGGAGGAGTGGGGGGGGGGGGGAAGACGTGGGAGTCGAAGGAAGCAGACAGAGGGGAGGAGAAGGAGGAGGAGGGGTGATCTAATGTACAGCCGTCATACATACAGAGAGAGAAAGAAAGATGGAAGACGAGGAAGGTCGTGGTGGTGGGGGGAAATGAGGGGACGCGGAACAGAACAAGAAAACAAAACAAAAAACAAACACACAAACACACACAAACACAATGGGACGAGAACGGAGGTGCAGCCAACACACCGATACACACACACACACACACCTATGTCTCACAGCTTCACCGATTCTCTCACGTGTGTGTCTTCTTCTTTTTTTTCAGATTTGAACGCACGTCTCTGTGTGTGGCTGCACTGTTTCCGCGTGTGTGTCTGTGTGTGTGTGTGTGTGTGTGTGTGTGTGTGTGTGAACTCAGAGCACTGCAGCACGCGGCACCTCGAGGGACACGGAGGCAGAGGAAGAGAGAGAGAGAGAGAGGGGGGCGAAGCGGCAAAACGAAGACGGCAGCCTCGTACGCGCTACACACTGCTGCAGCTGCGAGGTGGTGCAGCCGTCTCTGTTCCTTTAGTTCACTCTGGATCGCCACTGTCGTGTGTGTTGAGACGAATGACGTTCTTTCCTTCTCTCTCTCTCTCCACACAACAACAACAACAGAAAGAAAAGAAAGAAGACGCGGATCAAGAAGAGGAGGAGGAGGAGGAGCTGGCAAAGACAGACGCTGTGGTTCGTGGTCACCGCGCTTGCACAATGCGACGTGGCGCAACGAGACGCTGATGTGGTGTATGTGCGTTGGGGGGAAAGGAAGGAGGTAGAGGCGCGGTGCAGAAAGTGTGGTTGGATCCCGAACGTCTGCGCTCAAGAGGTCCCACAGCACACCGAGAGTGCACACGCGCACCACAACCAACGATGCAGGGCGGAGGCAAGAGAGAGAGAGATAGAGAGAGAAGAGAGAAGTACGTGTGTGCGTGTGTGTCAGTGACTGTGGTGCGCCACTTCTTCTCTTTTTTTTTTTCTTCCTTTGACACCGAGGGATGTGGTGCGTTGGTGCGGTGTCCTACGTTGACGTCCTCTCTCTCTGTGTGTGTATGTGTGAGAGGAGGGGAAGGCGTGGAGGGAGGAGGTGGGTACTCCCTGCGAGAGAAGCCGAAGTGCAGCGGACTGCACAAGGCTCTATTGAAGCTAGAGTACCGACGATGAATGATATGTGTGTGTGTGTGTGTACAGTGAGGCGGCAGGTGCAAGGAGGGAGATGCAGAGTGTGTGCGAGTCGGATGCAGAGACGGAGACAGAGTGAGGGATCAGGAGCAGATTGGCGGAGCATCGTGGAGTCGCATTCACGTGACACCGTTGCCAGTTCTCCTACTGTGAAGCCGCCATGCGTGTGTATGTGTCTGTAAGTACGAGATGGTGTGGGTGGTGAGGAGACTGCTGGTACTGCGCGCCGCTGCCAAGACCGTGGACTCCCCTCACTCGCGTGTATCTTGGCGCTCGCTTCACATTATAAATATATATATATGTAAACAAAAGGGCAACAAAACCGAGGAGGTGAAACAAAAGGCATACACACACACACGCACACGCAAACACACACACACACACACACACACACACGTACACATTCACAAAGCAGAAGGCAGACTCTAGGGCTGCGCACATACACACGCACACTGGGGGGGGGGCGCAGACCAGCAGGCCGACACGTGCAAAAGGCGAGAAAGAGAGAAAGAGAGAGATGACGCTAACAGGCTGACTGATACCATTCTAAGAACATCATTCGCGCAGTCACATGGACACACACACACACGTACGCACATACGCACACAAACTGAGAGAGAGAGAGAGCATACACACACACACACACACAGACACACACACACAGACACAGACAGTCACGCGCTGAGGTCACACCAGAGAAGAATGAGGGAGGGGATGGAGGGGGAAGAGAGCGGCCGATGGAAAGAAAATGAGAGAGAGAGAAGGAGGGAGGTGTGAAGCACACACGTGTGTGCGGCACCGTAGCGACGCGCTACAGAAAACGACCGATAACGACACTGACGGAGGATGAGGAGGAGGGCGAGAGAGAGAGAGAGAGAACCGTCTACGCTGAGACACACACACACACAGACACAGACACAGAGTCGTGAGCTCCCCACATGTGCACACAGTTGACCTCCTCCACAAAGACAGGGGGGGGGGAAGATCCACGGAGGTAGGGAAGAGAAGAGGGAGAGGGGTGAGCTCCACAAGCCCCAGGGTATACACACACACACACACACACACACACACATTGACACGCGTACAAAAGGCACGCAGAGGAACAACAGCAGCTCATGTGCCCTCCTCCATGGTGAGCACGTGCGCTGTGCAGTGTGGCCTCACTCCAGCATGAAAGGATGCTGACCGTCGTCATCCGCGTCGCCGTCGTCCTCCTGTCTCGCCTCTGCCGCAGGTGGCACCTCCAGATTTCGTTCATCTGGCGATAAGCCGGGCGATGGCACCCAACGTATCTCCAGCGCCATGAACATGAACCAGCGAGCCCGGGCCGTGAGCGCGGCGCCGCTCGTGGGGTCCACCTGTGGAGCCGGCCACGGGTGCGGCTGCGGGTGCTGCTGCTGCTGCTGCTGCTGCTGCTTCGGCGACGGTGACGACGCGGTCGTGCGCATTCCAACGAGGACGCTCTCGCCGTCATCGGTGCCACTCCTCGTCGCGCCGCCGCGGGGGGTGTTGCCGTGGTTCACGATCGTGGAAGTGTGTGGCGGACATGCTGCTGCTGCGTGGTGTGGCTCGCCAAGCCAGCCGTGCTGGCGCAGGTCGCGCTCGTTGGCGAAGGCCGAGGCGCGCTGCGACTGCCGCAGCCAGTTGTTGGCCGCCACAGAGTTCAACAACGCACACGCGTCGCGCGCCGCGGCCGACTCCGCCAGGCTGCCGTCCATGCAGGCGGGCGGCGGTGGTGGCACACACTGCTGTGCCGCAGTGCTCTTGGTGTGCGACACAGTGTGGCGTCGGCTGCCGTTGACCCACCACGCGGTCTCGGCGGTGTTGCCATCACCGCCGTTGGGCGTGACAGGGGCGAAGCCAGAGAGCGCCGGTACGGGCTCGCGGCCCGAGACGACGGCGGCGCCTGGGCGACGTCCGTTCGCCAGCTGGAGTGAGGCGGTGGGGTGCGTGCCGCACCGAGCACTCCCATACGGCGGCAGCGACTGCTGCTGCTGCTGTTCGGAGGCGGGCCTGCCACCACCGAAGCGTGGCTCTGTCAGCGCCGCGACACCGCGTGCCCGCAATCGCTGAAGCGAGGAGCGAGCCACGACACCCACCTCCCGCCGCGGCGCGTCGTTGGCCTCGACCACGGCTACCGGAGCGCCGCCGCTGCTGCTGCTCCACGCGGCGGCAGCGCCATCGCTCACGCCATCGACTCGCGAGGCGGTCTCCGTCACCTGCGGCTCGAACGGCAGCGTCAAGATGGATCCATGGACCCACAGGCCGCTGCTCGGGCGGCTCTCCCGATCCACCTCCGTCGCATCGCTGTCGCTGCTGCTGCCGCCGTCGTCGTCGTGGTCGTCGTGGCTGCCGTCGCTGTTGCGGTGGGGGACACCACTACTGTCGCGGTCCGCGTCTCCGTCGCTGTGCAGCGCGACGTCCTCAAGCCGCGCGCTGTCGTCGGAAAGACATGAGAGGCTCGTGTAGAAGCCGTCCCCGTAGCTGCCGTGCTGTGCAGAGAAGAGACTGCCCGCATTGCGTATCAGACCTGACGCGTAGCTGCGCGCGTCGGTGGTGGTTGTCGTGGTGCTGCTGATGTGATCGCGGCGACGGGGCTGCAGCGACGGCGGAGGCGCGGTCGGCGACGTCCGCGCCTCCGCCGTTGCCGCCGAGTCTTCTGGTGCTCTGTGGAAGCCGCCGTCACCGTCGTCTGCGGCCGGCGAGGTGCTGGGGAAGCGGTACTGGAAGCGGAACTGAGTGCCGTAGTTGTAGTGGGCGTTGCTCTCTCTGCTGCTGCTGCTGCTGCTGCTGCTGCTGCTGCTAGTGCTTGTCTCGCTGCTCAGGTGCCTCATGCCGTACCCGCCATCGTCAACGCGGTCGGGGGTCTGGGAGTGATGGGGGTGCGCGTCCTCGCTGGCGCCACGCGGCGCGGTGGGGTGGTTCTGCGCGGCCTCGGTGGCGGTGGGGCGATGCCGTGCGCTGACAGCGACGTCGCTGGCCGCAGCTCCGCTCCGGCGGCCTCCGCAGTCATCGCGGTTGCGGCAAGCCGTACTCCTTCCTTCCCCCGCCTCTGCCTCCGCGGTGTCGTGCGGCTCGACAGGCTGCGACGCGGGCGACGTGAGAGCGGCGGTGAGCGCTGCTGGCATGTCAGAGAGTGTGAAGAAGGAGATCTCCGGCCGACGCGCTGCCACGCCACCGCTGGACACCGCCGCGCTCTGCCCGCCGTGAGGCGGCGGCGCCTCGGCGTGCTGCGCGCCGTCGCTGGGCTGCGGCGGTGGAGGAGCGGCGGGCGGGGAGGTGCGCCGGCGGCCGTGAGTCCGCGTCATCGTCGTGGGGGCGGCGGGGACGTGTTCCACTCGCATCACCTCCGCGTGTGTGTCGACCGCTCTCCCATCCCCGCCGCCACCCACCGGGAGCGCGGTGGGGCCGACGACGGCGCTGCCGTGGCGGAGGCTGCTGGCGAAGAAGCCGAAGCTGTAGTACCCGCGGTTGCTGTAGACGCCAGAGGACATGTGCGGCCGCGAGGGGCGCGGCGGGGGTGGTGGGCCGCCAAGTCGCCCCGACGCGGTGGCGGCGGCGCTTGGCGGGCGGCTCACGACACTGCCACGCGGTGGCAACAAGGACAAGATCCCCATCCGCGGGTGCGCCGGGGACTGCGGCGTGTGTGGCGGGTCTTGTGCGTCAGTCACGTTCCTGCCGCCGCTGTCACCGCCCAGCGTGCCGTGTCGCCAGGGCCCCGCCGTGACCTCCATGGTAGAGAGCTCTCTGGGGTCCACGTAGTCCCAGAAGCCGATGTTGGTGCTCATCATGTTCGGTGGATGGCGGTCCAGCGCGGCGACGCCGCCGTCGATGATGCGGCGCGACTGCGTTGTTTCTGTGCCGCCTGCGATGGGGTGGCGGCCCTGCTGGCTCATCAAGCTCTCCTCGAGTCCACGACGACCTCCACCCAGCGCTGCCGCTGCCGCTGCCGCCGCTGCAGCGTCGGAGAGAACCCTACCGTTGTCGAAGCTGCTGCTGGTGTGCTGTGGCTGCTGCGCTGCAGCCACGCCACGCGAAGGGCGGTGGTGCAGCGGCGCTACGGACGCCGTCGCCGCCTCGACTGTCAACGACGGCGGCGCGTCTGCCACTCGTCTGCACTTTTGCCCCTCCGCCGCGGTGGCGCCGGTGTCGGTGGTGGCGGCAGAGACGTGCGCTGTCCTGGAGCGCCGTGCCGTGTCTCCCTCAAACAAGGTTGGCGGCACCGCGCACGCTGCTGCTGCTGATGCGGTTGCGGCGATGGCGGTGCTGCTCAGAGGCTGAGACAGACGACGTTGCTGTTCCTGTTGCTGCTGCTGCTGCTGCTGGTGGTGTGGTGGCGACCGTTCGGCTGTGCAAGCTGAGGTACGCTCCAGCTCCCGCGCCGCAGAGGCGGTGGACTGCGTTGGCAAGTCCCTCGTGAGAGGGCCGCGGTGGCGGTCGAGAGTCGCGCCCGCAGCCGTGATGTCACTCGGCGCAACCGTCTCGCCTGTGCCTGCACCAGCGGCCCTCCGCTGATGACGGTGGTGGGAGTAGTGGGGGTGGGTGGGATGAGCGGCCTCAACAGCACCACCACCACCACCAGCACCGCCGCCCCCCTCGCCATCGTCCCCCACACGCCGGGAGCGCTGCTCTTGTCGCGGGGACGGGTGCTGGTGCCCCGCGTGCGGCGTGGAGCCGCTCTCTGAAGCGCGGGCGCCTCTGTCCGGCGACAAGAGCGCCGTGTACACGTCTAGCACGTAGCCACCTTCTACGGTGCACGCGCCAAGGAGCTCGTCGAAGCACACGGCGTCTGGCGAGGGCACCCTGCTGCCGCGCTTCTGCACAGCGGCCGTGGCGAGCCTCGACGCTACTGTTGTGGCCACACCGCCACGCCTGTGGCCGTCGCCATCGTCGCGCACGTCCTCCTCGAGGACGTGGTTCAGATAGACAAGTTCATCGAAGGAGATCGAAGCGCCTCTGCTGCTCTTGTGCGTGGTGTCAGCACTGCTGCTGCTGCTGTTTCTGCTGGGGTGGTGGTGGTGGTGATGTTGCTGCCGCTGCTGCTGCTGGGTATCTCGCGCATGTCCACGAACGGTGGACGCTGTTAAGGGCATTGCGGAGCGGTGGCCCACTGCTGCTGCGGCTGCTGCTGCTGCTGCACCTCCTCCTCCGAGTGCGGCGACAGACGACGTGGGATAAACCCGAGAAAAAAAGAAACAAAAGAAAGTGAGAAAGACCACACAGACACACAGAAAGACACACACAGACACACAGAAAGACACACACAGACACACACAGACAGACACGCAGACAGACACACACACACACCAAACAGATAGCGACGGAGACGGAGAGCGAGACGCCGATAAGAAAAACAAACAAACAAACGCAGCGACAGAGCAGAAAAAAGAGAGAAGAAAAAGAAGAGGATGTGAGAGAGAGAGAGAGAGGTCTGCGTGTGTGTGTGTCTGTGTATGATGCGCTACGATGTAAGGGAGAAGGAAGACAAGGAAAGCAAGAAAAACAAAACAAAACACACACCACCAGGAGATAGTCTCCACGAGGGACGAGAACGTACAATGTGAAATACACACACGCACAGAAAAAAAAAAAAACACACACACGCGGATGATGCAAGAGACGACGCCGATGAGAATGTGGGGGAGAGGAGAGTGGCGGAGGAACAGCAGAGCTTCGGTGACTCAGGACAAAGAAAGCGGGTGGGAGCGAGCTTTAAAAAAAAAAAAAAGAAGAAGAGGTGTCGTTGGCGACGCACTCGTGTTGCAGCGCACGCGCGAGATGGAGGGGGGGGGGAGCCACGTTGCGGAGTGGGTCTGTGCACGCGGCGCGGATGTGCGTACACCTGTGCGTGCGTGTGTCGATACCTCCTGCAAGGCCGCTCACTGTGCTCGCAGGCGCCCTCGCCTCGTAAGGATGAAGAGAGAGAGGCCTGCAATAGCGCTGGCTGGGGTGTTGTGCCCCGCACACAATGTGTGTATGTGTGTGTGCGTGTGTGTGGTGTGTGCGTGTGTGTTTATGTGTGGTGGAGAGCGAGGAGAGTTGGGGTGTACGGAGCAGATGGATGGAGGTGTATGCAGCACATTTGTTTCCAGGAAATCAGGAGACACATCACAGGAGATGACACGACCACGGAAAGAGAGAACACGCGAGAGAGTGGTGTGTGCGGCGACGGCGGGGGGGGGTTGACGTCTCCATCACACACACACACACACACGGACACACGGACCCAAGCCTGTGTGGTGTGGTGGAATGCGACTCTATCTCTGTCTCATCTTCTTTTTGTTTTGTTTTGTTTTGATAGGTCCTCTCTCCGAGCACACACAAAAAAAAAAGACAGAGGCCATAGCGCCACAAACGTCTCCTGTCACTCTCCAACGAGGTGCGGTGCCTGCCCCGCCCCCTCCTCTACTTCACTCTTCCTCGAGCAGTCACACACACACACACACACATCACCGTCCGCATGATGGCTCTAGATGGCTGTAGGAGCCGTGGCGCCGAGCTGCAGGGCGATGGAGGAGAGACAGAGAAAGGGAGAGGGGACGGCGCTCATTCATCAAGTCGAGCTGAGGGCTCAGCAACACCAAAAGCAAAAAAAAAAAAACAAAAGAGAGAGAGAAGGAAATGAAATGGAGAGAGTGAGAGAGTGAGTTCGTGAGAGAGTGGGTGAGTGAGTGAGTGAGTTCGTGAGTGAGAGAGTTCGTGCGCGTGAAACAACAACAACATGTAAGAGACGAACAGTGCGAGAGGAAAAAAAAAGAAAAGAAGAAAGAAAAAGAGGAGAAGTTCAACACAGTACAAAAAAAAAAAAAAAAGGAACACACAGAAACAGTGCGAGTGTGAGACACACATACAGGCGCTCACAGAAACGTTTGTTTACACACACCGATGTACACACCCGCACATACATACACACACACATACACACACAGATAGAGATGTACATCTTGTCAATCGACCCGCTGCCGCACATCGTCAGACGTTAGTGGTGACCAACGTGTCGAGAGCCCCCCCTCCTCCCTCCCACCCCACCACGTTCTCCTTCTCTGCCTCTCTCTGCCCATTCTCTCCCGCCCATCTTTCAACACACACACACACACACACACACACACACACACCCACACCTCGCACACACAGACAGACGGACAGACACACACGTACGAGACGCGGTCTGGAGCTCACATGAAGAAAACAAAACAACAACAACAACCGAAAAAAAAAAACTTGGACAGGAGAGGTGGGGAGAGAAGACATGAACGACACACGACACAGCCGGGGAAAGAAAAAAAAAAAAGATGCATGCGTGGGTGTGTATGCAACTACATGTGTCTCGGTGTGTGTTTGTGCGTGACTGAAGGTGGAGGGTGCAGAGGGAGGAGGAGGGCGCGGGAGGGGGGAAGGGAAGGAAGGGAAGGAAGGGAAGGAAGGGAAGGAAGGGGAGCGTGTGTGTGAGAACCAAAAGAAAAAAAAAAAATGATGATGATGATGATGATGATGATGATGAAGAGACACATGCAGAGCAGAAACACACTCGACACACATTCACATTTACACACACACACACACACACACACACACACACGTAGACATACGCGGGGACACAGACAGCAAGAGAAAGAGAGCGAGAGAGAGAGAACGTGAGACCTGTAGCCGGTTGGGTGTTGTGGCTCTCCGCTCAGTGAGATTGACTGCGCCACGGGCGACTGTGCGTCGAGGAGCTGCCGGATCGACTCGCGCCGCTGTGATGATGATGAAGAGGCTGCGACTGCTGCGTCTGGTGACGCCGCTCCCCGTCACCCGTACTATCCACACACTGTGGTGTATCGGCGACGTGGAGCACCACAACCGTTCGCGGCTTCGCCGCCGTGCCGGGGCGCCTGAAGGCCTCATGGGTCCGCGGTGGAGACTCGGTGTGCGCGGATGGCGCCTCGTGCCGCCGCAGGTGCCGCGGCGAGTGCGACGACCCGCGACTCTGCAGCGAGGTGACATCACAGGAGCCGCGCCGCACGCCGCGGTGCAGCAGGCCACACTCTGCGCCGTCCTCTATGTGCGCCGCTTCCTCAGCTGACAGCGGCGACGTCACCGTGTTCGTACTCTCTGTGTGGGTGGAGTGCCAGCTGCGTAGCTGCGTCATCGCGCCGGCTCTGGCGGCAGCGCTTGCGGCCCTGGCGCCATTGCGCCGAGGGGCTGAACCGCTGGAGGTCGGCGCCGAGCTCTCGAAGGCGAAGGACAAGATGGAGGAGCACGCGGAGAGGGTCACGGGTGACGAGCTGCTGTGGCTGCTGTGCACGCTCGCGGAGGCGAGGGCGATGCCGGAGTCGCTGGGAGCCGCGCGGCGGCGGTGCACCGTACCGTTCTGCGGCCTGTGGACACCGCTGTGAAGGTCGTGCGGTGCGTGGGTGCTGCGGCCGTAGCCGCGCTCCCACCGCAGACGGGAGTGAGAGCTGCTTGGGGAGGGGGTGAGCGCGGAGGTGGTGAGCGATGCGGTGGCGCGCTGGATGAGCTCGCTCACCGCTACGCCGGAGGAGGTCGTCTGCGTCCCCGCCGAGACGCTTCTGTCGTTGATGGTGGTGCCGAGGTAGAAGGAGGAGAGCCGGTCCTCGAGCGAGGAGCGGATGGAGTACGCCGACGACATGAAGGTACCGAAGCAGACGTCGCTGTTCGTGCGTCGCATCGTCGCCTCGTGGCCGGAGCGCCGCGCCGGGGCCGCCGCCGAGTGCGGCGGCGGCCCCACCGGATTTGTGAAGGACGCATTCCACGGCGCGACGGAGCGCGGCAGCTGCAGACCCGCCCACAGCTCCCGCCGGCTTGCGTTGCGTGCGACGGCGATCTCCTCTCGCCGTGGGCCGGCGCCGGGGGCGTTGCGGTTGCGCCGCTGCGGTGGGCCGCCTCTCTGCCCCACCACCGCCGCTGCCCCGCCGCTGCTGCTCCTCGTACTGTAGACGCCAACGCCGCACGCGCCGTCGACGGTGGTCGAGCCGGCTGGCCGCTCCAGCAGCGTTTTGAAGATGCGCTGGCGTGCCGCTGGGGTTCGGGCGCCACCGCGCTGATCACCGAACCCGGTCGCCGCCGCCGCCGCTGATGATGGTGACGTCGCTGACGACCAGGTCCACTGCCGCTCCTCGGCATCGGCAGGGGTGTGCGCGAGGGGCTCCGCAGATGTGAAGTGCGGGCTGCAGTCGCCCGTCTCGCCTGGCATCAACACGCTGTGGAAGCGGAGCGCGGCCACCTCAGTGACCGGCAGCGGCGCCAGACCCACGTGCGGCCCCACCCCATCAGTGTCCCCGGTCTGCGCTGCGTCCCGGTCCTCCTCCTCTTCGCTGTCAGCGTCGCTACGGCGGCGGCGGCGGCGGCAGGCGGCGGCGGCGGCGGCGTCAGAGACCGCGTCGCTCCTCTCCGAGGCCGGAGTGCCGGCAGACCCGTCGCGGCTCTGCTCGACCTTTCCCTCGGCCCCCTGCGGCCACGTAGGCGTCGTGAGCGTCGCGGGTGAGAGCGGGTTGTGCAAGGTGGTGGAGCAGCCGGAGACGTGCACGCCAGGCCCGCCAGCCTCGGTGTCCACACGCGGCGGTCGCGCCAAGGTCGACATCAGCGCGGCGAAGGCGCTCTCGGTGGGACTCCACGGGTGCGCGGCGCCACCTTGCTCTGTAGCGCCGCCGCCGCCGCACGGCCGTGGGGTGTGCCACAGCGTGGTGGTCATCGCCGAGCGCGACGGCGTCTCGGATGCTGCCGAGTCCGAGGTGTACCCGCCGGGGCTCCACCCCGTCGACGTGCGCGGGGTGGTGAGCGGTGGGGCTGCAATGGCTGCCTCCACGGCGGCCAGCGGGATGGACGTCCGCGCCACCGGGAGGGCCCGGAGAACGTTGAGGTCTGTTCGCGCCACCGTGCCTGTGTAGGCGCTCCCGCCGAAGACGGCATTCACCTTTGACTCGAGCGGGTGTGGGGTGGCGGCGGTGGCGGCGACGCCGACCGCCTCGGTAGCGCCATCGGCGTCGTCAACATCGGCGACGCAGGCGGGGACGCCACCTCCGCGACTTGACGGCCACGTTGCGGCCGTCGGCGCCTCCACCGTCGCGAGCTGGCCGCTCGGGCGGAGCGGCGCGACGCCGATGGCGCTGCTCGCCGGGCTTCGGGAGAGGGTCATCGGCTGCGGCGGACTCCAGCCCTTCGGGAGGGCGCGGAGCGTGGGGGAGCTGAGGCCGGCGCCTCCCTCCGCCGCCTGCAGGGGCACCGGGGACTCCTCGCCACACAACGACGGCGGCACTGTCACGTTGCTGACGGCGGCGATGGCGAACGCGTCGGACCTCTGATGTTGTCTGTCCTGTTCGCTGTGGTCGTCTGCGGCACCACCGATCAGCGGGGTGACAACCACGTCGTCCTCCACCTCGGCCATGGTCGGCGCCGGCGCTGCTGCTGCTGCTGCTGCTGCTGCTGCAACTGCTGTCGTCGACGACGGCGAGGAGCACGACAGCCGAGGCCGCGACAGCGCTAGCGGCAACGTGCGTGCGCCGTTCCCGTTGCTGTAGGACTCGGCGGTACACGGGACCAACGGCGCGAGCCCGATAGAGGACGGGGTGAAGTCGGGGTGCCCCGTTGAGCTGGTGAGCGACATGCGCTGGCTCGGCCATCCGAGCGACTCGAGTGTGGGTCGGAGCCGCAGCGCCTGCCACTCGCCGGCGCCGGCACGCGAGACGCTGCCGCCGGTGAGTGACGCGAGCACCGAGGCGGTGTGCGCCGCCACGGCCGCTGCCGCCGCCGCCCCGGAGTCCTCCACGCCGCTGCCGCTGCTGCTGCTGTCCCGCCGCATCCCGGGTGACCGCTGCGGGTGGCGATACCGCCCAGAGGGCTGCCGCACCGCGCGCTCGTGAGAGACAGGCCGCGGGCTGTAGGAGCTGCTCGGCACCGTCACGGTCGTGGCGTGCGTGTGCGTGTGCGTGGACGCCAACGTCCACTGCCCCTCCGTCGTGCCGCTGGCGGCGGTGGTGGTGGCGTGGCGCGTCGGGACACCTACAGCTCTGAACGCCGGCAGGTCAGGCGGGAGGCGCGACGACAGGTGCGAGGGCGTCTCCGATCCGGTACTGCTGCTGTCCGTGCTCGCGCGTTTGCCTTGGCTGAGGAGAGGCAGGCGCGGCACCCCCACCACCGCGTCCTGCACCGGCACCGGCGCGCCAGCGCTCTCCTTCGCGGTTGCGGCTGCGGCTGCGGCGGTGGCGGACGGCGGCCGTGCCGGCTCCCTCGGCTGCGGATGCGGTGGTGCGTGGCTCTGCCACAGGTGCATCGGCGGCGAAGGTGCGCCGGCCGGCCAGACCGAGTGCTGTGGGGCGATGCTGTTGTTGTGCTCCACGGACCCATCACCGCACCCTGGCTGGCTGGGGCCGGCGTGGTCGTGACGGTGGAGGTGCGGTGCGCCGGTGATGAGGTACTCCCCGCGGCGGCTGGGTGCCGCTGCCGTGTGCGGGGAGCCGGCGTGGCTGTGGTGGTGGGGGTGGTGGTTGTGGGGGTTGTGGTCGCTGCTGTTGTCTACGGCTCCGCCGCCGTCGCGATGGTCCGGTGTCGTGGTGGCCGCTGTCACGCCACCCGACACATCGAAGGAGTCGCCGAAGGGTGAGAAGGACAGGGACGCGTTGACGGCGCTCTTACGAATGGGCAGCGGCGTCTCGGAGGAGGAGTGCACCTCGGGCACGACGCTCGACTCCACCCAGCGCAACGTCGGCTGCCGGAAGCGGCCCGCACGCCCGTTGGGGGAGTGCGCCCTGCACGAGCCTCGCAGCACCGCCGCCACGGGGTCTTCATCGTAGACGGCGTCCATGTCAACCGAGTTGCGCCACCGCTCTGCAGCGGAGGGGGGGGGGAGGGAGGGGAGGGTGTGTGTGTGTGTGTGTGTGAATGTGTGTGTGAGGGTGAGGGGTGGAGGGGCGCAGTGCAGCTCGCACGTCTCACGTCTTTTGCCTCCTCTTCCGTCTTCTCCAGCTCACCAGATGGTGCACGCGCCGTCGCACAAACACACACACAAACACAAACACACAAACACACGCGAAGAAGAAGAGGGGCTCGGCAACGCACCGCACGAACAGAAAAACAAAAGAGAGTAACGCAAGAAGACACACACAAGCAGGTGAGAGGTGAAGGAAAGGAAAGAAGGAGGAGAAGGAGGAGGAGAGAGATGTTCCAAGTTGAAACACTGGAGCCTCGTTGCTCAGTCACACACACATACACACATAAATATACACACACACACCACCAGAGATACACACGTCCCCCGCACACACACACACACACCTACACAAGCTGGAGAGGTGGGTGGAGTGAGCGCGAGGTGTTGCGCGTGTGAATACAAAACGAAGGCGGGAGAGAGAAGGTGATGAGGAGGAACAAGAAGAGAAGACGAACACACACACACACACACACACACACAAACACAGACGCACACAAACACAGACGCAGCCTTGCTGACGACGTCGTGCACCCCAGCACACAAAAAAAAAGGGGGAGGAAGGAGCGAAGCGCAGAGCGATGGAGAGGGTGTCCTCTCTCTCTCCTTGTGTGTGTGTATGTGTGTGTATATCGGCTTCGTCGTTCACAGACCGATGGATGGATGGCTGTGTCGGGAGGGTCGGACTGCTGGGTACACCACGCCGCCACTCCCACAACGGGTGAGCGCGTGCAGAGTAGCTGGGAGGCGTGAAGAGGGGGGAGGATGGGCACAACCTGACCTCTCTCTCTCTTTCCCTCTCAGAGAGACAAGCACTCAAACACAGACACACAATCGCACTCGCTCTCACCTCGCTCGCACACTCTCAGTGGCCTGTTCGTGCTCGACGCTCGTGTGTGGGGAGGCTGGTGTGCGGCACGGGGTGTGGGGATGTGGAGGAGGAGGAGGACGCCAAGCACATGAGTGAACGTGTTGGGTCGAGTGGGGTGGACGCGATGGAGAGCAAGCAGAGATCCAAGACGAAGGCAAAGTTGACAGGGGAATGTGTGGTGGAGTGACGCAGCATGGTTGTCGAGGAGCGTCATGCCCCCCCCCTCGACTTGCCTGATCAGCGTTCGTGAAGACACTTGACAAGGGAAGGGGGGGGGGACGGTGACAGACGATTGTGATTCGACTTCGTTCTCTCTCTCTCACCTCCCCCTCCCTCTGCCACCACCCTCAACACGCGCGTTCCATCTCTGTGCTCTGCAGCCGTGACGTCTGCTATCGCGCACGTGTGTGTGTTAGTGTGTGTGCGTGAGAGGAATGGGGAGTGGGGAAGGGGAAGGAGGGTGATGTTGCTATTGTGTTTCTGACCGTCCATAAGTTGTGTGAAAGAGACTTGGGAGAAGCGGTGGTGCGGTGTGCAACACACACACACACACACACACACACACACACACACGCACGATGGTGACTCAACAGCGATAGGAGAAGAGAGAGGGTGTGGTGGTGGTGGTGATGTAGGGTTCATCTCCGTCTCGGATGGCGACAAAGACAAAGGCACACGCGCACACAGCCGTTCACGTGAACTCCATCACAGCCAAACAGCCATCAACTACTCACCCTTCCCTCGCCGCTGATAGCGCATGGAGAAGAGGACCTCGGGAGCGCTGTGGAACGGCAAGCGTAGAGGAGGGAGGGGGTGATGCTCTTGCATCAGCACTTCGCACAACTCCCACGTCCGGCGACGACACGAAGTGCAGCGCTGATCCCACCCCACATCTCCTCCCGTCTCCCTTTTTTTCTCTCTCCCTCATGTTGTCAGGCAGTTCACCTTCACGTGCACCGCGTGTTGGCGACAGGTGCCACGACGTCAGTCGGCGCGCGCGTGAGCTCAGCGTCGCTCCAGCGTCTCCGACAGTTCGTTCTTGTGGTAGAGGGCGATGAGGTCATCGTAGCCGCCAAGGTACTTGCCGTTGAGGAACACCTGCGGCACCGTGTGCACGCCGGTGCGCGCCACGACCTCCTGGAAGAGTTCACGTCCGTTTGGAATAATGTCGATCTCAAGCGACACGAAGCGGTGCTTCAACTCGATGAACAACATCTTCAACTTGGTGGAGAACTGGCAGTACGTCGCGGAGATGAGGACTATGCGGTTGCGGCGCAGCATCGAGTCCAAGAACTGTGGCGCGCGCGCCGGATCGAGCGCTTGACTCATCTTCTGGATGTGTGTGTGTGTGTGTGTAAGAGTGTGTGAGTGTGTGTGGGGAAGTCTGCGACCACAAAGTCGCTCGCGTGTCTTCTCCCTTCGCCGTGCCACGGTCTACTTGCACCGTCTGCACACCACGACACACACCATGGAAAGAGAGAGAAGAGGTGATGAAGGACGTTGGCGTGCGTGTGCTTGACGACTGAAGGGGTGGTGGGGGAGGAGGGGCAGTGCAGGACTGGCACTCGGACACCGCTGCCGTCTCTCTCTGCACACGGCCACACGGCACTGGTTTGTGAGCGCAGGTGCGTCTTGGCTTTCATGGCGTGCTGGAGGGGCGGTCGGGGGAGCGAAGGACGGACGGGGCGGGACGGCGGCGCGACGCGGAGTCGCCTGCGCCAACATCTCGACGTGCTTAAGAAACGTTAACACACACACACACACACACACACACAGACTGAAACACCGAGGTCGGGTGAGGTGGTGGTGATGGGAGTGTGTGTATGAAGTGTGTGTGTGTGTGTGATCAGGAAGTGGCTCACTCACCCACGTCGTACAGATACTCCGACGCCGCCGAGGACACGTCAGAGTCGGACGCATCGAGGCTGAACTCCTCCGCCAGGGTGTGGTGCACTTGTGTGAAGCCAAGGGCGGGGCTGTCGGAGGGCGCGGCGCCGCCGCCACCACCGCTGCCGCCCCAGAGCGGCGGACGTGAGAGCGGTGGCGACGGTAGAGGCCCGAGACGGCTGCTCGTGCTCGTCGACCGGGTAGCACCAGCGGGTGATCGCAGCGTGGGTGAGTTGAGCTGAGACCGCGCCGTCGACATCGCGGGCTCCTGCTGCTCCTGCTGCTGCTGCGGCGCTGTCTCGTGAGCGACGGCGGCGGTGTGGCTGGCGGCGACGGGGTGATGGGCTGCGTCGTGGCGCCTGCCGCTACTTCGGTTGCTGTACAGGACAGTCGGCGAGGCGTCGAGCGACTGTGCCGCCGGCGCCTGTCGTGGAGGGGAGAAGGGGGCGGCGTCGGGAGGCGCCACCAGCGTTGCCGGCGACGTCGGCGCTGGTACGCCGGGGCTCGACTGTGTGCTCGCACGAGCGTGGGGAAGCGGCGGGGAGAGCTGCGGGGAGGTCACTGTCGCTGCCGCGCTGACCTCGTGCGGCTGCTGCTGCTGCTGCTGCTGCTGCTGCTGCTGCTGCTGCTGCTCCGCCTTCGGTGGCCCCGGCACGACGACGGTGGCGGCGGCGGCGCTGTCGTCGACCGCCGAGGCCGCCGTGGCGCGTCGCCGTGTGGCCTTCTTCGGCGCTGCCGTCGCGACCTCCGACGTCATCGGCGGTGGTCCTGACGGTGCGTGCGGCACGGGAGACCCCGCCGCCGTCTCGCCCCGGCGCTGTCGCTTCCTCATCCGCTGAGGCGGCGCTGCCGGTGGCGACGGCGCCTCCTCCTCCGCTGCCGCGGCGACCTCCGCCACGTGCACGCCGGACGTCTCCTCGCGCGGCTCGGGTGCGATGTGTAGGAGGAGCTCCCCCAGCGTCGCCTCCACGTCTCCGACCACGTCTGCGGAGGCTGGCGACTCGTGTGGCGACTGTGCTGGAGACTCGTGTGGCGACTGCGCTGGCAACTGTGCTGGCGACTGCGCTGGAGACTTTGGGGGCGACTCGGGACGGACGGTCGGCAGTGCTGTGAGAGCGAGTGGCAAATCATCTGCCGACGTCGCGGCGCCACGCGTGCCGCCCCGCCGCCGCCGCTGCTGCTGCACCACCGGTGTTGTCTCTGTCTTGCTCCGCATCACCCAGTAGTGTCGATCGGGTTTGACGTGGTAGCACCCATCCGGCAGCCCTTCCGATGAACAGACGCGGTAGACGCTCTCACGCTGCACCTCAGCACTCGCGGTGGGGCCGCCCCTGTTGTCCCAGTTACCCAGAGTACCCTCGCCAGCAGCATCCACGCGTGTGCCAAGACGACTGGTGCGTGGCAGGTTCATCTTGCGCTTCTCCGCCAAGCAGTAGCACCCATCCCCGGCCAGCAGCACTCGCAGGTTCACCACACCACTCGTCAGGGCAGGCCGACCGCAGAAGAGGATCGGTACTGTGACCGGGGCGGCTGCAGCGCTGCTCGCCACGCGCGGCGCAGGCGAGGCGACGCCGCTCATCCTCCTACACACTCCTCCCACACCTGCGGTGGGCGCAGGCGGATGGAGAGGTGCAGTGCGAGCAAGAGAGCTCAGGTGAACAGCGCGCGTGTGTGTGTGTGAGAATAGCCGTAAGAGACGGTGGAGGGCAGTGGGCACCTCTGCAGCGACTCAAGTCGACCTGCAGTTGTGTGTGTGTGTGTGTGTGGTGCGGCAGATGAGAGAGAAGGGAAAGAGTAGAGGGATTGCGGGCTCCAGTGAAACACACACGCACACACGTGTGTGTGTGTGCCACACGTACGTGCTATCTGCCAGTGCGTGCGGCACACCGGCGACTGTGTCAGACCAGCGTAGAGTTACTCGGCAGATGTACATTGGCACAGCGCGCGTGCGAGAGAGAGAGAATGTAAGGGCTGAGGCTACCGACAGGTTGTTCTGCTTCTCCATTTGCGCCGTCGGAGCCGCTGACAGTGAGGCGCACGAGGAAGCGCACACAGACACACACACACACACACACACACACATAACCCCATCAGCACAGAGAGAGAGGCACATACGCCACCATGGTCTTTGTGGGCAGCATAGTCTCCACGTGTCTCTCTCTCTCGCGGCACCCGAGACGGGGAGGATATCGCAGCACAGCAGCAGGGGCAGACGAACGCAGCGCAGGAGGCAACAGGAGGATGGAGCGGCGCGCACGCAACGCCTACGCACACCATCCTGCAACACAGACACACACACACACACACACACACACACACTTGTGTGACGGCCCAGGATGATTCTGAGCGAGTGAGTGAGTCGGTGGGGTTGGGTGCGAGGACGGACATCAGATCACAGATCGAACAGAGACTATGCATCTCCTCTCCCACCACTCTCCCTCCCACCCTCCGTCCTCCGCCACGCACACACACACACGCACCCCACCCGTCCTCCTCCACACCGCTGACGGCACAGAGAGAGTGAGAGAGAAGGTGTGAGGGAGGAGGCGGAGGAGGAGGAGGGGGGGGGAGCGAGGCGGGTGTTGTCAGCCGTTTTGTTAGGAGTTGTTGGGGTATCGTGTTGTACGTCATCACACCGTCACTGTCCCCACCACCACTACCGCCACTGGTGCCGCTGCACTCCATCCATCCACGCGTCCCCATGTCCTCCGCACCGACACACGCGCGCAGGAGCCCGCCAACGCACAGACAGCGGGCCGTCGCACCGCGGCGATGGCGGGTGAAGAGGGACGGTGGACATGAGCGACAAGATATACACGCAGTGTAACTAAGCCCGCGTGTGTGTATTCGTGTGTACGTGTGTACGTGTGTGTGTGCACAGCGAGCGGCGTGCCAAGGTGGAAGGAAAGAGCAGCGAGTGTGTCATGCAGTTGAAGTTGTCCATCCACACATGAGAGAGAGAGAGGGAGTGGTGAGCTTCGCAGAGGGTCACACCCACGCGAGACACCGATGGTGTGGGTCTCTCCAGCCACAGAGGTGATCTCTTTTTTTTTTTTTTTTTTTATGTGTTGTGTGTGTGTCTGTGCGTGCGTGCTGCGGGCAGAGGGACAGAGAGGTCGAAGCGAAGAAAGAGAGACGAGACGAGACGAGAGACTCTCTCGTAGATCCACTGACACACACACACACATACACACAGACAGACACACACAGACAGCATAAACACCTTCAAAAAGAGAATACCTCACGTGTGAAGAAGTAACGGGGGAGAGGGAGGGAGGGGGAAGACGCGCGAGCGGCGTGGGGCATCGCCTCTGAGCTCTGAGCCTCGGCGGAGGCAACGTGCACAGGGGGCGGACGCAGATGTGCACGGGTGCTTCATCTCTCTCTCGCTTCCACACCGCCGCGGCGAGACGCGTCACTCTCCTCGCGACCGCCGTTGCATGTGTGTGCGTGTGTGTGTGGTGCTGGTGGTGGTGGGACCTACGTGGGTGGCGGGGCCGTAGCCGAGGCTGCCATGGCGGTCAGCCTCTTGTACGTGTTGTGACTGTCGCCGGCGGGGGCGGTGGCTGAGGCGGCGGTAGAGGAGGAGGAGGAGGTCCACGACGGCATCGCGGCGAGCACCTTCGTGCTGGACGAGGCGAGGTAGAGCACCGCCGCCGCGCACAGGACAACGAGAGTCAGGAGACGCCGACGATCTGTTGGCGACCCCGACGACCCGCTCGCCCCGCCGGCGGCCCTCGGCTGCCTGTCACGTCCCACCTCAGCGGCTGCCTTGGCGCGGTGTTGCCGCTGTCTCAGCACGTGCATGATCGATGCGACGCTCCTTCGCGCGTAGGGGGCGGCCACAGTGGCGATGTAGTGCGCAGACCGCACCACACCGAACCGGCCGTCGCCCACGCCATAGGCCCTGCGCAGCACGTCGCGCAGCAGCCACCCCACGCGCTGCCCATCGACCGAGTCCGCCTGCACGGCCAACAACGCCACGTACAGCACGGAGGACAGCTGCTTCGCCTCCTGCGTCCAGTAGGCACGCTTCGCCGACGGCCACGTCGCGTCGTCGTCGCCCGCCGCCACCGCGTTCAGAGCGATGACGTTGGAGATGTAAAAGTGTGCGGACTCCGCGTGGGGCACCATAGCCGCCGTCGCCACCTCCGTCTCTGTCTCCTTCGCCTCCGCGGGAGTCGCGTGCACCTGTGCGAGTGCGTGGCCAGCGAGCAGCGCCAGTGTAGCCTCCAGGCTGAGGTCGAGGTCACGCTCCGCGGCCGTCAAGGCCGCCGGCGACGGCACGTTCAGTGTAGAAGTGCTGCCGCTGCTGTGTTGGAAAGCGCGATGTGCAAGGTACTGCACGGCGCTGCGAAGAGACTCGCAGCCAACGGCGCCAGACTCTACATCAGCGAGCAACACCGACGCAGCGCACGGCCGCCCCGCCGCGTTGTGATGAAGGTAGATGTGCTGCGCGAGCGCGTGAAGGTACTCGCGCACGGGGGCCTCCCTCTCACTGCCTTCTGCCGCCTCGTGCAGCTGCAGCGCTGCAACGCACCGCACGAGCGACCTCCCCGACACCGTCAACGTGGTCGGAGACGACGCGGTTGCCGCAGTGCTGCGCGTCCACGCCTGAAGGTCTGCCTCCGCCTCCGCGGCGGTGGGAGGGCGGCGCACCGCCGTCGCGGCCGCAGAGCCTGTGCACCAGCGACGCCCCCACACAAAGACAGACGGTGTGATGGACGGCCGCACCACACGGTGGGGGAGGACGCGGGTGGAGGAGGCGCACATCGTCGACGACACCGGCAGCGCACACGACAGCCCGCTCATGCAACCGCCGCCACCACCGCCGCCGCTGCGCATGCGGGAGAGACACGCAGCTCTCATTGCACGGGAACACATGGGTGTGTGTCTCTCTCTGTGTGTATCTGATAGTGGACAGATGATGAAGGAGTGGGGGGACAAAAAAAAAAAAATGTCTACACGATCGTTGTGTGTGGGTTTGTGGAAACACACACACACACACACACACATACACTCGCACACGCACTCTGTGTGTGTGACAGAGAGAGAGAAAGAGAGGAAGAGAGAGAGAGGTCCGTGAGAGGGGGAGTACCTTCTTCTTCTTCTGCAGTGCTTGCTGCTCTGGGTATACACCCTCCCCCGCTTCATCGTGGCAGCGACGGCGATGGCGGTGGTGGGAGAGGAAGAGAAGTGTGATGCTGCGAGGGTGCCTCTAGACACATGCGCCACGCACACTCCTCCATCCACCCTCGCATCACCACCATCTCCCACCACACGGAGCTCCTCGACATCGCGCTCCGTGATGCACCTCTGCTCCATTTGTTTTACCTTTTTTTTTTTCTGGTGCACTTGTGATGCTGATTGCAGCGCGTGTCCGATCAGCGCAACTGACGCACTTCCGCACAGGAGAGAGAGAGAACAACAACGAGAGAGCAAAAGAAAAAAAAAAAAAACACACAGAGAAGAGTACCACGAAATACACACATATATACACCCACACATACACACATACACACGCGCACACACACACACACACACACATTTGTACAAACGCGCGTTAGGAGAGGAAGGGAGAGCGAGCGCACGTGGGATGGGAGCGAGCGAGAGAGAGGAAGGGGGGTAGTACGAATGGAAAACAAAACAACAACAAAAGAAAGGAACTGAAACACACCAAAACAGAAGAAGAGAGAGGTGCGACACACACACAAAAAAAAAACAAAAACAAAAAAGATGAACATACACACGCGCACACACACACACACAAGAAGTCAAAAAGCAAAACAAACACGCAAACACATACATACACACATACATATAAATGTAGATAGATAGAGAGATCGATCTGCACACACACACACACACACACTCACAGACAGAGGTAGACGCGGCGAAGTTGAAGCAACAACTCTTCCTCATCACCCACACACGCAGACACACAGACACACAGACACACTCTCAGGAGACATACGCACACATGTCCCAACTACAAAGAAGCACATGCCATCCGTACGACTCTCGACTTGTGGCATCTTTGAACAACTCTTCATCCCTTTTTTTTTTTTTCGCCCTTTTGAAAAAGAAAAAAAAAAAGAAAAGAGTTGTTCTCTCAACGATGATGACGATGATGTTGATGCCGAGCCCGGGGTGCAGACTGCCGATACGACCGTGCAGCAAATGACGCGGTTGAAGGGCGAGATGCGAGGAGGAGCGGGGCAGCAAGGAAGTGCGTGAGAGAGAGCGTGTGTGTATGCGGCGTGTGTGTGTGTGTGTGCATGTAGGGAAGCAGGGAAGAGAACTGCACCAGCGGCTCGGAGGCGATCCTCCCATCTTCACTCTCCCACACACACACACACACATAGACACACATAAGCGCAGATACAGTGAAGCAAGAAGAGACACAGAGAGGCTGCCGTCACGGCCAGTGCGACATCCTGCTTTCCGTGAGAGCGATGGATGTCAGTCACTATACACAGACGCGGACACACACAAAAAAAAAAAAAAAAAGAAGAAGAGGAGAGAGAGGGAACAATGGAAGAGAGATGTTGTGTGGTTGGACGTGGTGGTGGTGAGGCAAGCGGTGTGTCGTGCAGTACACGTGGTTCACCTTGTCTGATGTGCGCCGTGGCTCTCGTGGAGGACACGATACACACACACATACACACACACACATACACACAGAGATACAGACACACACACACACGCGACGCGCTCGCTCTCTACCTCTCTCAACCCACATCGCGAGAGCAGTGTGATGTCTGTGGAGGAGGAGGAGGTGGTGGTGGTGACCGAGGGGGGGGGGGGGGGGGGGGGGGGGGGGGGGGGGGGGGGGGAGGCGACTGTTCAGAGGACACTTGAAGAGAACGATTGCGATGATATGGAGAATAGATATATATGTGTGTGTGTGTGAGGCAGAGGAAGCGCGCGCACACACACACATACAAACGTGAGCAGCATCGACGTAAGAGCACACAAGCAAACACGGGCAAGAAGCATGCGCCGTGGCAGGGAAAAAAAAAAAAAAAAGAGAGGCGCGTTACACTGCAGGTGCGACTGTGACGGGGGCGGGGGAGCATCTACATTGATGCTGCATCACGCGGTGAGAGAGCACAGACGCCACAGACGCGAACGGGCGGAGTCGCCCCGCTTGAAACGGCGAGGAAGAAGGGGGGAAGAAGAGTAGGGGAGTGTGGTCGAGTACGCAGCATGTCGGCCTTCTCATGTGTATGTGTGTGTGTGTGTGTATGTAGGACGTCGTGGGCTTCATCTCTGTGTCCTTCGATGTGTTCGGCGAGACGTCCTCGGCCACACGTACACACACACACACACACACACACACACACACGTGCGAGCGCAAGGGGGAGGGGACAGTGATGCACTTCACAGAAAAAAAAAAAAAGAAACAAACAAACAAACAAACAAAAAATCATCATCACCACACACACACACACACACACACACAGACAGACAGATACAGGAGAAAGAATGAGAGAGACAGATGGGAGGGGGAAGGAGGAGACTACTTGAGAAATGCGCTTCAGATGAATGGACTCTGCGTACGATGGCGGTGGAGGGACGGGAGGTGGGGCGAGCGCGGCGGCGTCCGTTGCAGACGGCGCCAAGAGAGAAGACGCAACAGAGTGTAGATCGAGGGAGAGGGAGTGAAAGAGAGGCGGCGCGTCGCTGGAATAACAATCAAAAAAAAAAAAAAAGAAGTCAGACCACAGGGAGGGATTGGCGTTGATATACACACACACACACACACATACACACAAAGCTGTTGAGACGCAGAGTCCGCCATCATCGCGATGGTGAGAGAGAGGTGTGTACGTGTGTGTATGTGTGTGCGGAGAGGGGGGGCAGTGGCTGTGCACCGGTCGAGGTGACGCCCTCCGAGGGGAAGGCGGCGCCGTTCGGTGAGGACGGGTGCCATCCATGTGTTTCATGGCTGCCACAACAACCGCAACTGCTGCTGCTGCCACCGCCGCCGCCGCAGAGCAGAGGGTCTGACTGCTGCAGCCACTGATATGGATACGCACCGAAGGGCTGCGGCACCGCGCACAGGCCGAGCGGTGGTGCCGTGCGGCTGTGTCGCGCATCGCCGTCGCCGTCGAAGCTGCGCGGCACCGCCGACTCCGCCGCGAGGCACATGTGAGACGACGCGCGCCAGCTCCCCACGCCGTTGGCGCCTCCACCGCTGACGCGACCGAGGAGTGGGTAAGGGGGCTGAGGCCGAGCGCGCGGCTCTGCCGCGGTGTTGGTCGTCGGCGATGTGTGGGGGTTGCGGTGCCGCTCCGCCCGGAGCAGAACACCGTCACCTTGAATGTCAGCAACGCTGAGACGCGTCTGCGGCACCAACAGCGGACGCCGCCGCACCGCCGCCGCGGATGCGTGCGATGCGCGCTGCGGCCACGCGCCGCCGCCGCCTCCTCGGCTTGTGGACTTCTCCTCCGCCGAGTGCACGGCGTGCATGTCGGCGGCGACACCGAGGGCGTGGTCGTCTGACTTGAGGGAGAGGTTGCAGAAGAGCGCCGCGGCCGCAGCCGCCATCGCCCTCTGCCGCTGCTGCGGCACCATCTGCGTGTCGATGAGCGACTTGGATGTGTTTGTCGTTGTCGTCGCTGCGCCTGCAGTGGCTGTTGTGGTCGTCGTCGTCGCCGTGGCGGATGGCACAGAGAAGCGGACGCTGATGTGGCAGCTGCTGTCGACCACACTGCCGTAGCTGCGTGTCCTGTGCGGATGCAGAACACCACTGCTGCTGCGCAGCGTGCCGGTCGCCGTCGACACGGCCGGGACGTTCACATCTCCCGCCCCATCGCTGTTCTCCGGCACCACGGCGGCGAACTGCAGCGGGGACGCCCTCACCGCCTGGTTACGCGCGATGCCCGCTGCGGTGTCGGCCAGCAGTTGCGCGTCCATCAAGGGAGCGAGAGACTGGCGGGTCCGACGGCGCGTGTCGGCGTTGTCCTGCAACGGCGGCGCCACGCCGACGACGCCGGCGACCGTCACTGCCGCGACGTGGGCGGCGACGTAGTCCGCTGTCTGCGGCGACTGCTGCTCCATCGCGTGAACGTGCGCCTGCAGCGCCGCCATGGAAAGTACGTGCGGGGCGCCGCGAGGTGCCCCCAGGTGCTGCTCTTCTTGCTGCTGCTGGCCGTTGTTCTGCAGCCTCTGCGCGGATGGGATGTGGCGTCTGCGGCCACCACGTGTGCTGGATGTGGAGGCGGAGCGCCGGCCAGTGTCGCTCTCCGCTTCGTCACCGCTGCGGAGGCGGCGTAGGTCGGGGGTGTTGCCGCTGTCTGATGATGCGTACACAGCGACGAGCTCGGCGTCGGTGGCGCCGTCCATGTCAACGGCGGTGGTGTCGTTCGCACGGTCGAGGGCGTGGCGGCGCGAAGTGCGGCTGTGCGGGGAGGCCGCCATGACGGAGCGGAGGCAGTCGCGCAGGTGGTGGCGCTCCTCCTCATCGCTGCCGCAGCGGTACATACTGTGGGCGCTACCGGAGACGACGGCGGTGCTGC
Organism: Novymonas esmeraldas; assembly: GCA_019188245.1. Lineage (NCBI taxonomy): Eukaryota > Euglenozoa > Kinetoplastea > Trypanosomatida > Trypanosomatidae > Novymonas > Novymonas esmeraldas. The sequence continues at coordinate 117,584 of JAECZO010000056.1, forward strand.
TGTGGCGACACCGCGAGGCGCTCCAGCGCGTCTGGTAGAGGCTGAGGTGCCCACTTCCCGAGGCGCACAGCTGCCGAGTTACGCTCACGGCACCGGCGCGCAGGCTCGCACCGCGCAGCGAGGTACGCAGACTGCCGTGGCCCTCGACGTCCTCGTCGAAGTGGTGCAGGTGCGGCAGCGGAGCGGCGTCCCCGCGGTGGGAGCGGCTGGCGAGAGCCGCACCGATGCCGTCGCTGACGCTGTGGCTGACATCGCTGCACGGGGAGCCGCACCCGGCACGGTCGGGGTAGGCCGAGAGAGACCATTCAAGAAGCGTGTTGCGCACCGCGTCCATCGTGTGCGTGTGTGTGCGTCACGATCGGCTACGTCTGAGTCTTTTTAAAATTTATCTTGCTCGAGATTTGAAGGCGTGCAAGCCGGTCGAGCAACGTGGATAGGACGAGATGTCAGGACAACCTTCAGGAGTCCACCAGAGTTGCACACACACACACACACGCACACACACACGCACACGCACACGCACACACACGCACACACACACGCACACACAGCAGCGAAACAAAACAGAAAAAAAAAGAAAGAAGAAGCACTAAGAGAAGAAAGGTAATGGGGGGGGGGGGGCCACCGCGACACGAGCGACGCGAGCAAGCAGAACACGCAACAACACTGGCGAGTCAGCAACGAGCTGTGGAGCCTCAATCCACGCGAGCAACAGCTCTGCGTATACGCAGATACACACACACACACACACACACACACACACACACACTCACAACGGCAGAGGGGCGGGGTGCGGGTAGGGAGGGAGAGAGAGAGGAAGAGAGAGAGAGAGAGCAGACAAACAAACGTCTCAAGTGATGCTGAAGAAAAAAAACAAAAAAAACAAAAGAAGAAGAAGACAAGAGAGAGCCACCACCACCACCACAGTGAGAGTAGCAACTACTGAGGGGAGGGAGGAGACAAACAGATAAAACACACGCGCAGATGCACAGGCGCGCACACAGATACGCAGACACGTACACAGACGCCCAGCAAGAGGCTGCTAGGAATCCAGGATACCGGACGGGGGATGAGTGAGTCCGTGCGGGTCGCGGTCGTTGCAGGCTACAGAACGATCTCTCTCTCTCTGTGTGTGTGTGTGTGTGTGTGTGGACAGGGGTGGTGTGACTACGTCGGAGGAGACGCCACAAAACAGCAACAACAACAACAACAAAAAAAAAAAGAGAGAGAACCACGAAGAAGAGTAAGAGAGAGAGAAGATAAGAGCAACCAACACTGCAGAGACGAATGAGAAAAGAAAAACAAAAGTTGAAGGGAGAGAGGAGAGTGGAGGGTGGAGAGTGGCACACGCAGAGGAGGCAATCTTGTTGCGCTGGGTCGCTGTTGCGCGCACGTGTGTGTGTATGTGTGTCTGTGTCGACGGAGTCGCGAAAGAAAAAAAAAAAATGAGCAAGGGAGAAACAGAGAGAGAGAGAATGAGATGCACCGCGGAGAGAGAGGTGATGGAAGAGAGAGAGAGATGGGACTCGTTGGTGTGAGTTTCAACAAGACACACACACACACACGCACACGCACAGACGCACGCACAGGAACAGAGAGAAAGGTCTGCAACGAGGGGAGTGCGGGGGGGGGGGGGGGGGAACGGGGGAGGAGGAGAGATGTCGTGAACACCTGCAAAAAAAAAAAAAGAAAAGAAAAAGACAAAGGGGGTTGAGACTGTGGTGACTCCTCAGGGAGGTTTGCGCGAGCGTATGCGTATGAGCGCTGCGTGCCGTCACGTACAAAAAAACAAAAAAAAAACAGAAGAAGGAGAAGAAGAAGAGAGAGCGAGGAGCGAGAGTTGCCTGTTGTATGCTCGTCTTTCCCTCGTTCTGTGTTCGTAAGACTCGCGAAAGAAGTTGGCCTTCTCCCTGTCTTCTTTTTTTTTTTTGCAGTCCAGTATGCACCGGCACAAACACACACACACACAAACACACACACACACACACACACACACACGTGTACTTATCTTCGTGAGCTTCGGAGATGAAGTAGTTTGCTTTATTGTATCTTTTGATTGAGAAAAAAAAAAAGAGAGAGAATTGAAGTGACGTGTGTCTTCGTAAAGGTGTGTGAGCGGAGGACGGAGGACAGAGGAAGGGGAGGGGGGTAGAGCCGGTGATGAGGTGCAACGCGCGACGTGCTCTTCACACACACACACACACACACACACACACACACACACACACACACACGAGAAGGAAACAAACGAGACGCGCTGAAGAGAAGAACAACAACAGCAACAACAGCAACAAAGAAAAAAAAAAGAAAGACAATAACAACAACAGCAGAACAAAAACAGCACACACACACACAAAAAAGAAAATGGTGGGGAGGGGGAGGGGGAAGTGGGGAGAAAGAGAAGACACAAACAGAGGAAGCGTTGTGTTGGGTCTCGTTCAGTTGTGGTGCCGTCGCCGTGTGCGTTCGGTGGAGTCGAGTGACGCACACCGAGAGAGAGAGAGAGAGAGAGGTGCCACTGACAGACACACACGCACACACGCAAAGAGACGGAGACACGCTGCACAGGAGACACAGACACGGGCGACGAATCTCCTACACACGCATGTACATGCACTGAGAAGAAGAAGAAGAGGAACTACAGTGAACAATAACAAAAAAAAAAAGAGAAGAGGTAGTGGAGGCAGCGGTGGGAGTGATGGCAGGTATGGCGGCTGGGAGCGCGCACGTGTGTGTGTGTGTGTGTGTGTGTGGCGCACAAATAGAGAGGGAGAGATAGAGAGAGAGAGAGGGAGAGAGAGGGAGAGACAGGCCAACGTTCACAAAACACAGAGAGAGACAGGTACAACTTTCAAAAACAAGACCAAGGGATACATATATGTGTGTGTGTATGTGTGTGTGTGTGTGTGTGTGTGAATGATGGTGGAGCGTCCAGAGCGAATGGACAGTGTGCACCACATCATGGAGTGAACGCAGCAGGGGGAGAGAGAGAGAGGGAGAGACGAGGCGAGTGTCAAAGAAAAAAAAAAAGACTTCAATGAGAGACTGTGATGATCACACACACACGCACACGCGCTCAGGAGTGTCTGTCAATTTGTGTGTGGGTGTGTCGTCCTCTTTTTTTTTTTTTTTTTTTTTGCGCGCCGTCCTTCATGCAGGCAGCCAACGAGGTCGCGGCACGCGCAAACACACATACACACACATACACATGGCGCACACACATGGCAGACACGCGTGGACACGTCTGCACCGACGATGCACCGCCGTAAGAGCCACAGACTACAAAGAAAGCGAAGAGTCGTTGGAGCGGGGTCACACACATCCCTCGACTCCCTTTCACGCACAGACACACACACAAAAAAAAAACAAGAAAGTAAAGCGAAGGGGGGCGGAGGTTCTCTGGCTCACTCCGGGACGAAGCGTGGCGAGATCCAGGCCACCGGCGCCTGCCGCCGCCACCGCGCCTCGTCGGCCTCGCGCCGCAGCTGCGTCATCGACCACTGCGACAGGCTGGCGGAGGCGCCCATCGCCTGCAGGGACGTGTGCAGCGCACCCCGCTCCTTCTCCTCCGTGTCCCTCGCCCGCTGCACCGCCGCGCTCGCTGCGCCGGCGCGCCTCGCCGTCCCCGTCGCCGCCGTGCTCTCGCTGTCGAGGGACACAACAGCAGCGAGGAGGTCACGCGCCACCTCCGCCGGCGACGACGTTGCCAGCGGCAACATGGCACCGTCCGTGTGCAACGTGGCGAGGGACGTGGACGCGTGTCCACCGCACTCGACCCCGCCGTCGAGCGCATCTGTGCTGCTGATAGAAGCCGCACCGGAGGCGAGGCGCTGGAGCGCCGCAACGGCTCGCACAACGCCACTCTCGCTGCCAACGGCCTCGTCAGGGCATCTGTCGGCACTGCTGTCAGCGGCGAGCAGCTCGCGTAGCAGCGGAGCCGCCACGGAGTACGTCTCATCGCGGTGGCTGCGCCGCCGCACCGCCTCCATCAGCGTCTCCTGCTCCTTCGCGGTGAAGGACGTCTTCGGCAGCGCCGCCAGCGCCGCCGTCCTCTCGTTGCGCCGGATGCGCAGCAGGACGAACACAACGTCGGCGACGGTGCTCCCCACCTCCTCGCACGTCAGCATGACGGAGACCATCTCCTTGGTGGTGCGCGGCCCCCAGCGGATGCCCTTCTCTCCCACGAAGAGCGAGAGCGCGAGCTGCATCGTGCGCGACGCGATCACTTCCGATGGTGTTGCTGCTGCCGCTGCTGCTGCTGCCGCTCCCGCCGCGTGAGGACGGCTCGCTAGCACGGATGTGCTGTGGCGTCGCTGAAGCTGCAGCAGCATCTCTGCCGCGCTGCGCAGGACCTCCCACTTGTACGTGTGCTGGAGCGTCAGGATGCAGTACACGAACATGGCGTGCACCGCGACAGCCGTCGTGCTGTGGTGCAGGCTCATATCCTGGCACAGACGGCGCTGCAGCACGACCCCTCGCGAGGTCTGCTGTGCGTGGCGGAGGTGCTGCTGTGCCGGCGTCAGCGACGGGTGCAGCATCCGCGCGAACACGTCCGCGTCGAAGGGGAGGCCGTGCGCATCCATGTAGGCGGCGTGGGCGAGCGCCTCGTCCGCCTTTCCAGCGGCAGTGCACACGTACACCCACGCACTGTGCGCCGCCGGGCTGAGTCGCTGCTCCTGCTCTGCCTTTCGGAAGAGCTGCGATGCGCTGGTGTAGTAGAAGCGATCGAGGGTGCAGTGGTAGGCGGCCAGGCAGAGAAGATCGCGCAGGACCGCGTCTGGCAAGGCGAACTGCTCCTCTGGCGGCCGCTGCAGCGAGGCGAAGGTGAGACACTTCATAAAGTCCTCGTAGAGGACGTGGGGCATCGGCGCCTCCGCGTGGCAGAGCAGATCAGAGAAGAGGAAGCGGTAGTCGTGCTCCATGACAAGCTTCAAGGCGTCGTGGTAGGGCGTGTGCAGCGCGATCTCGCGGAGGGCCTCGTACGGCGGGCTGCGCCACAGATCCGCCTTGCTCGGCAGGTGGTGCTCCACTCGGATAGCCCCGTCGACGCGTGAGCCGATGCGACCTGGCAGGTCCTGCAGCCAGTGCCGCTGCATCCCGCCGCTGCGCTCGGCCGCGAAGAGCGACGGGTGAGAGTTGGGAAAGCCGTAGGGGACATGGGGCAGCGCTGCCGACCAGCCAGCGGCCACGTCGCTGCTGCTGCTGCTGCTGCCGCTTCTGCCGCTGCTGCTGCTGCTGCTCTGCTCCGGTTGTTGGCTGGTGCTCGCAGACGATGTGGTCGAGCAGCGCCGCACAATGTTAACGGCCACCGCCGCTGCACCGGCAACGAGGCACCGCGACGACAGCGCTCTGCCGCGCATAGATGAGCGCCGCGTCGATGAGGAGGAGGGAGGCCGCACCGTCAGCGCTGGTTGTCGCGATCGATGCGTCTGCTCCACGAGTTCGGTATGAGGGCGAGATGGCGTAGAGTACGCGTGTGGATGTGTGTGTGTGTGTGTGTGTGTGAGGGAAGCACCAGAGAGAGAGCGAGAGAGCAAGAGACGAGGAGGTGCAGTTGCGCCAATGTACTTCATGGACACAGACGTGTCTCTCTGTGTGTGTCTCGATGTGGTTGATCGAGGCGGGGGAAGCGGAGGCTACACGTCCATGTGTGTGTGTGTCTCGTGCACGCACCGCCATCATCTCTACCACCTCCATCGTTCCCCTCTTTTTTTCTTCTCTCTCACACACCGGCCGCGGTGGAGTCGCCGTGGCTGTGCGCGACGGCGATGCAGAGAGAGAGAGGGAGAGTTGGGACACGCGGCATGCCGCGATGGCGCTGTGCAGTGGACGTGTACCCTCTGCGTGCACGTGCCTCCCCTTCTCTCTCTCCCTTGCCTTCAACAGTCGCGGTGGTAGTGGCTCATCGTGCACAAGCAAGTTATGACATTGGTGTGGTGTGGTGCTGGCATCACAGGCACGGAGACACACGTACACACGCACGCGCGCTCTCACGAGCACGCCGGCACACAAGCACAGACACGAAGCATCATCCCGGAGAGGAGGAGTGGAGGTAGGTGCCATCTGGCAGACGCTCACGAACACACAGTCCATTCACCCACCCACCCACACGCACACACACACACACATTCATACGTACAGAGAGTATGTGTGTGTCTGCGTGTGGCCATACAGAGATGTCGGGTGTGGACGCGGGCATCGGGTAGTCCTCCTCCCTCCTCTTCCGGCGCCAGTTTTGTAATAGAGTGGGGGGACAGACACACACACAGACACACACACGCACACACACACACACATGCACACACACGCACACACACACACACACATGCACACACACGCACGCTTGCGGACACAGAAGCACACGGAAGTACACACACACACACAAATACGAAAACGAGAACAAAAAAGAAAAATAAAAAGACAGCGAAGTGTCGTGAACATGTGTGTGTGTGTGTGTGTATCGTGTGTATCAGATGTGTGTTTGTTGGGGGAGTTTTACAACTCCGCGGAGCTCGCGCACTGAACAGACACAGAGACACACACGTCACTCATACACACACACACACACACACACACACACACACACATTGACACGCACAGAGAGAAGGGTGAGCATGTGCGTGTGTAGGACGCCAGCGTGATGGGTGAAGAGAATGAAAGAGCGTAGAGGTGACCAGGCTGTGCCTCGTACCTTCCCCCCTTCCTCTTCGCTACACTGTCCTCGCCGAAGACGCACACGCAAGAAAGAGAGAGAGAGAAGAGTGGGGGAGGGAGGCGTGGAAGGAGGAGCGGAGGAGGAGACGTGCACACTACAACGACATGCGACAGCATCGGCGGTGCAGCAGGTCAGCCACAGCAAGCGTCCTTCGTCGCAGCCGCCACGGCCAATAGACAAAAAAAAAAAAAGAAAAAAAAACACACAAGAAGAAGGGGAGATGCCGAGGTGAGAAGCTGCTTGACACGCTGGACGACACCAAAGGCACACACCTGTGACTCAGGTCTGTGTCTGTCTGTCTGTCTGTGTGTCTGTGCGTGTGTGTGTGCAGGCACGCATCGCCGCACGTCTTCTCTCAGCAGCATCTTCCCTTCCACCTCCGCATTGAGGCACGTCCGCTTCACTACCTTCACACACACACACACACACACACACACTTACGTACGTACACGCACAGGCACCTCCCTCCTACACCCACGGTCTGCAGCTTACACCACAGTGTCGCGAGGACCTCAGCACAAACGCCCCACAAGAAAAAAAAAAAAGCACAGACACACACACATAAGGCACGTAAGCGCAGCACTGCGCGGCCGCATGATCAGCCACAGTGCGAGAAGCATAAGAGATGCGAATCTCTTCCACTCTCTTCCTCCCTCCCTCCCTCTCTCGATGGCAAAGAGAGAGAGAGAGAGAGGAGGAGGAGAAGTGGATGGCGGTGTCCGCCGTTCGCGTCGGTATGGAAGGGAGGATGAAGGTGTGACACACACACACAGACACAGACACACAGACAGTGATGGACGACAGCGGCCCAGTGAGAGGTAGAGAGCTGCGCCACTGTTTTGTGTGCGTGGCGTCGCAGAGGCGACTCGTCAGCGGCGGACCTGTGCTCGGGAGGTGGAAGGGTGGGGAAGCTGTCCTCGCCTCCCTCTCCTCCGGAGAGTCGCACCACCACCCCTCCACATCTGCTACTGCCATGGCTGAGACCGCGTCTACGTGCCGTGTGTGCAGCCACTGCGTCTGCGTGTGTGTGTGTGTGTGTGTGTGTGTGTCGCACCACCACCACCACCTCCTCTCCCATTGTTTTTTCTTTTCGACCCCGTTGGCATCACTCGATGCTCAACACATCCGCGGTGCCCGCCTCGCGGGTGTACAGCTTGACCTCCAGCAGCTCATACCACGGCACATCGCCCTTCTCCTTGGCGTCCTTGGCCGGGGTGAGCACCAGCATCGTCGGCACGCCGACCACCTTCAGCGTCGGGTGCAGGCGGTAGAGGAAGTTGGGGTTTCCGATGTAGCCGGCGCGCTCCACCGGCAGCTGCACCAGGATGGCACGATCCTCGCCGTACTTGGTGCGCAGCTCAGCGAAGCGGTCGGCCACGTGCAGCTTGGCTGGGATGCAGTAGGGGCACCAGGAGGCGCCGGTGGTGGGGTCCACCGTGCCGGTGAGGAAGATGAGGACGGCGAAGGGGAGCTTGCTGTGCTGCTCCAGCAGGCGGCGCGTGATGGTGGTGAGCTCGGCGTCCATCTCGAGGGGGTAGGGGAGAGAGAAGATGGTCTGCCCGTTGACCGGCCCCGCCGCTGTCTGGACGGGCGCGCTGAGGCGCGCGACGTAGTCCTTCCGCGCCTGCGTCTCCTCTGCCTCGGGGCCGCGGTTCAGCGCCACCCAGCGCGGCGCCTCCTTGAAGATGCGGAGCGTCTTGACGTACTTGTTCTGATCCGTGGTGAAGCGGTGGTAGAGGCCGGCGGGGAGGACGAGGAGGTCACCCGGCTTCGACAGCAGCCGTATCCACCGATCGTTGGCATCGCGAACGTCGAAGTAGCCCTGGCCGTCGAGGATGAGCCGCGCCTCGTCGTCCTCGTGCAGATGCTCGTCAAAGTGCTGCGTCGCCAGCGCCTCGAACTTCTCCGCGCCGAGCGCCTCTGGGTCGAGCTGCACCACGTCGAAGCTGTGGTAGTTGAGCTGCTTCAGCAGCGGCTTGATGAAGCCCTCGACGTCGCTGCTCACGTCCTTGGGGTCGTAGTGGCGGTAGTACACACCCGCCTCGCCGAGCACCTCGTAGCTGCCGGGCGCGTTGGGCGAAAGTCTGTTCTCCTCACGGCGGTCCGCCACCTCCTCTGTCATGTACCAGCACTCGGACATGATGACGGATGCTGCTGCTGTGTGTGTGTGTGTGTCTGTGTGCTGTTGGTGTTGTGACGGAGTGAGGGCTGGCGCAACACAAGGTCGATGAGAACCTGGACAAGACGAGGGAGAGGGAGAGGGAGAGACGTGTGTGTGTGTGTTTGTGTGAGTGGGGAGAGACACGGCGATATGCGTTGCTGAGATGATCACACACATATGTGCACATGTGTGTGCGTGTGGAGATGAGGAGAGGAGAGGATGAGAGTTAAAGTAAGAGTACGAGAGAGAGAGACTCCCACTGGCCTCAACTGTGTTCAAGTTCAATGCGCTGCCGCAGCCGTTGACACAACAGCAGCTCGAGACGCCGAGCAGCATGCATGCACGGGTGAGAGGGGAGGGGAGGAAGAAGGGGGGTGGGGACTCACTGCTGGTCAGACGGCGTCTCTCTCTCTCATCCGTTATCATCCTGCGTTCCTCCTCCCCTCTCCCTTCCTCCACGCGCACTCGCTCTTCGTATCAGCCGCCGTTGACATCGCCCCACCTCCACCACGCCACGCTGTTCTCTGCTTCGGTTGTCGTCCTTTAACTCACTTTACCCACTTTTTTTTTTTTTTTTTTTTGATGGTATGAGAGAATGGAATGTGTGTGTGTGTAACTTTTGCGCGTGTGTGTATTTGTGTGTGTGTGTGTGAACTAACGAGGCAGCGAGCGGTGCGAACCACACGTGTATGTGTAGCCGCTTCGTTGAAGGGAGACAACCAAAAAAAAAAGAAAAAAGAAGAGGAAAGGAACGCAGATAGAGAGAGGGAAAGAGACATGCACACTATCTGATACGCAGCCACATCGAGTGCCTCTCGCGCGTGACGAGAGCCGAGACATACGGATGCCTGCACAAGTGCGCACACACACACACACACACAAATACACACAAATGAACACACGAACACACACGCGCACACATGAAGAGATCAGACAATCGACATGTGCTTTGAAAAGGCAAGGAGAAAAAAAAAAAAGATGAAGAGACATGACGCCTTCACACACACAAACACACGGACACATACATACACATACACATACAGCCACATACAGAGAGAGAGAGAACAGACACACGTAGATGTGGGATCAAGAAACACAAGTCATCAGTAAGCAGCATTGACGAGGGGGGGGGGGAGGGAAGGCGAGAATGCCAGTGAGGTCGCACAGAGCTGCAAGCACACACACACACACACACACACACACACACACACACACACAAGAAGACGAAGAAGAAACCAAAAGTGAGAGAGAGAGAGACGTAGCATTTTTTTTTTTTTTTTTTGTTGTAGCTGTCGGAGGTGTAAAGGAGAGATAGAGACAAAGTGGGAGAGGGAGGAGGGAGAAGGTGTGTGTGTGTGTGTACGTGTACGCATGTACATGTGACGTGCATCGGAGCACGTGGCCGACGACGGTACCGGGGCGAGTCAGCCCCCTCTCATCGCCTCCTCCTCCCATCGGCCTTGCACATCTACACGCTGACATCACAGAATAAGGTTAACATGTCTACCTCTCCCCCGCTCAAGTCCCACACACACACAAACACACAAACACACACACACAAACACACACACACACACACACAAACACACAAACACACACAGACACACAAACACACAAACACACAGACACACGCAAAAGTACACACAAAGACATAGAGAGAGAAAGAGAGAGAGAGAGGAGGCATACATGGGCACACCAAGCAGCGCCGATATGGACGGAGACAATGTGGAGCGCAACAAACAGAAGAAAAAAAAGAAAAGAAGAACAGAAACATAAAAAAAAACACAGAGGATGAAGTCAACCATACAGAGAGAGAGAGACAGACAAAGACATGCACGCACACCCGATGCGAGCATCAACAGTGGGTGTTGTGTGGCCTCGCCCATTGCGCACGAGACCACACAACACATAGTCACACACACGCACACACACACACACCCCGACACAAGACAAACACAAACACTGAGGAAGGGGTGTGTGTGTGTGTGTGTGTATGGGAGAGGGAGGTGCCTCCTTCCCCCCCAAATATGCGGTGGAAAGATGCGGATGACGGCCACAGACGGTCACCTACAGAACTCATATACATACACCTACACACATACACATACATAACACATACACACACACACACACACACAGACACAGAGACGGCGACACACGTGTACGAGTACTCGCAGACGTGTTAGACGGAGAGGTCCCCTACACTGCCCTCCTCCTCGTCTTCATCACCGTCGTCGTTGCCGCCGCCGCTGAGCGAGAGGTCTAGGACGTAGTCGTTGGCGGAGGAGGGGATGTTGGGTCCCCGTGCACCGCTGCCCATCGACATGCGCGGCATCTCACTGCCGCCGGACTGGATGGACAAGGAGACGCAACTGCTTCCCACCCCCGCCGATGGCGTGGCGGCACCCGTGCCGGCGCCGTCGCCCCCGCTGCCGACAGGACGGCGCCGGCGCTGCGCCGCGGTCGTGCCCTGCGCGCTGGCGCTCCTCTTGGCCAGCAGCGTGGACACCTCGTGCACCTCCTGCATCATCTGCGTCATCCACTCGACATCCCACGAGACGGGGTGGTCGAGGACCTCCGCGGCTGTCATGCGCTTCGTCGGGTCGCGATGGAAGAGGCGATTGAAGAGGTCAACGAGGGACGCGGGCAGCAGCACTGCAAACTCTCCCAGCACGGCAATGCTCGACGTGGAAATGCACACGACGCTGCGTCGACGGGTGTCCGCGGTGTCAGCAGCAGCAGCAGCAGCAGCAGCAACAGCAGCGGTGGTGGTGGTGTTCGTGGTGGTGGTGCTGGTGGCCGTCGTCGGGACCTCCAGCTCCGCCACGGCGGGAGCCTCCTCAGTGCCGGGCAGCGACGCGGCCGCGTGCATCGCACGAGCCGCGGAGGTCGCCGGCTGCGGTGCGGCGGCGCTGTCCTCTCGCTCCGAAATGTCGAGCTCTATGGCCCGTTGGAGCGCCGTCAGCATCCTGTTGGTCGTCGCCTCGGCGTAGTGGTTCTCGAAGCGGGAGGAGAGGCGGTTCGTGAAGGTGAGGGGCAGAGAGCTGTCGCGTGGGATGGAGCGGTACAGCTCGTTCAGCGCCGGCATGTGCAGCCAGTTGATGTGCCCCAGGTTAATGCCCATGATGCCGGCGATCAGACACCCGAAGGACCACAGGTCACAGGACTCGGCGTAGGGCTCACCCAGCACCATCTCAGGCGCCATGTAGCTCACCGTGCCCTTCATGTTGCGCAGCTGCCGTGACTCGCTCATCTTCACGGCGGAGCCGAAGTCGCCGAGCTTCGCCATGCCATTCGCGAAGAGCACGTTGGCGGGCTTGATGTCGCGGTGGATGATGCCGCGGCGATGCAGGTAGCTCAGCGCGCTCGCTATGTCGTGCACAATCATGACGGCATCCTGCGGGCGGGTGAGCGCCGGAGTCGCGGCACCCGCAGTAGCAGCAGCAGCACCACCACCACTACCCATGCGCGCTGCGCCACGCAGAGGCCCAGCTAGGTCTGCCTTCGGATCGGCGACGTTGCCGCTGACGGAGTTGCTGCTGCTCATGGCGCTGCTAGTGCTCATCGCGTTGCCGGGGTACTCGGCCATGGCGCCGCCGCCGGCGCCGCGGTGCTGCTGTCGCTCCGCCGCGCCGGGGATGGCGACCGACGGCTCCAGGAGGTGGTCGGCCAGAGTGCCATCGCACAGCTCCATGAAGATGGCGTACGCGTTGTCCTCCAGCCGGGTGTGGGAGAAGGAGACGATGTTGGGGTGGTCAAGTGCGCGCAGTATGTTCACCTCGCGGTAGATGATCTCGAGCTGTCGCAGCTTCATACTCTTGAGAAAGATGCGCTTCATCGCGAGCTTGCCGCGTGAGACGTACATCATCACCTCGAACACGTCCCCGAAGGCGCCGCTGCCGACGTGGCTCACGATCTGGTACGACTGCTCCATCCGCACATCTACCATGGAGCGCAGGAGGCGGCGGCGGCGGATCAGCTGCTGCACCTCGCCCAGCACATTGCGCGACAGCAGACCGTCCAGCAGGTCGTCGGCGTGCATGACCACCGTGGCGTCCGTCATCACGTTCTCCACGTTCATCGTCGGCGTGTGCGCGCCGGGGCGGGTGGAGATGAAGTAGATGACCACCGTCTCCTCCACCGCATGCTGCGCGAGCATGTCGTGTATGTCGGCGCTGATAAGCGAGTCCACCCACTCGACGATCACAACGTCGAAGAGCTGCAGCCCTGAGCGGGCGTACCGCAGCATTTGCGTGGCGTTGGTCGCGAAGGTGGTGCAGTGACCGTAGATACCCAGTATCTCCTCCATCTCCTGGTAGACGCGTGTGGTGTAGACGAGCACGTGCAAGTTGCTGCGCATCATCTGGTCTGCCGCCGCCTCCTCCGCGCCGTCGCGCATGGCGACGTGCGGGTCCGACATCGCCTCCTTGTCCGCGAACGCAGCGGCGGCGGCGGCGGTGTTGTTGCTCAGGCCCGCGAGCCGCGCAAGCCTGCTCCCCTCGCTGCTGCTCCCGCCCCCCTCCGCACGGCTCTCGCTCGGGGACGAGATCGAGGCGGCGGCGGACTGTCGGCTGGCACGCGCGGCCGCACCGCTGCGCTGGGCCGCGGAGGAGGCCGACACGTTGGCCTGCACCGCCGCCGCCGCGGCGGCGGCGGTGGCGCCGGAGGACATGGCGCTGCTGCCCACCGAAGACGAGCCCTGGTCGCGGACGCTACGCACGTGCATGCTGACTCGGCGTCGCAGGTCCGCCAGCTGCTGGGGGCGGTTCACGAGCCCAAATATATCCATGAAGCTCTCGGCGAAGGAGTCGTTCGCCTCGTCGCGCACGCTGAAGTTGCCACCGGCGCTGCGCCACTCGTCCCACGCCGCCGCCCCACTCGGCGCGGCCGCCGGCGATGCGAGGCTCACGGAGCTCCCGCTGCTCTTGCGCCCGCCGGCGTCGCTGGACGTCCCGGTCGGCTTCACCTCCATGAGCGGTGTCATGGAGTCGTCCTCGTCTGCGCCTGTGCTGGCGGTGGCCGTCACGGGTACACCGAACCCGTCCGCGCCGGCCGGCTGCAGGGCCGCCGTGGCGGCGGCGGCGGCGGTGGTGGTGGTGGACGAGGCGTTCTGGTGGGCTGCGTGGGTGGAGACGCCGGTGACCGCCACCGACTTGGGTGTCCGCCACGACTGCGAGCCCGACTGGGAGTACTGCTGTGTGCGCCGCTTTCCATTCGGCACCTCGGCGGCCAGCGGTCCCATCAAGAGCGCGACTTGCGCCGCCGCCGCGGCCGCCGCAGCGGCGTCATGCGTTGTGCTTGGTGTGTCTGTGCCGCTTGACGCTGTGCTGCCGCTGCCACCGTTCTGCTTGGCCTCCGGCTGCTCGTCGCCCTCCTTGCGCAGCGCGGTGCTGAAGCCGCCGAAGGCCGCGGCGGCGCTGTTCGAGATCATGTACCCCAGCAGCTCTGTCCCACCCGACTTCTGCGTGCGGATGCTCACCAGCCCCAGTGCGGCGCTGCTCTGCGTGCTCGCGAGCTCTGCCTGGACGCTGGCGCCGCCGGTGCCGGTGGTGGTGGTGGTGGTGGTGGTGATGGTGCCCGAGACGATCGGGTGGGGAAGCAGCGCTGGATACGGCGCTGGCATTCGGTGGTGTGCGAGCGGAGTGCTGTTCAGGCTGCTTCGTGCCGTTCGTTCCATCCAGCCGCGCACCATGGGGGACCCGCTCACCTCCGCGCTGATGCGGTGTGGACTGCCGCTGACGGGCTGCGACTCGGAGAGCGCGTTGGACAGCTCCACCCCCGGCGCCGGCGGCGCCGTCCCGGGCCGGTTGGACGTGGCGGAGACGACGGTGTGGGTGTGCCGGTGAGGGCTGAGGCCGCTGGGTGGCCGTGGCTGCGTCGGTGTCGCGCGCACGACGGTGGTCGCCGTGGTCGTCGTCGTTGTCGAGCTGGGGTGCATCTCAGCGTACAACACGTCATCTTTACTCGCCTGGCGCGATGGCAACCACGCGCCGTCTGCCGGCGACCTGCGTGGGCCGTGGCGCGCCTCCACGTTCGGCGCCACCACCACGCCACGCCCTCTCATACTGCCGCCGCCGCCACTGCTGTGGACATCCGGCAGCACGACGGGGAGCTGCAGGCCGCCGCCTTTCTTCATGAGACTCGTGACGCTCGCCGAGAAGCCGCTGGAGGACGCCGCCGCTGCGCTGAGCGAGTCGCCGTCCATGTGCCACGTCGGCCGACTCCCACTGCTGCCAGAGAACCGCAACGTCACGTCCTCCTCCCGCCGCCGCCCCGCGTCTGCCGGCGCTGCTGCTGCTGCTGCGGCGGCGGCGATGTCCACGTCCTCGTCATCATCTGCAGCAGCTATGGAGAGCAGCGGCGAGTCTCTGTCGTGCTGCACGCCGCCGCCGCTGCTGCTGCTGCGGTCATGACGAGTCGCTGCTGTTGGTGAAAGGACTGACTGCGGTGGCTGCTGCTGCTGCTGCTGCTGCTCGTCTGGGTGATGGAGAGACAAAGGAGCCGCCGCCCCGCCGCCGCCGCCGTAGCGCCGGAGCGCGTCGTCGACGCCGTCAATGTTTGGCGTGTCCTCCACGCTGGTGGCCGTCAGCACATCGCCGCTTGCGACGCCCCCGGCGCTCGCACTGCCGCTGGAGCGGCGTGTGAGAGAGAACTGGGACGAGTTCACTGCGTGTACGTGGGAGGGCAACACGCTGTCGGCAGCGCTGCGTGAGCAGACCGCCAGCAGAGGCACCTTCTGGCTCGCATCCACGCTCTCGACGGGTGCGGCGATCGCCGCCAAGGATGGTGGTCCAGCAACCGCTGCTGCTGCTGTTGCTGCTGTGATGGCGGCGGCGGCGGCGCCGGAGGACGCGTTCTTGGAGGTGTTCAACTGCCAGTCGAAGCTGCGCGCCGACCCGGATGATACGGAGGCAGCACTCGACGGCCCCTGCAGCGCTGGTGGCCGCAGCCGCGCCGACCGCAGCTCCGTCACGGACGCCGCGCGCTTGGCAGCAGGCTTCGCCCTAGACGCATCGAAGACCTTCAGCTCCTTCGGCGTCGTCGCCGTGGTCGGCGCCACACTGTCCTGCTGCAGCTGCTGCCGAGGGAGGAGCCGCAACTCCGACGTCGGAGACGCCAGTGGTGGGAGCAGGACGCTCTTGCCGCGCACATCCTCGGAGTAGGGGCCGGCCGCCATGTCGTACCGCAGCGGAATGATCTGTGGTGACGGCTGCGCCGCCTCGACCGCGGCCTCCTCCGTCACGAGATTCACAAGGTTCACGCCGAACACGGAGAGTCCGCGGTACTTGGACAGCTGCACGTTGCCCAGCTGGCTCAGCAGCTCCAGCCGCTGCGGGGTGGTGAAGGGGATGCGCACCTGCGCCTCGAACGTATCTGCGCGGACGCGCGTGACTCCGTCACACATGGTGAGACTCTGCTGCGTGTCTCGGGAGAGGTAGAGAGAGCTCGGCACGGCGCGCTTGCGACGACGACGCGGCTGCTGCTGCTGCTGTTGCTGTTGCTGTTGCTTGCGAGGCGAATCAGGTAACAAGTGTGGCTGCTGGAGGGGCAGCTGCGTCAGCCCGCTGGTCGGGTATGTCCACAGCATCGACTGCCGCCCGCGGCGACTCGGCAGCGACTCGGACGAGTTCTCTGTGACGCCGTCGCCGCCGCCGCCGCCGCCGTCAACGCGCTGCGTCCCCTGCGAGGTGTCGTAGCCGCCAGTGTCGTCGTCGGCGGTGTGGTGGGCGCCAGCCGAAGAGCGCACCTCGGAGACCGTGGGGTCTGGCGTGCGGCTCGTCGCGACGGTCGTGGTCATGGCGCTGCTCGAGTTGTGCCGGTCCTGTGCTGCGCCGGCGGCGGCGTCGCCGCCCATCGTGTCCAGCGGCCCTCTGCGCCGCGTCAGCGCCGCGGCAGCCATCGCGGCCGTCATACGAGTCGCCGATGAAGCACGTCGTGAGGAGTCGCCGATCGACACTGCATCGCCGCCGCTGCTCGCCACGCCGCTGCTGCGCTTGGATGGGCCGTCGGTGCCGCTGCAGGTGCCGAGGTCTCCACTTCCGCACTGCCGGTACTCACCGCGACCGCTGGCGGTGGCGGCCGCGGCGTCCCCGTCGAAGGTGGCCCGGCGTTGCCCCTCCAGGGTCGGAGAGGATGGGGACGACAGCAGTGCTGGCGGGGCCTCGAGCTGCTGCTGCTGCTGCTGCTGCTGCTGCTGTTGTTGGAGGTGGGAGGTGTGTGACCAGGACATGGACGGCCGCTGCGGGTCGACGTGGGAGTTGCGATGTGGGGGGCGCGTCTGCAGCAGCGGGTTGCGCGGTGTGCCCAGCAGGCTCTCCCTGCTGCCCCCGCGCGAGGGCGGCTGCAGCGGCGAGACCTCCGACGACTCGCGCCGCAGCGGCCCCCACGGGAGCTGTGGTGTCGTCGTGCCGGTGCCCGGCGAGGACGCGGTGGTAGGCGGCACACCGAAGTTGCCAGGGGCGTAGTTGGTGAAGGGGCAGCTGCCACTGCCACTCAGGCCAGCCGGGAACCCACCGCCGCCGCTGCCGCCGACACCGCCGCCGCCGCCGACGCCGCCGACGCCGCCGAGGTCTGTGGCAGCGGTGGGGGTCGGGTAGGCCTGCCGCGACTCCTCGTACGCGTAGAGGATGTCCAGGTCCTCGAGCCGGGCCTCGAGCATCTCCTCCACCGTCCGCGGGAGGTGCGGTTGCGAGGACGCCGGCGAGTGCGACGATGCCGAGCTCACCAGCCCCGGCGCCGCGAGGCGCACCGTGGACGATGGGCTCGGCAGAGCCGCGCTGGGCCGGCGACCGAGGCGGCTGCCACTCTCGACGGTGGCGCTGCCGCTGCCTTCTGCATTTATGCTCTCCACCTTCCGACTCAGGCTCGCGCTTTGATTCGCGGGGCTGGGAGTGTCCACACTGTGACTCCCGTTGTTGTTGGTGCCGGTGCCGGTGCCGGTGCGCCTGCTGCGCCCACTCGTGCTCATGAGCGCCTCCACCGGGAGCATGTCAATCACCAGCTGTGTCTTGCTCCGCACATTCAGGATGCACGCGACCTGGGTCACGCCGCTGCTGTGCTGGAAGCGAAGGACGTGTTGCACGAACATCATGAAAGCAACGGAGTTGAAGATGATGGTGTGCGGCAGGCGCGCCGAGACGAGCACGGCGACGACACCGCGCTGCGAGCGCACGCGGTCTGCCAGCTTGCTTATCACGATCTGATCCACCTCGTTGCTCCGCTGCCAGCTGATGCCAGGCGCGTTGCCGAACAGCTGCGGCGTGCTAGTGTCCACCGGAAGCCCCCAGCCTGCAGGGAGCTGTGGCTGCTGCTGCTGCTGCTGCTGCGCCGCAGACGCTGCGGCGCCGGGGATGTCGCCGCTCATCAGGCCCACGTTGCTGCCCATGCCGCGAAGGGAGCGGTGCAGGAAGCTCGGCGGGGACGGCTGCGGCAAGTCGCCGCGGCTGCGTGCGGGCGACACGGTGCCGGAGGAGTGGGTCCCGGTCGTGGTGGCGCGGCCGCGGTGCTCGCGCACCTGCTGCGCAAGCTGGGCCACGCTGTCGACGGTGCGTACCTCCTGCATAGCACGCCACGGTGCGTGCGGGCTGGTGACTGTAACGGCGGCGGTGGTGGTGGTGGTGGTGGTGGCCGTCACGGGTGCGCCGGTGGGGGTGGCGAGTGTCGCTGTTCCCATCGCAGGCGACGGCGGGTGTGCCGGGGCGGTGAACGCAAGGCGCCCGCTGCCCGGCGTGCGGAGCGGCTGACTCCGCGGAGAGAAGGGCCGCGATGGCGGAGTCGTCGGCGGGGCGATCGTGACGTTCGTGGACGACGGCGGCGCGGAGCCGTGGCTGCCCTTGTGCGATGGCGAGCCGGACACGGACAGCGGGGCGGGGGAGAGGGGCAGCGAGTTGGTCATGGGACTGCGCCGGTGCCGCGCCGCGGCGGCCGCCCGCGCCTCCTCCTCCTCCGTCTCCGTCTCCGCCTCCGCCTCTGCCATGACCCCGCCGTGTGGGACGTGTCGCTGCAACGGCGACCGCTGCTTCGCTGGCCAAGTGTAGCCGCCGTCGGACGCCTTCCTCAGCGGCGAGGAGAGCGCGCTGCGTGGTGGACGGCGACGGTCGCCGCTGTCCTGGTCGTGCGAGTTGTACCCCGACGTGCGGAACGGCGAGGGGGGCCGCACCCGCACCACCGCCACTGCTGCTGCTGCTGCTGCTGCCTCTGCCGGCTGCTCTTGCTCTTGCTCCTGATGCTCCTGTACCTCCTGTTGCTGCTGAGCGGTGTCGCCGCCTCGGCTTGCGCCGCTGTTCGCTTCGGGTGTGCCGTAGAGGCAGTCCAGCGATCCATTCGTTGGCTGCGCCAGGTTCACCTGGAAGGGTGCGTAGCTCAGCTCGAAGAGGCTGTTCTGGTTCGTGTTCTGCGAGACGCTTCGTAAGCCGGATGCACCGTCGCTGTTCATGGAGGATGTGTCAGCGCTCCCCGAGACAAGCTGCGCCACCGAGGAGGAGGAGCCGGGGAACTCGCTTGCGCGCGCCGTCGTCGTCTGCTCAGATGTTCGCCCGTGACTGAGGTGGTGCCGCGAGCTGAAGCGCGTGTGCTGCTCCATGGAGGGCACGGAGGTGTGCTGGCTGCGACTGGTGTACTGCTCACGCAGCGTCCGCGGCGCGTCCACGTCGAGGGGGTCGACGCTGCCCAACGAAGCCATGCCCGCTGCGGTGGCGGAGGAGGACAGCGGCGAGCGCGGTGTGTGACGGTGCGGCGTCCGCTGAAGAAGGAGACTGCGCAGTGGCGGTGTCTGAGGCGGCGACGGTGACTGCGGGGGCTCCACTGTGGGCAGCATGTGGAGCTGCTGGGCCACTGCCTGCACCGCGTTCGTCCGTGACACGCCAGTCACCGCCGAGACCCTGGCCGCCGTCGGCTCGTCCACGCTGACCGGCGCACTGGAGCTCTCCAGCTTCTGCACAATGTACACGTGAATGTAGCGACCGCGCGGCTGTTGCGGTGACTCGGTGCGCTGCAGCGACCTGTCCCCGCTCACCTCGGAGATCAGCGGAGGGGAGCTGGTGTGTGCTGGCCCGACTCCCACCGCCGTCGCCGTGCTCGCGATCGACCAGCGCTGGCTGGGCGACACCGCTACTGCTGCTGCTGCTGCTGAGGCGCCGGAGGCGGTGACGTCGCCGTCTGTGAGCCACGATGGTGGGACGTCGGTGCTGTGGTGTGAGGCCTTGCTGCCGCGTGGGGGCTGCTGGCGCTGGCCCGTCGGTGGCGGCGTGCGCAGGGACTGCCTCCACTGCGTCGACTGCGAGTCCGCCGCCTGCGTCAGCGAGACGGAGACGGTGACTGTCGTGGTGGGGATCAGCGACAGCGCGCTCTCCACATCCGTGCTCCTCCGATGCGGCACACCAGGTTGATTCGACGGGGCCGCGAGCGCTGCGTAGTAGGCGGCCGTGCGCTCGCAGTAGAGGACGACGTAGCTGTCGTGGGGCGAAGCGAAGAAGTCATCTACCGCGTGCGCCTCCCGCCAGCCGACCTGCCGCGGCGGAGTCGTGCCCACCGACGTCGCGCCGCCGTCTCCTGCCGTCGCCGCTCTCACGGCCGCCGCCGTCGGCGGCACTGCACACGGCTCGACACCACCGGCACCCGCCCACACGAAGCAGCGGAAGAGGCTCTCGAACGTCGTGGCCGTCGCCTCCGCCGCGGTGCTGCATCTCAGCATGCCAACAGCGGCGTCGTTGGCGTACACGAGGGGCCACGACGGCGGCAGGTCCCCTGGTCTGTTGGGCAGCCGGTGTGCAGCGCCGGCGCCGGTCGTGGTGGTGGTGGCTGCCCCTGCCCCTGCTGCTGCTGCTGCTGCAGCTGCTACAGTGATCGCCGTGAGGTCGCTGATGGCGCTTGGCGACGACAGCGAGCCGCGACCGGTTGACATCCTCGCGAAGGGCAGTGGCGCGTGCGACGAGTCTGCCACCGTGTTGCTCGCGTCGTCGACCGGCACGCTGCTCGTGCACGCCTGTCCTTCGATCGTCTCCTCTGCAGTGGTGGCGGACGCGTGGCGCGTGTCGCCGCTCTCCTCCGTCGTCAAGGCGTCTCCGGTGTCGAAGGTGCTCATGCTGCCGACCAGGCGCTGCGCATCGAGGTCCGCAGCAGCAGTACCGCTGGTGGGGGACACCGCAGGGGTGCTGAGCGGGTGTGATGCGGAGGAGCTGGCGGCCGACAGGTGCTCCGCTGCGGTGGTGTGGCAGACGCCGGTGTTCTCCACGACGATCACCGGGCACATGACCTCTGCCAGCGGGCAGCCACGCATGGCCTGCGCCATGACGAGCAGCGCAGGGTTCAGCCGCGCGACGACGTCGACGGGGAGCGTCTGCTGGCGCCCCCTCAGCTGCTGGGGGCGGTGCTGTTCCTTCTGCTGCTGCTCCTGCTGCTCCTGCTGCGCTGTCGGCGTCAATGACCCTGTCACGGAGGACGCCGACCTCGACGGCTCAGAGGCATCAGTGGGGGACACGAAGGGTAGACTCACCCGACTCTCGGACAGCACCGGTGCGGGCACCACGGTGCTGTGCAGGAGCGTCGTCGACGGCGAGATGAGCACGGCACCGGTGCCCCCGTCGCCGGCGTTGCCGAACAGTCCTGCTGGCGGTATGAAGGAGCTGAGGGGCAGCGGGGCGGACGAGGCGGAGGAGACGGCGAGGTTGTTGCTCACGCGACGGAAGAGCTGCTGATACGAGGCGACGGGGTCGCGACTCGGCGGCGACAGGGTCGACACGGTTGTGTTGTTGGTGGAGAGCTCGAGCCTCCGATCGTGCAGCAGCTCCACCCCTGGAAACGCCCCTGCGTCCCCCGTGAAGCTGCCGCGACTGTTCGGTGCGCCGCTGCCGTGGCGTGGGAAGGGCGCGACGGGCGTGTGCACGTTGTCTTGGAATGCGAGGAGGTGACCCGCGGTGGCGGATCCTCGTGCACGGTGGTCGCCGCCAGCCATGACGTGGAACGAGGGAGGCACGTGCGCGGCTGTGGCGTCGGGAGCCTGGCTGGCTGGCGGTGCCGACGCTGCGCTGGAGAACGCGGCTTTGCTCGCGAGGCGGAGCATCCCAGGGGTGTCCGGTGCGCTAGAGTTGGTGCGAGTGGCAGTCGATGCACCTTCTGGCGACGCTCGCGTGGCTGCCGCTGCCGCTTCCTCCACTGCTGAGGTGGTGGTCATGGTGGAGGCGTCGTCCTGCTGCGCCGATGACGCGGTGGCTGTCGGGTGCCCGTCCATGGTCGGTGATGGCGAGAGAAGGAGAAGAAGAAGGAGAAGGGGAGGGGGGAGGGACGCACGCAGATGACGACAAGGACGAGGATCAGGAGAGGATCACCACAGAGCACACGACAGATCCGAGGTGGACACACACACACACGCACACACACGCGCACACACACAGAAACACAGGTGGATGCGATGCAGTGTGTGCTGTTGCCGACGACGAAGGAGGGAGAGAGAGAGAGGGGGGAGGGGGGAGGAATGAAAGGGTGACCCCCGCGTAAAGACGAGCCGTGGAGCACCCGCAGCGGGTACGTGTGGCTCGACAGCGCACACGCGAGACTCGTCAGAGAGAGAGAGAGAAACAGAGAGAGACACAGACAGCAGGCTGGAAGAGGTGAAGAAGAAGAGAGAAGGGAGGGGGGTGAGACAGTATACGTCAGTTTTTTTTTTTTTGAATGCCTTGCTGGAGGACGCACACACACACAGACACACACAGACACACACAAAGACGATGAAGGAACGAGTATCGATGCTCCTCACACACTGACAGACACACACACACACACACACAGAGAGACTGATACACAAAGACACAGACACTGGCAGACAAGAAGAGGAAGGAAGTGAAAGAGGCACACACACACACACAAGTTCACACAGCAAGACAACGAAGAGCAAAAAGGATGTCCAACTTACACACACGCACACACACACACACACACACACGCCGTTCTTACCACTCGGCGTGGATGAAGAGGTGCGGAAGGAGAGGAAGGGGGGGGGAGGGGAGGAGGGGGCACTCCCGGACAAGCAGAGCCGCGGAAGAGAGAGAGAGAGAGATGCGTGAAGAGCGATGATGATGATGATGATGATGATTCAGAAAAGAAAGAGAGACAAGCAGAGTGCCGTGGAGCAGACACACAAACACACACTCACAGACACACACTCACGCACACACAGACAGACAGAGAGAGAGACTGGCTGACAGGCAGACGGCGATGTGCAGCCACTGAAGAAACTGGTACGCAACGGGGCAGTGGGTCACAAGAGCTGGGGTGACCCACCGGTGAAGGACGCGACTGAGATGGCAGCGAGAGCTCCCTCAACTGATTTTTTTTTTTTTGTTGTTGTTGTTGTGAGTGAGTGAGTGTCTACGCGTCTCTGAGTGTGTGTGTGTGTGTGTGTGTGTGTGCGTGTGTGTCTCTGGCCGGAAGGCCACACACGCAGCCGTAGAGCGCGAAAGCCTCGAAAAAAAAAAAAAAGGAAAAAAAAAGGCGAACTGAGGGGCGAAGGATCAACAACAGAGCGCTCGTGCGGTGCTGTGTGTATAGAGGGTAGATGGGGTAGCGAGGTCCACACATGCACACACACACACACGCGTACGCACTCACTCTCGGCAACACCACTCTTGTGTGTGTGTGTCTTCGTGTCTGTGTGTGAATTGTGTGTGTGTGTGTGTGTGTGGTGACGTGCAGTGGCTGTCCCTCCGCCGCTTTGGCTTCACCGTTGAGGGTGTATATGACGCCAGACTGGGTGCGCGTACCTTCTCTGCCTCGCTACCTCTCGTGTTGTTGTTGATGTTGCTGCTGCACGTTGTTTTTCTTTCTTTCTTTTTTTGCGTTGCTCTTTGACTGTCGTTTGGTATCGCTGCTGCCGTCACGAGCGCTGCACGAGTGTGTGTGTGTGTGTGTGTGTGTGTGTGTGTGGTTTGGAGTTGCAGATGGCGGCCACGGAACCACCGGAGAGGCGTCAAGGAGAGTGCGAATGGAGCGCAAGAGAGAGAGAAGTGGAGGGAGAGAGAAAAAAAAAAAATGAGAGGAGAGGCAGACAGTCAACTCGACTTCCCTGTAGCGTGTACGTGCGAGCATGAATGTCTGTGTATGTATGTGTGTTGTGTGTGTGTGTTTGGTGGGGCAGAGGGCAGAGGTGCACAGCGAGGCATCCCACCACTTCAGCAGCTCAGCAATCGGGAGTTCTCTTGCTCCTGTCTTGGAAGAACACAGGAGGGTACGAAGACTGTCTCCCAGGAGGAGGTGGAGGACACGGGCTGCGATCCTTTGCGTGGGCACGACCGCTACACACATGCACACACACACACACACACGAGCTCCTCGACGTGCACACACGTTCACAAACGCGAGAAGATGAGGGAGAGAGGAGGAGGAGGGGGAGGAGGAGGAGAAGCGCGCGGAGTGAGGCGGGGGAGACGAGTCGGACTGTACATCATCGCTCACAACACACATACACACAAGAAGCGAAAAAAAAAAAGAAAGGAAAAGAGAGAAAGACAAGAGAGGTTTGCACATCGCGCCACAAAACAAAACAAGAGAGTGCACACACACACACACACACACATACACATCGATATCCATGCTGACGAGGGTGAAGCGGCAAAAGGGCGTACACCGAGCTCGCTCGCAACCGTCGTGCCGGAGTGCGAGGCGGTCTCACGTGTCTGTCTGCCTGTCCATCTGTGTGTATGTGTGTGTGTGTGTGTGTGTGGAGGACGGGGTGCATATACATATACATATATAAAAGAAGAGAGAAGCACACACACACACACACACACGCACACACGCAGGGTTGCCGCTATGGCGACGTGAGCCCGCCAACGACACCGCCTGCGTACTTGGCCAGCGCCACCGTCGCATACATCCGCTCTGAGAAGTCAGCGAAGGGCGGCGCGCTAAACGTGATCGACGGCGACGGCTGCCGCCCGTCCTCGTCCGATGCGAGACCAGTGCCGGAGGTGTACTCGTGCGAGGCGCTGTTCAGCGACGCGGTCGACGTGGGGGAGCGCAGCGGCTCCCGCGGTGCGCCGCAGCTCTCCTTCATCCGCCGCAACGCCGCGGTGGCGGACGCGGCGACGCCGATGCTGTAGTCCTCGATGCGAAGATCCTCCACGTCGCTCTCATCGCGGTCGCTGCCGCACCTCTCCTGCTGCGCGAACGAGGGGCCGAAGACGTCGTGGAGACGGGAGCGGGGCTTCGGCACGGCGTCGGCGCCGTAGGCGTCAGCGACGAGGCGCAGCTCCGCCACCTCCTCTTCGAAGGGCACTTGGTACTTGGCGGCGAGGCCGTTGCCCGAGGTGGAGGCGCGCGAGTGCGAGGGCGGCTCGTACGGCGTCGACGTCTTGCCGGCGGACCATGCGAGGGAGCGGCGGACGCGGTCGTAGAGAGACTGGCGCGCATCGGCTATCGTGCGGGGCGAGCGGTAGGAGTCCTTGTGCAGCACCACCGGCGGTGGCAGGCGGCGCTCGCGGCAGGCGACCCAGTCGAAGCCCTCGAAGAAGGGGTGCCGCTGCAGGTCCGCGAGGGTGGTGATGCGAGCAGCCGGGTCCTTCTTGAGAAGCTGCTGAAGGAGATGGCGCGCCTCCTCCGACAAGGACGTCCGTGGTGGGAAGTGCAGGGAGCCGTGGACGATGGCGTGGCTGGTCTCCGGCCCCGTCGGCTTCAAGAAGGGGAAGTACCCTGTGAGGAAGGTGAAGAGCACGACGCCGAGACTCCACCAGTCCACGGCGAGTCCGTACCCGGCGCGCCGACGCGAGTTGGACAGCACCTCCGGCGCGATGTAGGCGAGTGTGCCGCAGCTCGTGTGCTGTCGGAGCACCTGCGGGGTCAGGCTGGGCTCTGCCGGCTCGACGAGGATGTTCTTAGCGAAGCCGAAGTCGGTCAGCACCACGTGACCCTCGCTGTCCAGCACGAGGTTGTCTCCCTTGATGTCGCGGTGCACGATCCCTCGCACCCGCAGGTGCTCGACGGCGATGGCGAGCTCGGCGATGTAGAAGCGCGCCGTCGTCTCGTCGAAGCGGTGGCCATGCGCCGACTGTGTGTGGAGCAGCAGTTCCGCGCCGGGGAGGTAGTCGAAGAGCATGTAGACGCGGCTGTCCGTCTGGAAGGAGCAGTGTATCTTCATGATGAAGGGACAGTCCAGGACATCCAGGAGCGTCTTCTCCCGCCGCGCCTCCACGATGTTGCGCACGCCGTGGAAGCCGCGCTTGCGGATCACCTTCATCGCGAAGAGTCGCCGGCTGAGCTTGTGCCGCACCAGCAGGACACGGCCGAAGGTGCCGGCGCCGAGCATGTCGAGGCAGTCGAAGGCACCGGGCCCTGCGGGGAGGCTGAGGCGCTGGCGCAGGTACCGCTCCACGTCGTGCGGAGCCGCCGCCACCATCTCCATCTGCGCCGACGACTGGGTCATCGAGGTGAGCTGCACCAGCGTCTGGTACCACTGGTCCCGGGTGCTCGGGTTCGCGAAGAAGAAGTGATGCAGCACGCCGCCGCAGAGCAGCCGCAGCGGGTAGGCGGCGATGCGCGTCGGCTCGCTGCCCAGGTCGAGGGCGAGCTCGTGGCGAGCGCCGTCGCCCAAGTCACACTGCACGGTGGGGCTGTTGCGACCCAGTACGTCATCGCCGTGACCGCCTCGGGCACCAGCGGTGGTCGCCTTGGCCACCGGGGAGGCGAGGGAGAGGACGGCGGGTCGGACGAGGCGGTTGCGTGTGAAGGCGTGCGCAACACTGGCCTGCGCAGCATCTGCTCCGGCGCTGGCGGCTGTTGCTGCTGCGGCGGCGCCAGACTCCGACTCGCCGTCCGCGGGGAGCGCGAGGAGGTACATGGCACCGGTCCGGCTCTTCATGCGGTAGACCTCCTCGTCGTGCGTGTCCGCATCCGTCCAGCAGGCAGTCAGCACAGCGGCGGTGGCACCATCGGCCTCGTCCATCGTCGCTGCGCCGGCAACGCCGGGGGACTGGCGGCCCCGCTCATGCAGAGTACCGCGGCTCACGCGTGACGGCATCAGGCTGACGACCTCCACGTCACCCGGGCCGCTCAGCACCTGCACGCCGAGCACCGCAGGCTCCGCCGCAGCTTTTTGGAGGTCCATCACGGCGATCGGCGTGTGAGGGTGCAGCGCGTGCGACTGGGGCTGCGGTGTGCCGGTGCGACCCGACTCAGCCGCCGCCGGTCTGTGCACGTACAGACTCTCCTCGCGCAGGAGCGCCATCGTGCTCGCCACGGCGTCGTAGACGTACGCGTAGTCGTGCCGCCGCACCAGCAGCCGCGTCCGCAGCGGCCACACCGTTGCGCTGCCAGCAGATAGCTGCACGAAGATGTCTGGTACGCTGTCTCTGCGGTGGCACGGTGTGGACGTCGGCGCTGTGGTGTGCCCCGCCACGCCAGCAGAGGAGAAGCTGCTGCACCGGCCACCACCACCACCGCCGCCGACGCCGTCGCCGCCGCCGCCAGCACGCAGCTCGCGCCGACGCGGTGTGGTGTTGGCGTAGTCGCCTGCGCCTGCACCGACCACGTCGTGGACCACCTCGGCGGAGTGGAGGACGAAGACGCTCTCGTGCTTGAGGAGGAAGTGGCTGGCACACCGCACCTCCGCCTGTGTCGGCGCTGTCGCGTGAGCGCTCGGAGGGCACGCCGGTGACAGGACGCGTGGCGACGCCGCCTGGCCGCTCGTGGCGGTGGCGGTGTCCGTGTTGGTGCTGTGCGACAGCGACGCGGAGAGGGAGGCGCCGGTCACGGAGTCGGAGCAGCAGGAGTGCATGCACAACGCTGGTCCTGAAGGCGCCGCAGATGCCGAGGCCGGCGGCGTGACGGGAGGTGGGCGGACGTTGCCGGAGCGCTGCTGCGAGACGGGGGCGCGAGCGGTGCGGGTTGCGGCAGCGGTCAGCGTCGCCTCACGAGGCGGCGGCGCGCCTTCGATGGTGAGATACGCTGCGAAGTGGTCGTGCAGCGCCTGCGCGCGCGCCGGTAGGTCGGAGACGGCGCCGCAGCGCGTGCGCGGCTCCCCGGCGTTGGTGCAAGGCGTCGTCGGCGCTGACGCGCACGTCGCTGCTGTGAAGGTGACCGACATGCCCCGCTTCTTCATGGGCGCGGACGGCCACAGCGACGCCCCGCCACGCTCCGCGCCGTCCCGCCTCGGCGACGACGACGCCGACGCCGGCTGCGGCGGTGCGGACGGCGGGGTGACGGTCTGCACTGCAGCGGCGGTCGCGGCGCACAGCACTCGGCGCGTGTGAGCGTAGAAGGGGAGAAAGCCGGGCCGCAGGCACTCCTGCACGGCGGCTCTCACATCAGCCACGGAGGCCGGTGAGCCCAGGAGGACCGGTGACGGAGACGACGCGTCGCCGCCGCCGCCGCCCGCGCCGCCGATCCTCGCCTCGACCTGCACCTCCCACACCGCCACGACGAGCATCGTGACGAAGTTCGTGACGTCGCTGTGGGAGAGGTGGAGGTGCGCCAGCGTGGTGGCGAGGGCGGTGAGCACCGCCGCGGGCGCGAGGCTCCGCAGGGCCGTGTCACGGCACGCCGCCGGCGGCACCCCCGCCGCCATGGGCGACGAGGCGGTCGAGAGCGGCTCGCCAGCGACCACGACGCCGCCGCCGATGGCAGGAGGCAGATGACACGGTACGCCTGCGGTGGCGACGGCCGGCTCGTCGCCTTGTGCGTACCCGCCGTAGGCGCGGCCACCCCACACGGCGGCCGCGACGGCCCTCGCCACCGGACGCGACGAGTGAGCCCCGCCGCTGCGTCGAGAGTAGAAGTGCGAGTGCCACCGCGCGTCGGCCGTGCCGGGGAAGGCGGAGAGGCTGGACATGCTGTGCTGGGCGCTGCGGGTGGGGCTTGGGAGACCGCTGGCCCCTGGCGCCGGCGGTACGAGTCGCTGCGTCGCGGTGAAGAGCGACGCCACCATGGGCGAGCGGCCCACGCTGTAGATGCTGCTGTTGCCGCTGTAGGCGCTGCTCATCGGATCCCCGCGCGGCGTGCGCAGTCCACCACCGCCGCCACCGCCGCCGCCGAGGGCGCCTGGGGCGGTGGACAGCGACATGATCGTGGTGATGCTTGTGTCAGACCGCAGCAGTTCGCCGGTGGCGCCGGCGCGCACGGTGCTCACCGGGGTGCTCCGCGCGTTCATGGAGCGCAGCAGGCCGTTGTTGTAGTACCTGTCCTCACAGGAGAAGGAGATGGACGACGACGACGACCCTGACCGGCGGCGCGGCTGCGACAGCGAGGCGAGGTCGGCGCCGAGGCCGCTGTGGAGGAGCGGGGAGGTGGTCCGGGCCCGGCAGTGCGGCGGCAGCAGCCCCGCCGCGCCTGTGCGACCACCGATGGCCGACAGCGCGTCGTCGCCGCCGTGCGCAGGTGGTGTCCTGGGTGGGTGCTGGTGGTGGTGATGGCTGTAGTACTGCTGCTGCTGCTGCTGGTGGTGGCTGCCACCGCCAGCACCACGCGGTCCGGGGAGCGTAAGGGCAAGTTGGTCGAGGGAGGCGGCGCCGACTCCGCCACCGCGCAGTGGGGTGCGCGCGCTCGTCGGCACGGAGATGGCGGCGGCGTGTCCCGGTGCCGGAGGCTGTGGCGCCGATGAGAACTTGCGACTCGCGACGACGCCGAGCGAGCCGGCGTGAGGGGAGGTGATGGCGGCGGCGGCGGTGGTGATGGTGGTGGTGGGCGAGCCGGCGGTGGTGGGGCTGAACCACTGCATGGCGGTGCTGCCGCCGCCGCCGCCGGCTGTGGTGGTCGCCGAGCCAGTGGAGCCGGTGAAGCCCGCGCCACGCTGGAAGTGGTGAAGTTCGGGGGACGAGTGGGTGGTGAGGCGGGTGGCGGTGGTGGCGGCGCTGCTGGTGCGGCGCATCGCGCGCTCCTCCTGGGTCTCACCGCCGTTCACTATGTAGGCGAGCGCCAGCACGAGGCGCTGCACCCCCTCCCGGCCCAGCTGGAGGGCGGCAAGGCGGAGGGCGGCGCTGACGTACAACTCATGCGCCCCCACCGCGGCTGTGGCGGCGGCGCCGTCATCGTCAGCGCCGTCGCCGTCCTCGTCGGGCAGGTCGAGAGGCAGCGCAGCGGCGCCAGTGCCGCCGCGGGGGCTGGACGACCGCAGCCGGCTCGTCAGCAGCGACGCCACCAGGCGGACAGTGATCTCGTTCATCTCGCTGTCCACGACTGCCCAGTCAAGCGACAAGGCCGTCAAGGACGACCGCAGCTGCAGCGGCACATCGCCGACCGCAGCGGTGGCGGTGGCGCTCTCCTCCTCCTCGTCTCCCTCCGTCGCCGTTGCTGTCGTGGCTGGGGTGGAGGAGATCGGCTGTCCGGACGACAGAGGCAGAGATGGCGTCGGCGCACTCGTTGCGGCGGCGGTGGCGGCGGCGGCGCTGGCGCCACCCACGTGTGTGTGACTCAGCGATGCGCCCATGTTAGCGGACACTGCTGCCTCGCTTGTCTGCCGCGCACCTGTTTGCGCGTGCGGGGAGGAGGGGAGAGAGGGGGACCGGGAGAAGGAGTGGGGAGCGAGAGAGAACGCACTGTGCGTGCCGACGACGACGACACACACACACACAGACACACAGACACACAAACAGAAAGAGAGAGACAAAGAAAGACAGACAGATGCACAAGAGTATGGCGTGCGAGAGACGGGCGGCTCAGCGCCAGCACGACACCTAGTGGCAAAAGCAAACGACGTGGAGGAGGAGGAGAAGAAGGGGAGGAGAGGGGAGGGGGATGCACTCGCTACTACCTACGTAAGGCGGAAGAGAAAGCAAAGAGGGGAGAAGAGAGGGACGGGACAACTTGACCAGCACAAGTGTCTGACAGAGAGAGAGAGACACACACACACACACAAAGAGGTAGGAGAAGCACGGGAAGAGCGAGTGAGAGAGAGAGAGAGAGATCAAAAAGTGGAGGAGATCCACTGAGACGGCAGTAATTGAAGAAAAAAAAAGAAGAGAAGGAGACAAAACCAAAACCGCCTCACCAACACACACAGACACAGACACAGAGAGACACACACAGTCACACAGACGCACAGACGCAAACAGAGAGAGAGCGAGAGAGAGAGAGAGAGAACAACTGCTTGTATGTGTGAGCAATAGAGACACAAAAATGGAGAGAGAAGGAGAGAGAGAGAAGGTGTAATCGATGGCACACAAAGAGAGAAGTGGTGACGAGGTCGGTAGTCAGGGGGAGGGGAGAGCACCACCAACACAACAGCCAAAGGAGAACAAAGAAAAAAAAAAAAGAGAAGAAGAAGAGGACAGAAATGCAATCGCCTACCTCACTTTCCCCCTTCTCCACACAACAGCGATCTCTGGCGTGCAGAAGACTGTACGCGGATGCGGTGGCGATGGTGGGCTGAGGAGAGAGAGAGAGAAGGTGAGGAGGCCGCGGGGAGGAGGCGGTCAGTGATGTGTACGTCCACTCGGCAAACAAACAAACAAAAAAAAAAAGAGTGAAAAGAAAAACAAGAAAAGAGGGGGACAAGAAGGCAAGGAAGAAGAAGAACAGAGAGAGAGGGAGAGACAACAACAAACGTGATGAGGGGGGAGGAGGAGAGCAGGAGGAAGAGCAACGTACGCTGATACGAGAGATGTCACACACACACACACACAGACACACAGGCACACAGATACACAGATACAAGTGAGGGTGGAGAGGATGCAAGAGGAGCCGCGCTGCGGGGGGAACGAGGGTGGCACGCGCAGCCGCAATGACTGAAAGAGCGATACGCGTACTCGTCCCGGAGGCGTGTGTGTGTCTGTGTGTCTGTGTGTGTGTGTAGAGGGAGGGAGGGAGAGAGGGGAGAGAGGAGACAGACGTGTATAGACGGTTGGTCGTACGTACCTGTGTTTCCCACCGGATCGCTGTCTGTCTCGCTCTCTTTCGATTTTTTTTTTTTTTTTTTGATGCAAGCCGAGAAACAAACACGCAGAGAGAGAGAGAGAGAGAAAGAAAGAGAAACAGCGAGAAGACGAAGGAGACACACACACACACAAACACAACAGTGTGCGCAGGACACCGACAGATGATGACAAAAAGTGGGAAGAGGAGGAGGAGGAGAGCAGATGACGAGCACAGAAGCGGTGTGGAGCGCACGCGACCACCACCAGCTGGCGAGCACACACACACACACACACACACACGAGAGGACGGGGGGTAGGCCGTACGAGGGACAGGAGAAAGGAAGAGGAGGAGGAGGAAGAGAAGAGCGGGAAGAGCGGTGGCGGAGCCGCTGCGCGTGTCAGCGACAGAACGCGCGAGGGAGGCGGAAGGAAGAGGGAGAGAGAGAGAAAAAAGAAAAAAAAAAAGACAGAAACACAGAGACAGCGCAGCTGGATCAGAAAAACAAAAAAAAAAACACACGGACACAAGAATGTCAGCAGAGTCGGTCAAAAGATGAAGTAGAACTGCACACAGACAGACAGACGCAGACACAGCCACGCGTGGACGGACGCCGATACACACAGAGGGTACTCACTCTTGTGTGATCTTCGGCAGTTCCCTCTCCCTAGACCCGCACAACTACTCCTTCTCTTCTCCCAGCACGAATAGGCGTCGAGGGTGTGCGATGTGTACCACTGACTTTGAAAGGTCACTTTTCAAAAAAAAAAAAAAAACACACACAAAAAAAGACAGACACGTTCACACACACACACACACACACACACACGAACACACGAACACACACGAACACACGCGAACAACAGAGAAAAAAAAAAAGAGATCTTTAAAACTACGCGTGTGTTTCAGTTAGATGGAGCAGTATGACGACACACCGACGCTCGAATTCCACACCGTTTTCTTTTTTGTTTGTTTCTGTTGTGTTTTTTGTGTATTTGCGTGCGTGCGTGCGTGCGTGTGTCTGTGTGTGTGTGTGTGTGTGTCTGTGTGTGTACGCGTGTATTGTTTTATCTTCACTTACTTTTTTTTTTTTTGTGTGTGTGTGTTGTTTTTTTTTTTTTTTTTTTTGATGACGCACGTATGCGTATGATGAGGCGAATGGAAAAAAAGCAAAAAAGAAATGAAATGAACAACAACAACGACGCTTCAGACGATGACACCTCCGCCTGCGATGTTCTCCTCCGCTGAGTTGAGTCAGCGAGGAGGAGGAGGGAGGGAGGGGGAGGGGGAAGTGTGTTTGTGTGTGTGTGTGTGTCGAGGGAGACGGTCTTTGCGATGAACCGGGGACACCCAAGACACGTTATGGATGATGTGGTAGAGCCCAGAGTAGCGGCGCCAGCGGACGGCAACGGTCACCACAACACCTGTGTATTAAACGTGTACGGACGATACGCGCTTTCATACCCATACACGCGCATGTGTGTGTGTGTGTGTGCCGGGGGAAGGAGAGGCGGGAGACGACCGTCGAGGAGCGGAGGCGAAGAAGTGTAGAGAGAGAGTCTCGAGCAGCTTGTCAGAACTCAAGTCCCCCAACATCGTCTCTCTGTTGATGGGGCCACGGTGAAGTACACTGACTCACCCACACGTGCGCACATGCCACGCGGGGGCGAAGGTGTGCTTGACGACAGAGCATGTGAATCTCTTTTTTCTTTTTTCACAAAAAAAAAAAAGGGAGTGTGTTCACCAAACCGACGACAAAGGCGGCTGCACCACACACACACACACACACACACACACACACACACACACACACATACAGACGCACATGGGCACGCGCACAGAGAGGCGCGCCTGGCCCTCCCTTTTCTTAATCGCGCTGCGACTGTCCTTCTCACCCACCGACGTCATCTGTAAACACACACACACGCACACACATACACACCAGACGCACGTGTCTGTGTGTCACTCCTTTTGCGCGTCAGGAGAGTCCTTCGTGGCTCGCCGAGCTCGTGCCACCTTGCGTGGCGACTGTGGCGCGTCGAAGCACACACTCTTGGCCGTACTCTCCACTTCTTCTGGTCTCTTCGCTTCGGGCGGCAGCGACAGTCGGAAGCGGTGCGAGCGGGCGCCGGTGTAGCGCGAGGCCGTCGTCTTGTTCCACCGCGGGCCGGGAGGTCTCTTTGCTTTGTGGTGGTGGACAGTCGTGATCGCATCGTCGGAGGTGCCATCCGCGTCGAGGGCCGCGATGGCAGACATCACGAGAGAGGCTGTGCTCTCCTGACCGACGGTGCCGCGCAGCTCCGCGGCGAACTGCGCCGCCGCGTCTGTGGGGCCGGCCGCGTCTGCGTCGCCGGCCGCGTCTGCGTCGCCGTCACCGTACTCCGCCGTCAACATCGCGGCGCTCTTCTCCTGCTCCGTGGTGGAGCGTGCGAAGAGAGTGCGCGTGCGGTGGTGCCGCTTCAGCGGCCTGGCGAGGCCGTCCGAGCCGCGATCGGCGACATCCTCAGCGACATCCTCGGCGTCCCTCACCGTGGCCGGCGCCATCGCCGGCGTGGCCTCCATCACGTCCTCTTCCTTGATGTATGGCTTCGGAGGGAGACGCGGGTACTGTGTGAGGATGGTGGAGCGCAACTGGAATGGCGCAAGGCACAGCGAGTCTTCTCGCGGCTGCGACGCCGCGTCCGCCTGCACACCCTGCTCCACCACAGATGCCTCCGCTGCTGCTGCTGATGGTGCTGTGGCGGCCGCATCGGGGTAGAAGAGCGACGCACTGGGGTCGATGAAGCCCGCCGGCCGCGCCTCGTCGTCGCTCAGGGCAAAGAAGTCCATCCATGACGCTGCTGACGCATCTCCATCGCCGGCGCGAGTGAGGCGCGCCAGCACCGGCGTCAAGGCGGGTCCGCTCGCTCTGCCGTGGTCGTCACGCGCGCGCTGGTGACGCACGAAGTCGGCGTAGCGGCAGAGCGCGGACTGACGCACAGCCGACGCGGTATCGACGCGGCGCGCCACGGTGGGCAAGCGGGTGAAGTGCTCTCGCCGCAGCGGCAGCAACGCCGCCGCTGCTGCTCCTGCTGCTGCTGTCCTGTGTGTGGCGTCGGCGTCTGCGTCGGCGTCGGCGTCGGCGTCGGCGTCCGCGTCGGCGTCGGTGTCGAGCGTCGGGGCCGAGGAGAGGCGGCTGCGCCACATGAGCCCCACTTTCTGCTTCTCCTCGGCGGCGTCGGCGCTGGTGAGCCACGCCGCTGTCTCGCCGGTCGCCGCCGCCGCCGCCGCAAGCGAGCCGAGCTCCTCTGCCTTGTCGATGTGTGCGACGCGACGTATGCTCTCCAGCAACCGCGACTCCATCTCAGCCGTCGCGGCCGCGTACTCGTCTGGCCCGGTCGAGTCGCGCACGAAGGCGGCGATCGGACGAGTGAAGCAGCGCCGCGGCGACGGCGACGTCGGCGGCGACGTGAGCGGCGCTGGTAGCCACCACACGCGTCGCATGCTGGAGGCCGTCACGTGGGAGGGCAGGAGTGCACCATTGCGCACGCGATCCCAGCGGGCAGCAATATGCGGATGTGTTTGGTCAAGCGTCTGCGCGCCGGTCGCGTCGGCGCTCGCGCGCGTGTTCCTCGCGGCGGCCCTACTCGGGGCGCTGTCGCCACTGCCGCCGCTGCCGCCGCAGTGCGGGCACGATCGTTGCCCACGCGCCACGCGTGAGCTGACGGTGCACTGGTACTGCTCGTGGCAGCGCGAGCATCGCCACCACACCGGCGTAGTCGCCTCGTCGCAGAGGATGTCCTGCACGTCCACGTCGTTCAGCTCAGGCACCCAGTCCCCGACCAGGTCAGGGCGCACCACGGCGAGGCGCAGCGCGATGCCGCGCCGCGCGGGTGCCGACGGCGTGGGGGCCGCGGCGGCCGAGTAGCGTCGCGCACAGTCACGACAGCGCGCCTCTGCCTTTGCAGTGATCAGCAGCGGCGATAGGGCGACAGAGGTCGTGGCGGCGACAGACAAACACAGTGCGCGCTGCATGGCTCCCCCCCTCCCGCGTGCTTGTCACAGACACACACACACACACACACACACACGCACGCACACGCACAAGCACGCGTGCGCGGAGACGCACACAGCTGTGTAGCGAGACGCAGCGGCGGACACGTGATGGGAGGAAGAGAGAGAGCTCACACGAGGTCCACCCAGCGTCGTTCTTTACTTTAGCTTTTACGCGAGCAGATGCGGAGAGGAACGATGAGAGAGAAGACGACGACGCAGTGAGGCGGTGGAGAGTATTTGTATATGTATGTGTGTGTGTGTGTGTGTGTGTGTGGTCGCAGAGGACTGTAGAGGAGCATGGGTTCTCTCTCCCGAAGCACAGAGGTGGGTCTGCCTGCGAGGCGGATACCCTGTATCACCTTCGTCGCCGCATCGCCACCACGCGTGGTCGTCTTCTTTCTCACATCGTCTCGACGCTCCCCCACTACAAACACACAGACACAGATACACGAAGACTGCACTGTCTCGCATGACGTTGCTGCGGGCGAGTGCGTGAGTGTGGGAGAGATCGTTAATCGCGTCGTTTAACACCGGCGTGCGGCAGCAGCAGCAACGTCGGCATCAACCATGCCAGCGTAGCACCGCACCGCACGACACACACACACACACACACACAGATACACGAAGGCTGCACTTCTAGTAGCGCTTCGACACTGTCTTGCCCACCGGCGCCTTCGCCGAGGACGTGCTGCTGCTGCTGCGGCGACGGCCCGCTTGGCGTCTCCGTTGCGGCTGCTGCACGGGTGAGCTGCTCTGATGCTTCCCCGTCGCGCCTGCCCGCCGTGCCTTGCCGTGCCGCCCGCCGGCCTTGCGCCGCTGTCGCTGGTCCTGGGCGTCCTTGATGCCTTCGATGTCGTTCATGAACGCGTCCTGCTGCACGGCAAAGAACTCGAACGGCGCGGCGGCGGTGCCGTCGGCGCCGGCGCTCGGGGCGATCGCCGTCGTCCGCAGCGTTGGTAGACCGTCGTCGCCCAGCACGTACGCCTCCGCCCGGCGCCGCTTCAACAACGGCCCCGTCGCCGCCACCGCCGTCGCCACCGCCGTGGGGAAGCGAGCGTCCATCTTGAAGAAGCCGCCGCCGCTCTCACCCGCTGCCGTGCGAGGAGGCGCATCGCCATCGTCGTCGCCGTCGTCGTCGCCATCGTCGTCGTCACGGCGGCGGCGCACGCGGCCCGCAACGCGCTCATGCGGCTCAGCGGGCCGCGGCAGCCGTCCTCCAGCATCGCTGCCGCCGGCCTCTGCCACTCCCGGGGCGGTGGCGGCGGCGAAGGGCGACGAGGCGAGGTGGGCGTGGTGCACCTGCATGTTGCACTGGGACACGACCACCGGCTTCCTTGGCGCCAGCGTGCGGGGGTGCACCGCGGTCTGCGCCGCGGCCCGCTTGAGCTCCGCCAGGCCGCTCGTCACCATTCCAAGCGGGGCGTAGCCCGCAAGCTCCTCGCGCTGCGCCGCCGTCGTGACGGGCTCGAGGAGGATGTAGTAGCGGCTGGCCTGTGTGTTGGGCATGCCGAGGTTGCCGTAGAGCAGCGTCCCCGCCTTCAGAGCGAACATGGTCGCGGCGATGCTCTGCCCACGTGCGGCGGTGTCGGCCGGGAGCGTCACGGCCTCGTCTGGTACGAAGCCACCGAAGATACTCTTGGTGGTGCTGCTGCCGATCTCCATCATGGAGGCCTTGTCGATGCGTGTCACGGCGGAGTCGCTGAGCGGGAGCAGACCCGCCGCCTTGGCCGCCGCCGCACTGGCGAAGGCGATCTCCCCCGGCGCCACCCGCAGGCCCGCGAGCAGCTCCGCTGGCAAGGGCAGCTTACCGGTGCAGAGGAAGGACAAGTTGGCGACGGTGCGGGGCCGCTGCGCCGGCAACGGCAGCAGGAAGCTCACGGGCACCTCCTTCAGCGCATGGGGGAAGATGAAGGAGAGCTCCACGTGCATGCTCGTCCACACAGCGCACGCAGCGACAGGCACAGAGAGAGATGAGAGGGGTGGGGGTGGGAGGAGGAGAGGCTGACAGATCGACCGTGTGTGTGTGTCGACAAAGAGAGAGAGAGAGCGAGTGGTCCTGCAAGTGCGGAAGAATGCGGTGGATCAACATGGCTCAGCGCAGAGCGTTGGAGGAGGTGGGGGAGGGTGAGAGGAGACGACAAGTGCAACGGATTGTGCCGCAACACCGTCCCCTCCTGTCTCTCTCACCTCTTGCACGTGACACACACACACACACACACACACACACACACACACACACACACACAGACAGACACCTAACGACTCACCTGTGTGTGTGTGGGTGCGCAGAGAGATAGAGATAGAGCTTGTGTTGTGACCTCGGTACGACACAGGAGCAAATGTGGGTCGCCAGTGTCGCAGCACCTTCTCTGTCTCTCTGTCTCTCTTTTTGTGTTTTGTTTTGAATTTCGGTGGTGTCGTTGTTCGTGTTATCGCCACCACCGAGTGTGGTGCGGTGTCTGCCACCGCCACCGCCACACTCTCCAACAATGTACAATCATGTACACACACACACACACACACACACAGACACACATATCATTGGGTGCGGTTCTACGCCTCGAGTCGACGCTTGCGCGGCGCTGGCGACGCATCGTCATCGTCGCAGACGTCCTCCACGTCGCCATTGTCACGGAGTCCGTTGCCGGTGTCCCCGCTGCCGTCCTTCTGTTCCTCGCCAACGCCGGAGTTGGACGCACTACCAGTGTCGCTGCCGCTGCCGTCACCGTCCTCCTCGTTGTCATCCTCGCTGCCAGTGCCGCTGTCGGTGCCGCTGCCAGTGTCGCTACCGCTGCCCTCGTGGGGACGTCCGCTCTCGGCGTCGGAGGCGGTGTCGTCGTTGCTGTTGCCGGCGACCTCCTCCCCACCGACCACCACATCGACCGCGGCCACTTCGCCGTCCTCCTCTTCCTCCTCTTCTTCCTCTTCCTCCTCCTCCTCGGCCTCGTTGTGTGCCTGCGTGTCTTGCATCAGCGTCGCCACCTCCTCCTGCAACAACTGCTGCATGTAGTGCTCCTCCAGGCGCCGCATGCCGTGGTACGCCACAGCGGCGGCGCGCAGCCGCGACAGCGCCTCCTCGCTCTCGTCCTCGTGCACAGCGTGCAGGGCGACGGCGCCGTCGTCTCCGCGACGAAGCGCGGCCAGGGCGTTCTGCAGCGCGCGGCGGTGGCGCCGGTTCGCGCGCAGCATCTTGAGCACCGCCGAGGCCACGGCGTAGTAGGACTTGGACTTGGACGCGTGCGGCTCCACAGCGCGCGTGAGCACGTCGGCGGCGCACAGGGTTGCCGGGAAGGCGCTCTTGTCGAGCTGCTCGAGGACGAGGAAGAGGTTGCGGTGGGCGTAGGCGGGCACGTCGGTCTCTCGGGTCAGAAGCTGCACCATGGCCCGGACCAGGTACGCCTCCAGCTGCAGCGGCACGGCAGCGACATCTGCGCCGACGCCGGCTGGCTGCTCCCCCGCACCGCTCTTCGACGACGACGTCGCCGCCGGCGCGGACACGAGCCCGCGAGCCGCGGCGATGGCGAGCAGCGACGGCGGCGCGGCCTGCGCGTCGTGGAGAAGCTGCGCGACTCGGGTGCCGCCGCCAGACGTGACCGCGTCGGCCGCTGCCCGACGGCTGCTGTAGTCCGCGCCGCCGGTGCTGTGCGCGGCGGTGTCGCTGGAGGCCGTGGCGCCATGGCCGCCCCCGCTACCGGGCGGGACTGCAGCCGCTGCACCGGCGGGGCTGCTCTGCCGCGCGAGCGCCTCGACGCACCCCGGCAAGATGGACGACACGCTGGCCGCGGTGTGCCGCTGCTGTAGAGAGGCGCTCAGCCTCGGCACCTGCAGCAGTCTCCCGAGCACGTACCCGAGGCGCTTGCACTCGCTGTCCGTGAAGGCAACGAAGAAGGTGAAGGCCGCCGTCACAAACGTCATGGCGAGGTTGACCGCGTACGGCTGCAGCGGCGTCGACGCCGACTCGCGAAGAAGCCACGCAAAGAAGGCGGCGACGGCGGCTGCCTCGCGCAGGTTGAGGACGGCGCGCGGCAGCAGGTACGCCGTGGCCAGCTCCACGAGCCGCCCATCCACGCCGCCGTCGTCGGCGTCTGCGCTCCCACCTGCAGCGGACACGGCCGCCTCACCTGCCACCGCTGCCGCTGCCTCCCGCGGCACCAGCTCGCGATGGAGCAGCTGCAGCAGCGCTGCGCGCGCTGCGGCGGAGGTGGTCTGGAGCTGCGTGTGCATCTTCTCCTCCGCGTCGATCTTCTTCGCCGCGCCGCTGAGCCACGCAACAATGTGCTCTGCGCGGCGGCGACACCGCCCGCCCACGTCACCCGCGTTCTCCAGCGCGCTACTCGTCAACGCTTGGGCACGCTGCATGCACTGCTGCCACTCCTGCCGGGCCGCGTCATACGGGGCCGCATCGTACTCAAAGTGCGCGGCAGTGAAGTGCTGCAGATACCGCGCCGTGTCGCCGACCACCGCACTCGTCGCCGGCGCCGCCGCCGCCGCCGCCGCCGCAGCAGCAGCAGCGGAGGTCGGCACAGGCATTGTGTAGACCATGTCGGACGGCGCCGCACCGCTGGCGGGGGAGCCGAGACCCGCGGCGCCAGCGAACTTGCGGCGCAGCTGTGTGTCGATGAGCGAGGCGACGTGGGGGAGTGCGACGTGGTGCACGCACGCCAAGAGCCGCTCCAGCACCGCCAACTCGGTCGGCGCCGGTGACATCTCCTCCAACACGACGACCATGTCGTTGATGGTGTTGTACCGCTCTGCAGACGCGAGGAGCACAAGCTCGGCGGAGCCGTCGAGGTCGCGCTGCAGCTCGTAGATGCGGGACTGCAGCCGACAGAGGTGCACAAGCATGAGCTGGCCGAGGGTGAGGCGGTGCTCTGCGCGGGTGGTCGCCGCGGCCGTCTCGCCGCCGCCACCCTCGTCGCCCCCCTCGTCCTCCTCGCTGCCGTCGTTGTGAAGAGGAACTCGGCAGCGCTGCTGCAGCGCCTCGAACAGCGCCTGCCGCGCGTCGACAAACACTTCTGTGGGGGAGAGCAGCAGCAGCGGGCTGCTGGCCTTGTCCGCCCAGTAGCGCACACGGAAGGAGGTGACGGCGCCGCGGCCGAACAGAGACGTCGTGGAGGGCGTGCACGCGAGCGCCTGGAGCTGGGCTGCGTTGTACCGCTCCTCGTGCTCGAGGGTGCGGTGCCCCATGACGGCGAAGAGCGCCTTGCAGAGCTCTGTTCCGAGCACGATGTCGCCGCCGCCGTCGCCCCGCAGCGCCAGCTCGACGCGTCGCACGAGCAGACCGCCATCGACGCGGTCACTGTTCTGACGCCACAGTGTCGCCAACAGCGTCGCCAGAAGAGCAACACGACTCTCGCCGCCGGCGTCGGTCGCGCGCTCCTCGGCGGCGTAGCGCGCCATGAGCACGAGGCCCTGCTGAACGATGAGCGTCAACACAGCCCCGGGCAGACCGCGCAGCAGCAGCGTGTGCACCGCCAGGAAGCTGTTGTTGTAGCCCACGGCCTGCGTGAAGAGGCGGTGCGCGACGAGCAGCGGCTCCGCGAAGAGCAGGGGGCGCAGCAGTGCGCGGTACTCGCTCACGTTCTCCGCGTTCAACCGCTTCAGCGACTGGGACAGCAGCGCCTCTCGCTCCCTGCGCAGAAGTGCGTCGTGCGGGTGCACCAGCGGCGCCATCGCAGCCCCCTCCACCCCCGCCTCTGCCCGCTGCTGCTGCTGCTGCTGCGATTTGTAAACGGCCACCATCTTCTCGGAGGGCAGCAGCTGCTGCAGCCACTCGAGCATGTGCAGTGGCATGGCGGCGTTGTCGCCGTACGGCACGAGGAGGTGCGTCTGCGTGTCTGGGCAGCCGAAGCGCACATAGAGCCGCAGCAGGTCCTCCATCACGTCATACACCATCGGCGACGGCGGCAGCACACGCAGGCACGGCATCACGAACGTGATGAGCAGCCGCTCCACCAGAGCGAAGACGTCGTTGGCCCTCTGCGGGGCGGCGGCGGTGGCGGGCGTGAGGGTGACGACGCACATCCACGCCAGCCGCGTCATGAGACGGACGAGAAGGGATTGGCTTGCCAGGTGGGTCTGCACCACCGCCAGAAGCGGCGCGAGGGAGGAGAGGGTGCAGTACACCTCGTCGCGCAGCCGCGACACGGCAGCCGCACCGCCGGCGCCGGGGAGACTCGACTGCTCCTGCTGCTCCGTCGCCACCTCCCACTGCCGCAGCCGTCGTGCCAGCACGACGGACACGTAGAAGGTGATGCCCACCTGCTGGGGGTACGCGCGGCGAGGCACCAGCAGCACATCCACGCTCGGTGCACCGACTGCGACGTCGTCGGCTGGCGGCGGTGGGCTGGCGAGGTAGCGCATACCATCGGCCGCCAAGGTGTACTGCCCCGCCACGAGCACCTCTCTGATCAAGCAGCATGGAGACAGCAGCACAGACACACCACCGCCGTTGGGGCCCGGCGCTGCTGCTGCTGCTGCTGTTGCTGCCACACCGTCGCTCGCCACCGCAGTAGCGGCAGTCGGCGGGGCAGCGATGGTGGTGGTGGTGGTCGTCGTCGTCGTAGCGACGGGTGTCACGAGCGCCTCTGCTGCCGTGAGGTGCAGGCGCCAGTTGAGGAGGATGGGGTCGGGGTGCACCATGCGCAGGAAGCGCCGCGAGTGCAGCTCCCCGCGCGACGGGATCGTGGCCGCCACGGTCTTCGTGGGCACCGCCAACTGCTGTGGTCGTTGGGCGTCGTGGCCGCCGCCGCCTCTGCCGCCGGTGCGACGCGCCCCGCGTAACCGCGACGCCCCGTCCCCACCCCCGCCACTGCCGCCACCGCCGTCGTGCACAGGCAGCTCCGTGAAGGGCGTGTCCACGATCTGCTCCGCACGTGTGTTCGCCACGTACTGACGCACCGCCGTCGTGTACCGCGCCAGCGCCGAGCTCGGCAGCCCCGGCGGCGGCGACTCCGGTCCGTCGTAGGGGTGCAGAGGACACTCGGCGTAGTGGAAGAGCAGCGCCACCGCGTCCCACGCCGCAACGCCACAGTAGAGAGCGGCCAGCGTGAGCAGCCGTGTCTGGGCCACCTGCACCGCGGCACCGCGGCCGTGACGCTGTTGGGCGGCGACGATGGCCAACAGATGCACCCGCTGAAGCACGAGCACGCCGGCGCCGGCAAGCACCTGGCCAAGTGGTGCGTAGCGCCGCAGTCGCCACTCTCCCTCGCTCATCGGCGGCTCGCCCGCGTCGAGTGTGCGGCGCGGCTGCCGGTGCGCTGCCTCGAGGACAGCGATCGTGGCGTCCTCATCCCGCTTGCCACGCGCGCCAACGACAGCGCTCGCCTCCG
Source organism: Novymonas esmeraldas (assembly GCA_019188245.1). NCBI lineage: Eukaryota > Euglenozoa > Kinetoplastea > Trypanosomatida > Trypanosomatidae > Novymonas > Novymonas esmeraldas. Next base: position 160,659 of record JAECZO010000056.1, read on the forward strand.
CCGCCACTGTCTTGGTGGCCGTCCCACTGGTCGCGGCTGCTGTTGTGGTCGCCGTAGTCGACGTCGACGGCGGCCCGCCGCGCGTGTGTGGCACCACGTACAGCGCTGACAGCACCGCGCAGAGGGTCGCCGTGACGAGGTGGGCGTGCGGCACGCCAGTCCGCAGCACGAGCGCTAGCCGGTCGCTGAATGCGCGGAGCAGCTGATGGCACTGCCGCCACTGCTGCGAGGGGGCAGCGGGGGCTGCCGGGTCGTGCAGCATGCCGTGCGCGTCGTAACGAGCGAGGCGCTGCACGACGTCGTCTGCCATGCCACCGGCGGGGATGGACCGGGTGAAGGCGTCCCAGCGTCGCGTGAACTCGCTCAGGACGTCGGCGAGCTGGAAGGTGGTGGTGGGCGACTGCGTGGACATGTGGGGCACGAAGGACTTGAAGAGCAGCGCGGCCCTGCGGAACCGCGTGCGGGCGACGGTGTCGCGGAGGAGGTCGGCCGAGAGCAGCGACCAGGCCCTCAGCGCGGCCGCCTCGCCCGCCGCCAGCGAGCCTCGGCGCGCCAAGGACGCCGGCCCGCCCCCGCCCCCGCCACCACCACCGCCACCACCCTTCTCCGTCTTCTCGTCTTCGCCGTCCTCGTCCAGGACCGCGGCGCTGGCGGCGGCGCTGTGGCGTCGGCGGAGCTCGTCCCCGCAGGCACCGAAGAAGCGCGCGTAGGCCGTCGTGTCCTTCGGCGTGTGGGCGGACAGCTGCTGCAGATACACGAGGAGGAAGGTAAACCACAGCTGCTGCACGCCAGCCGCGTCCGGCGGCGCCCCCGCTGCGGGTGCGGGCGGCTCTCCGAGCACGCTGGCGGGGGACCCCAGCACTCCTGCGGATGATGGAGCGCTCACCTGGAGGAAGGCCGAGACACCGAAGATACCGGCCACGGCAGAGGTGGAGGCCTGCGCGACACCCCATGACAGCTGCTGCTGCTGCTGCTGCTGCTGCTGCGCCGCCGCCGCCGTTGGCAGTCGTTCGCCACTGATCTGCATGTACAACTGAATCGCAGCACACACGAGGAGGAACAGTCGCTCCACGTTCAGGGCTGCTGCGGCTGCTGCTGCGGCGGCGTTGACAGTGGCGGGAGAGCTGAGCACGCCTCGTTTTGAGTCCGGCACTGCCGCAGCGTGCGTTGGGCCGTGGGCGTGCCGAAGCACATGGGCGACGACGTCGTCGAGTACCGCTGGCGAGAGAGCACGCTTGGCGCCCGTGGTGCCTTTGGCGCTGCAGGCGGTGTGGAGCAGCTCCACTAGCGCGCGCGTCATCGCCTCTTGGAGGTCGTGAGCGCAGCGCGTGTGTGCTGTCGTCGCGGACCCCGTCGCCGTCGTCTGCGGTGGTGGGAGTTGCAGGAGTTTCCACAAGGCTGGCCAGACCAGATCGCGGTAGAGCGCGTCCGCCGTCACACCGCCCGCCCCTGAGGATGCAGGAGTCGTCATGATGCACTTGAAGACTCTGCAGCGATACTGCGCATGTGCATGTGCATGTGTGTGTGTGTGCAGAGCACGCGACGAGAGATGGGGAGAGAGAGAGGTTAAGAACGTGACGCATGCTGTCTGCCCACCTGAGCCGTCGCCGCTGCGGTGCGCCGTCACCTGCAGGACCGCAGGAGTGTGTCGGAGCACCAGTGTGTGCATCAGAGAGAGAGAGAGGGAGGCAGCTGCGGCGCAGGCCCCGCATCCGAGTACCTGTGCGTGTGTGTGTGTGTGTGTGTGTGGGTGACGGTGTTGAGACTTAATGCGCACACATGGCCACAGCGTGGACGTGTCTGTCTGTGTGAATCACAAGAAGAGGTTTTGCATGGAGAGGTCGACCTCTTGACACACACAGACACATAACTTAATCGTAGATGAGCGACACCGAGGGAGTTAACCAACTTATCTTCTCCGCTCTCCGGCCCCCCCTTCCCCTTCCCTCTCATCCTATCGTACACACACACACACACAGACAGCGCACGGTGTGCACCGTACCTTCACTTCCTCCTCTCTCTCTCTTGGCTGACGACGGCAGGAGGATGCGGCGGCGGCGGCGGCGGCGGGGGGGGGGAGGGAGAGGTCTACTGGAACAGGTTCTTCACCACGACGTCGTTGCGGTGGGTGTCGTCGAGGGGCTCGGCCATCATGAAGCCAACCAACTTCGGTCGTGGGTCGTAGTTCACTGCCTTCCCCTTCGTCATCCGGTGGAAGCCTTTGCGGGCACCGTCGCGTGACGGCAGCAGCTCCCGCTGCATCTCCTTCACCTTCTGCTCCAGCTGGCTGGCCACCGCACCGCCGCGGCGCACCAGCTCGCGAAGGAAGTCGGCGTCGTCGTAGACCTCGGCGTCCATGTCACCCTCCGCGATGTGTAGGGCGCGCTGCGCCTTCGCCTCGGCGGACGTGGCGGCGCGCACGTGTGCCGGGTGCGCCATGATGGCGATGTGGGACCGGTTCTTCTGCACCTTGGAGCGCAGGCGCGACTTGGCGGAGAGGATCGCGGCAATCTGCAGCGGCAGCGGCTGCGCGATCGTCTTGAGCTTCGCACTGTTAGCTTGCACGAGCTTGCCACCCCAGTACTCGAGACATGTGTCGGCGTGCCGCAGCACACGTTCGTGATAGCGCTCCACCTCGCGGTATGACGGGGCGGCTGGGCCATCCTCCGCCTTTGGCCTCTTCGCACGTCTCGAGGCGCCGGCGTCGGTGCTGCCGCCGCCGCCGTCCCCGTCGCTGGCGGCTGCTGCTGCTGCGGCGCCATACAGCGTCGCGAGGACCTGCTCCACGTCGCCCCGCAGCTCTGAGTAGTGCTTCGAGGCGGCCTCACGCATCTCGTCCAGCTCCTCCTCCGTCCCCGCGGCTGCGTCGACGTCGGCGTCGGCCTTCGTGAAGAGGGGAAGGGCGTAGTACTGTGGCATGCACACGGCCTTCGTGACGGCGGGCTGGAGCAGCACGCGGAGGCGCAGCAGCTGTCCATACACCATCACCAGGTGCTGCACCGCGTCCCGCGTACGCGCCCCGTCACTCTGCGCCTGCGCCGCCGCCGCACTTGACGGGTCGGCGGCATCGGCGCTGGAGGGGACGAGGCTCATCTGCGTCTGGCGAAGCTCACCGAGCTGGCGAAGCACGTCCGCCTCCTCGCTGTTCAGCACCGCGTCGCTGACGCTGCCGTCACCGCTGAAGGAGAGCGGCCGCCGCGACCCCTTCAGCGATGCACTCTTCTTCTCCAGCCACGCCGCGTACTCCTCCTCGGTCAGGTCCTTGGCGCGGCGCCGCTTGCGACCAGCGCCGTCCTTCGCCTGCGCCGCCGCGCCGCGAGCCGTGTCCCCGCGACGACCCGGACGTTGATCGCCGCCGCTGCCGCTGCCGCTGCCGCTGCTTCGGCCCCCGTCGTCCTCATCGTCGTCCTCATCGTCCCCCTCCTCGCTCGCCGCCCCCGCCGCATCGCTGCCGTCGACGTCGCTGTAGATCTCCTCTCCCTCGGCATCCATGTCCCCCATGTCCAGCGCTCCGAAGATATCATCCATCGCAGCCTCGACATCGACAGCCGCGGCGGCGTACTTGCCCTCGCTCAGACTGGCGTCCAGCGGCCCGCGGTGCCGCAGCCGTGACGACGACGACGACGGTGGCGGTGGTGCAGCGACCCTCTTGGATGTCGTGGCGGCTTTGCCTTTGAGCGTTGCCGGCCTCACCGTCTGCCTCGCCGCTCGACCACCCCAGCCATCGGCGCCGTCTGCCTCGCCATCCTCGTTGACGTCATCGAACTCGTACTCCTCCGCGACGCCGCCGTCAACTTCATCGGCGTCTGCGATGCCGCCGCCGCCGATGACCGACTGCGTCAGCTGCTCATTCACTTCCTCAGCGAGCGACCTTCTCTTCTGCCTCAGCGAGATGACTGTCTGCCGGCCACTGGAGGCGCTGAAGCGAGGCATCCTCCGGTGCCACACCCACTCCGCGGTGTGTGTGTCTGTGTATGTGTGTGTGCTTTGGCAGAGGAGGAGTCGCAATGGAAGCGATAAGCGGGAAAGGAAGGAGGACTGCGCCTGCGCTCGAAGCTCCTCTCACTCACACGTGTGTGTGTGTGTGTGTGTGTAGGCGCCGTGATGTGTTGCGACGGGTGCGCCGACCAGATAGGAAGAAAGGAGGATGGGAGGATGGGAGGAGGGAAGAGTGCGTGCCTGTCTGTGCGCGTATGTGTGTCTTGCCTGTGTGGAGGAGAGGGAGGTGATGGTGAGGAAGGAAGGGAGAACTGCTCCAGAGACTGTCGGAGGGTGTGTGTGCACATCGACACACACCAGATGTGAAGTGAGGGAGGGAGAGAGCGAGACAGACAGATAGACAGACAGCGTGCGATGCGGTGAGGACAGCCCCTCCCTCTCCCTCTCTTTCTCCTTCCTTTTGCAGACGACGCACACGTACGCACACAGGGTGGGTATGCTCATGTGCCGAGACCCAGCCTTCGCAGCTCCGCCTCCAAGGCAGTTGCACCGCCGCCGCCGCTGTTGCTGCTGCTGCTGCGACTATCGGTGCTCGGCGACTGAGCCACAACAGCGCCTTTGCCGCGTCGACTCTTGCGCTTCGCTGCGGCCCCGGCGTGCCTGCGCGGCGGTGGCCCTGCAGGTGGTGCGCTGGCGGCGGGGCCGTGCTGCGTCTCCTTGCCCTTGTCACCGCCGTGGCGTGGGCCTCGCGTAGAGTGTGGGGGTGTGCTGCGCGACGGCGCCGGTTCGTCGACGGCGTCCGGCCCCTGCTCTTCTGACTTGCCGTCGTCGCCATCGTCGTCGCCGTCGCTGCTGTGCCCCGCAGCCGCACTGCCATCCTTGCGACCATCCTTGACGGCCGTATCGCGCATCAGCGTCGCGACGAGAGCGCACGTCTCGGGGGTGTACTTGCTGTGCATGCGCTTCGTCTGTGGAAGCGGCCGCAGCCGCACCGGCACCGTGTCGAGCAGCCCCTCCCGCTTCAGCTGCTTGTACGTGTACAGTCGCCGATTGTTCTGGCTGTAGAGGTGCACGCCGTCGGTCAGCACGGAGAGGAGCGGGAGGTCGCGTGGGTGCAGCTCACCGGCGCGCAGTTGCCGCAGCGTCTCCTCGATCGTCCGCCCACATGAGAAACGTGGCCGAATGCGTGAGAAGGTGAAGTACACCGCCAGCGGATCGACGTCCACCACCCGCTCGGCTGAGGCCGACGAGCCGGACTTCGCCGATGGCGGCATCACGCACACCACTGCCGCCGTGTCGATGGGGGAGGAGGGGGAGGAGGAGGGGGAGGAGAGAGCGGCAGCAGTAGCATGAGGCGCCGGAGGTGGAGATGGGGGGATGGTGAGACAGGTGTGCAGCAACGCGGATGGATACGTGGAGGGAGCCACGGTGCGCGAGGCATCGACAGCACGGCCGCGGCGCAGTCACACGTTCGCAGCGACGGCGATTCGCTTTCTCTCCCTCGCAGTGGAGGAGGAGGAGGGGACGGGGTGTTGAAGCTCAGCACTTTGTGGTGATGTGCGTGAGAGAGAGAGAGGACCTCGCGCGAAGTACGACAGGCAACGACACACACACACACACACACACACACACACACACGTACTGTTACACACGGTCTGTGACACCATGACTACTTCGCACTCTCGGCACCGTTGGCGGCACGTGGCTCGGCGGCGGCAGCGACGGGGTTCTTCAGCGCTCGCGGGCGCCGCAGCCAGTACTCGAGCGCCTCCTTCACCCGCATGGCGTGCAACGGCGAGTCGGCACTGTCGCTGGCGGTGGCAAGGGTGCCAGCGTTGCCCGGCGCCGGCGCGTCCGTCACCGCCGCCCGGACCCGAGTGTGCGCCACGGCGATGGCGTCGTCCACGCCGACGGCGACGAAGGCAAAGACACCGCGGCAGAGAGTGCGGTCCGTGACGATGCCGGCTGGCGGGGTGCGGGTGCCCGGCGCCACGTAGCGCGAGGCGGCGAAGGTGCACGCGCGGCGACCCTTCCCACCCGCGGACGCAGGAGAGTGGCTGCCGTCCTCGTCGGCACTCCACGCAGCGGCGGCGGCGAGCGGGGGGAGGCCGCTGTTCTGAAGCGTCCACTGCACCGTCGCGGGCACCGCTGCCGCCGGAGCGCGCGAGGCCGTTCGCGATGCGGCGAGGTCGTAGAGGCGATCCCGGCAGTACACGCTGCCGTCCTCCGCTGCCGCAGTGAGGAGGAGGCGCGCCGCTGCCGCGGCGGAGGAGTGGACCTCGGAGCCGCCCTCTCCGTCGTGCTCTGGCTCACACCGCACGAGCTGCGGTGCGAGGGTGCTCACGAGGAGCGGCCACGCGGGTGGGGAGGGGCTGTGCAGGTACCGCGGCCGCCTCGAGGCCGGGCGGCTGAGGCCGAGGCGACAGTAACTTGCCGCGATGGTCTTGAAGAGGTCGGCGCCGGTGTGGGTGCAACACGTCAGGCGCGGGATCTCCGCGCTCGACAGGCGCAGCAGCGGATAGGCTACAAGGTCAGGGCACACGCGCGGCGCAGGGAAGAGCCGCGGCTGACCAGGCAGGACGCACGCGTTGCTGAGTTGCAGCAGCGTGGCGAGTGTTGTCCCGCCGTGTGGCGAAGCGTGGGCCTCCGACGTCTTCCTTTCCTCACTCGTCGTCGAGGACGCACTCTCGTCGACGTCTGCAGCGCTGCTGGCGGCGCCGTCGCCGCTCTTTCTCCCTCCTTCATGACGCTGCTGCTGCTGCTGTTGCTGCTGCGCCGCCGCCGCCTCGCCGTGGCTCGGCCGTGGTGACTGAGGCCGTGGCTTGTTGGCTGCGCTGCGTGTGCCGGTCGCGCGTCTCTGATTTAGCAGGGGCGGGTGCGTCTGCAGCCAGATGCGCTTTGCCGCTAACTCCTTCGCGAGTGGTATGGCGGAGTGCGCCAGCTCGCGTGCATGCAGCAGCACAATAAGGTCGTAGAGCTCCGCCAAGCAGTGCTCCACCACGGCGACGAGGTGCACCTCGCCGGCGCCGTTCGTCTCCACGTAGTCCACGTCGTCCTGCAGCCTTGGCGACATGCCGTAGAGGTAGAGGTGCAGCTCGCCCAGGAGGCTTTCCAGAACGTCGGCCTTGATCTTCCCAGAGTCGAGCCGCGCGCGCGCCGAGGGGGAGAAGAGCTCCTCCAGCCCCAGTGTGTCGAAGGCGAGCTCGAGGTGGACGTTCATCTCACACGACTCACGCAGTAACGTGAAGGCGAGGCATCGCTCGCTGTACAGCCACTGCTGGTCTGGGTAGAGCAGCATAATGCGACTCGAGATGTTGGTGCCCCAGCAGTTGTCCCCGATGTACTCCAGCCGCTCGGAGGCGACGCGACGCCGGCGCGGGTAGGACAGCGCGATCGACACCCTCTCCAGCGACTCCGCGATGACCAAGGCGACGTCAACCACCCCAGCGTCCTTCAGTGCGCACAGGAGCAGCTGGAGCTGCGCCGCCCGCTTCTCGATGGACCAGGTCGGGTGGGTGAGACCGGGGATGCGGGGGAAGACGGGGCTGTTGCTCAGCACATCCGCCCACACCGCGACCACCTGATCGACCGAGTAGCCACGTGTCTCTAGCAACGTCAGCGTGTCCAGTGCCACCTCGCGCGCCGTGTGCGTGGTGGCCCGCGAGCGATCGGGCGCGACGATGTGCATCCGCGGCCCGCCGTCCCTGTCCTCCTCCTCGCGGCACAGCCGGCAGAACGCGGAGGAGGCACTGCCGCTCTCACGCTCCGCGCGGGCTGCTGCGACAGCGCGTCGCTGGGTCTCCCCGCCACCGCCGCCACCGCCTCCTCCGTCCTCCTCGTGGTAGTGCTCCGCGCCGGTGCCGTCGTCGGCTGCCGCGCCTCTGCCGCCGTGCGGTTGATTCGCTGCCATCTCCACATCAGGAAAGAAGAAGGCGATGGCGGAGGACGGCGGCAGTGTGCGCATCGGCAGCAGGATCGACACCTTCGTCCGCAGCGGCCCATTCAGATCGTGCGCCTCGTAGACGGGCAGCGCGGCCAAGGGGAGGTCCGGCGCAGGGATGGGGCGCCACAGCGCCAGGTCCGTCTCCGCGCGAACGCTCTGGTACGACGGGAAGACGCCCTGATGCGGGTCCTTCAGCTTCGTCGACTTGGCGCCGGCGGTGCGTGCCGCTGTCTCGGTGGAGCTGCGCCACCACGTCCCCGCCGCGGCGCGGCTGCCGAGGCGGAAGGACCCGAAGGTCGAGGCGTGGGCTATCTCAACAGGCTGCAGCGCGCGTAGGGCCCGAGTCGGGTGAAGGACGCCGCCGCCCGCGCCGCCCACGCCGCGACCGTGGTGCATCAGCGGGCGGCCGACACCCGTGGTGGGGCCACAACGCGGCCGAGGCGTGCGTGACGGTGTGCTGCCACGCACCCCGGTCGTGGCGGCCAGCCGGTGCGCTGCTGAAGCGCATGGCGGTGCTGCCGCAACGCACAAGTGAAGGGACGATGTGAGCATGGCGATGGTGCGTACTTGTCCTCGATCACCGTACCTAGACAGCGTCCATGATACACACACACACACAAACACAAACACACATATGTACAGATGTACAGATGTACGCACACGCGCACGCAGTTCGTCAACCAAGTTATGCGAGAAAGAGAGAGAGAGAGACGGGGGAGGGTAGGGAGCGAGAGAGGGCACAGGAAGGACGGCTGTGCCGAGTTCTGATGTGACGCGCGGTGCAGAGAGGAATACCACGAGCACCGCAGGGGGGGGGAGCAGGCGGCAGTGGTGCAAGATGGTCTGTGTGTGTGTGTGTGTGTGTGTGTTTGCGTGCGTGTGAGGGAGGAAGCAAAACAGCAAAAAAAAAAAGGGAGGAGAGAGAGAGACAGAGAGAGCTCTCCAGCTCTGCTGACGGAGACTGCTGCCGCCTGAACAACACCCACGCGTCGCTCAATCCGAGTCGGCGAAGAACTCGGCGACGTCCATCTCCTCCGCCCCATCTTCCGCCTCGTCAGCCAGCGCAGCAACACCACTGTCAACGCCGTCGTGAGTCGTCGCACTCGCTGAGTGGCGGCCCTCCGCTGCACTGCCCTCCTGGACGCCACATTTGCTGTCTCCGTCGTTGGCGTCGCCGCCGTCGTCGTCGTCGTCGCCGCTGGACATCCCCATCACCCCCATCACATACCCGCCAGCTCCATCGCCAAACAAACCCGCGCCGCCGTGAAGCGTCCCGTCGCGTGGCACTGCGTCCCCTGCGCTGCCTTCGCCCCTTGCTCTCCGACCTAGTCCACCCGCCACGGCGTGGCCCTCGCCGTCGGTGGCCTCCTCGCGGGGGCGTCGGCGGCTCCCGTCCAGCAGCGCGGAGGAGGAGGAGGAGTGGGCGGTGGTGAGAGGGACTTGATCGGCGTCCGCGTGTTGCCGCAGCAGCGCCGCGTACTGCTCATGGAAGCGGAAGAAGACATCCGCCTTGTTCTCCAGCGATGGAACGAACTTCTGCACACTCGGGTACGGCAGGTCCACCGGCACTGGCCGCAACAGAGCGCAGTAGGTGCACGTGACGGTGCCCTGCCCCAGCCGCGGAGTGAGTGTAACACGGATGGTGTTCTTGGAGTCGCAGACGGGGCAGTCGAAGGTGCGGAGGGCTCGAATGCCGTGTCGGTTTGCGTTCTGGTGGTAACGCGTGGCGTCGTAGTTGTGCTCCTTCGCAGTCCGAGACGACTTCGGTGCGCCGCCACCGCCGCCGACTTCCCCACGCGCCTTGCGACTCGCGAAGCTGCCTCGTCGTGCGTCGGACATGCTGTGGAGGGGATCGGGGGGGGGGGCGCAGTGCACACACACACACACACTCACACACATACACACACACTCACAAACAGAGAGAGAGAGAGGCGGACAGACGCGACTGAGCTTTGTCAGCGTGTGCGTCGGCACCGATGAAGGAAGAGAGAGAGAGGTGACACGAGAGGTGGTGATGATGATTCTGGAAGAGAAGGACGAGATCATTGGCAGCGGAGATGGGGGGGGGGGGATGCTGATGGTGAGCGTGTCACAGGTCGCACGGCGTGTGCACCGCGCCGCGCCACCACTTACACCGCCATTCGTGAGGCTCCCCTCATCCACGGCGCAAGAGGGAAGGAGGCTCTCTGGTGACCCGTGCACGCATACACACTCGTTCATAGACACACACACAGACACAAACACGCTGACATACACACACTTCTCGCAAAACAAAAACTGCGACGGGTGCGCCACAGCCAGAGCAGCACACGCGGTCGTGAGCGCGAGGAGGAGGAAGGGGAGGGAAGGAGAGGGAAAGTGAAACACTGTCGCGGACACTGGCGCACGCGGATACCGCTCCCCCTCCCTCCTCCTGTCTCTCTCTCCTCCGCTCTCTACTGGAACATTCGATCGTACTCGTCCCCGCTGTCCTCACCGCTGTGCACGTCTCGGCGAGGCGCGAAGAGGTGCTCCGCCGCCCCCTCCGCCTCGGCCGCGTAGTCGTCCACCAATTCGATGGCGCGCGTGTTGGTCATGGCCGCCATCGCCACCCCGGACCCTGCGGCGGCGGGCAGTGTCAACTTGCGCTGCAGCTCTCCCAGCGACCGCACCTGCTTCGAGGGCTGCGGCAGTGACGCGCTGGCAGCGGCGAAGGAGCCGCGACTCGGCTGATCCGCTGCGGCGTGCGTCGTCGCTTCATCGACGCTGATCGGGTGGTCGAGCTGCGAGTTGGATGCGCCGCTGTTGCGCCGTGCCACGCGGCGCATCTCCTCGACGTGTTGCAGGTCCGCGTGGTCGCGCTGGATGAGCGCCTCGTGAAAACGGAAGAAGACATCCACCGGCGCCTCCAGCCGCAACACGCTCCACCGCTTCGTTCCACCCGCGCCGCACACACGGCACCGCACCGTGGCGTCGCTCGTCGCACGGAAGACCTTGACGATGATGGACGCCTTCGTATCACACAAGGGGCAGTCAAAGCGAGATGGGATCTTGTACTTGCTCTCCTTCTTGAGCGGCCCATTGCTCGACTTCTTGCGCTTCCCGCCCATGATGACGACCCACGGAACGTGGAGACCGTATGCGTAGATATGTGTGTGTGTGCCTGTGTGCGTATGTATGTGTGTGTGCGTCGGCGATCCCGGCACGGTGTATCGAGACGCGTCTGGCAGTCACTCCTCTTCTCACACTCGAACAGCACAAACAGCAACGACACGCACACATACACACACAGACGTACACGCAACCGCAACGAATAGGAAAAAAACATGAAGGAGAAAGATCCACAAACGATGTTTCGGTGTTTTGTAGGGGACGTTGATGAGCCGCACATGTGTGTGTGTGTGTGTGTGTAGGGCCGTGTCGTCTGCATTTCCACGTGCTCCCATCCTGCACACATGCACACGAGTAGATGAAGGGGCTGTTTGCTACACCCGCTGCGGGCACCACCTTCTCCGCCTCCCCCCCTCCCTGGTGTATTGGCACTGGGGGACTGACTCGAACACTCATACCACCCCGTCTGTTGAATGTTGTTACGTTTCGTTACACACACGTACACCAACACGCACGTTGTTATCTCGTCACTCAACGCGATTACACGTCTGTATGAGCCGCTCTCCCTTCCCCCCACCTCCATTTCCCACACACACACACACACACACACAAACGCGCGTACATGCCGATGGACTCGGTTGCATCTACAGCGCGTGACTGTGTATGTGTGTGTGTTTTCTTCTGGGCAGTCGCTGTGCGTGAAGAGGAGGGGGAGAGGAAGAGGGAAGGAGAGTTGGTGGCGTTGTGGTGTGTGTGTGTGTGGATGGACATCTGCCGTGGCACACCCTTACTCGTCCTCCACTTCTTAAGGCCAAGACAGCAAAAGGAAAAGAAACAACAACAACAATCACCGCCACCAACACCGACACGAGACACACACACACACACACGCAGACACTTCACAACAACACCAACAGCGACGTCATAGGGCAGGAGGATGCACCCGACAACGGCGCTCCTCTTCCCCCTCCTCTCTCCCGCACTGTCGCCACCCTCTTCTTCTTCTTTGTTTTCTCCCCCCGTTTTACACACGTCGATGCGCTGGAGAGCTGCTCTTGACGGTGGATGCCTCCGCTGCGGTGCCGTGTGGCGCGCTGCTGCGATCCCGCTTGCGCGACGACGCGGTTGACTTGCCTGTGTCGGCGACGGTGAGGGCCGCCACGGTCGGTGCCGGAGTGGGGGGAGCCGTGTGCGCGGCGGTGGCGGGGGCTGCTGCTGCTGCTGCTGCTGCCGTCGCAGCGGCGGACTCCAGCGCGGAGGCCCATCGCCGCTGCAGCTGATGCTGCGACTGCACAAGAAAGTGCCCTGCCTGCGCCACCCACCACTCCGCCGAACCAACCACGGCCGCCGGCGCGTCTGACTCGACCACAGCGGAGGTGGCGTCGTCCCCGCCACGCGACGACGGCGCAGCGGCGAAGCGGAAGAACCCCCGCTCGTAGGAGACCGGCATCGTCCGCGAGAGCGACTGGGCGAGCCGCTTGTACAGCGCCACCTCCCCGTCTTCCTGCGTGCCACCGGGGCCCGTCTTGCTGAGCAGCAGGTGCACATGACCAGGCCGCATGGCGCGCGCGGTGCGTCCGGCACGATGCACGTACTGCGAGACGGCCTCGGGCGGGTGGTACATGATGACGTGACCCACGTTTGGGATATCAATGCCGCGCATGAGGGCGTCAGAGGCGACGACGACGCACGAGACGTCGGCGTCGGCGTCGTCGGTGCACCGGTCCAGAAGTGCACGACGGCGCTCTGCCTCGGTGGCGAGTGTGGTGAACTCCACGACAGACGACACACCAGCCGCGGCGAGGAAGTGGCTCATGACCCGCGCCTCCTCGGCCGTCGCGCAGAAGACAAGAATACCTGTGCCGGCCCTGTCCTCCACGTTCGGGTACGACGGCGACGCACCCGCCGCGCTCTGGTCGGCACTGACGTCCTTGCGGCGGCGACCAGCGTCGTCGTCGTCGTCGTCGTCGCGATCGGCATCGCCTCCCCACCTCAGCGCGGCTGCGTCGGCACGCTTCCGCGCTGCAGCAGCGGCGGTCGCGGCCACCGTGGCCGCGATGCGTGTGCGCAGGGTGTGAATGAGTTTCAACAACACCGCTGGACGGTACGTGTCCTCGACGAAGAGGACATGTTCCTGCAGAGTCGGCGGGAGCGCGAACTGGGTGCGCACCAGCGGCCCGGCAGGAGCAGACTGAGAGGGCGGCCCTGCCGCGGCCGCCCCGTCCTCCGGCCGCTCCGCACCGTTGCTGTCGAGGACGTAGTAGCTGCAGTTGCGCAGCCGAAGCTGAGAGATGCGCGCAATGCGTGAGGAGAGCGTCGCCGAGCAGAGCATCTTGTGCAGGACAGCGGTGTCCATGGTGGCGCTGCCGCTGACGCTGCGGAGCCACGGCGACAGAAGCGGCGGCACCGTCGTGGTTGTGCCAGACGCGGCGCGCGCGAGCCGCGCACGCGTGCGAGCCTGCCGCCGCAGCTGGCGCTGGTGCAACCGCCGCGTCTCGAGCTCGTACCTCGCGTTCACCTTCTGCACCTGCGCGGCGAAGGTGCCAACCAGGACCTGGTCCGCCTCATCGATCACCAGCAGCCGGAGCGTCGCAAGAGAGAGTCCGCGGGTGTAGTCGAGGTGGTGTAACAGACGCTGCGGCGTGGCCACGATGACGTCGACGTTGGAGAAGTACCGCACCACTCTCTCCGAGCTGTAGGACCGCCCCGACGACCCGAGACCGGTTTTACCCTCGTCATCGCCGCCGCAGCCCACCCCGCTCCACACACCATCATCATCATCGTCGTCATCGTCATCGTCGCTGGTGGCGCTGGTAAGGCAGCGCGGCAGCACCACGCGTCGCACCAGCTCGCGTGCCTCCGCGACCTCTGCTGCTTCTGCGGACGCTCCGGTGGCGGAGGTGCTCGTGGTTGTCTCGGCGCAGAGGCAGGCGGCCCTGATGGAGCTCGAGCGCGTCAGGCGCTGCAGCTCTCGGTGCACCTGCTGCCCCAGCGCCTGGGTGGGCACCAGCACAAGGCAGCGAAGGGCGTTGTCGTCGACGCCGATCTTCGCCTCGGTGAGGAGGCGGACGAGTGGAATGAGATAGCACAGTGTCTTGCCACTCCCGGTTGGGGCAGTCAGGCTCACATCGTTGGGTACGTCGCTCAGGAGCGCCCGTGCGATCGTCGGGATCACGGCCTGCTGGACCGGCAAGGGCTGCGGGTAGCTCAGCGTACGCTGCAGCGGCTCCCGTATCCAGGTTGCCGCCCCCATACAGTCTTCCCACGTGGCCTGAGTCGCCATCGTCACCTCTGCCGCGTGTGTCTGTGTGTGTGTGTGTGTTTGTGGTGGAAGGGGATGAGAATCACAACGTACGCGGTTCACGAGAGCGTCTCTGAGGGTGTGTGTGTGTGTGTGTGTGTGTGTCAGACGGCGGTGGGGAGGGAGAGAGAGGGTGGTGATAGTGGCGGAAGCGGTTCGACCTCCCCTTCCACAGCACCCCTCTCCTGCAGGCTACACCGTCTGCCACAGAAGCGGACAGTGCAGAGACACCGGCGCTGTGCTGCGGATGAAGGTGCGCACGCGAGGGACACAGAGCTGTAAGCTGTCCACGCCGTGCAGCACCTGCACAGAGTGCGTGATCTTTTTTTTTTTTTTTGTGTGTGTGTGTGCGGTGTTGCGCTCGGGGACGATTCTGGCTGAGCGGGAGCGTACGAGCTGAGATGCACTGAAGAGAGGAAAGAACGAGGCAGCGGAGCAGTCGGAGTGGGGTGGCCAACAAACACAACAACAACAACAACGCATTCACACACACACCAAAACAGAAAGCCATGTGTATGTGTACATGTGTGTGTGCGTGTGAGATGTAGCCTGGCCTGTCCTTGCCTCCCCTCTCTCTCTCTCTCACTGCCCGACGCCTGCTGCCCCCGCAGCCGTGGCGTACGCGTACTCGCCCTCGCCCACCTTTTCATAGACGTAGAAGTTGTACTTGCTCGCCATGTTGAGCAAGTGTGCCCGCAAACGCACCCCCTCGACTGTGTCCATCTTTGCAGCGCAGATACTCTTCACCGCCATGAAGTGCATCCGATTCTGCATAAAGCGCACGGAGAGTGCAATGGGCGCCCCCGCGTAGAAGGGGATGCAGACGGGTGACTCAAAGAACGAGGTCATGAGGTGCCGATTCAGTAAGACCTTTTCATTGAGTGTGTTGTGAGTCGTCACAAAGGCCACGGTGGGTCGAGTGACATGCTTCACAGCGTCAGCACTCGCATCGGCCGTGCAGCTCTCGGCCTTGTGGGGATCGTGAGGACCAGAGTGCGCCACCGCCGCTGCTGCTGGTGCTGCTGGTGTGCCACCGTTGCTGCCGGAAGCCAAAGTGCTCGACAAGGACGACGGCGACTCGGCGGTGCCCTTCGACTTACCTTCCGGAGTTGTGAGCGACGCCACGCCTCTGTGCACCAACAACCCCTGAAACATCACACTTGTGACGGGCAACTCCCGCGTGGCGGTAGGCGCGTTCAGCTCCTCCGGGCTGGTGTACTCCTTGAAGAAGTCGCACACCTTATCCCGCCCGGCGCACATCTTGGACATGCGGAAGTTCAACGACTGCGCGTCGACCCGGTCCTCCAAGGTGAAGGGCGAGCCGGGGCTGGCGCATATGCTCTGCATGGCGGCAAACGTCTCCGCATCGGCGCAGTGCAGTGGCAGCAGTCGGTACATGAAGTGCGGCTGGTGAATTCGACGAAGCGTCTCGTAGTTGGTGACGATGATGTCCTTGGAAAGGCGCGGAAGGCGTGGGTCTTGCCCGGCTGTGTGGGTCATGAGCGCAATGCGGCGGGCGTGGTAGCCGCGGAAGAAGCTGCTGCTCACATTCTCATGAAAGACCGCCCCGTTCATCTGCAGAATCCGCAACGGCGTCTTGTGCAAGTTCCGGTACCGCACGATGCTCGCATACGCATCCCGCTGCATCTCTCTGTCTCTCTCCACACATCTGCATTGGCGTGTGTGTGTGTGTGTGTGTGTGCGTGTGTGTGTGGGTGGGTGTGCGAGGGAGACGAAACAACAACAACAACAGGAAAAAAAAAAACGCACAGAGAGAGAGAGAGAGGAACAGGGCAGTGAGGGGCGGTGCATGAAGAAGACAAACTCCATCCCTCCCGTCCCCATCCAAGAGATCAGCGATCTCACCCCGTCGAGGAGGAGGAGGAGGACGAGGAGGGAATGGAAGGTCAAGTTCACATGAGAGAGTGGTGGGTGAGTGGTGGTGGTAGGGGTGCACCGTAGCCTATCGTCTTCCGGTGCGCGCCTCGTCCCCTGTCTCCACCACCTCACCCAACAACTCTCCCATCTTCCATCGCCTGCAACGTGCGGCAACGAAGAGGATGACGATGAAGAACATGCAAAGACGGCTATCGCACCCAACCTGCGAGAGACACACACCTCCCGGCGACGCAGAGCGAGGCGGTAGCGAACACAAGATGACCGACTCGCGTGTGTCGCGGTATCACCCGCGGGAGAAGACACGGTCATGCCACCAACAACCTACGCACACACACAGAGAGAGAGACACACACACACATACGCAGCTACGCACACAACCACACACACACACACACACACAGATGCACACCCATGCGCAACGCACTTCCCCTTCCTCCCTTTACTTGGACACGCTGTCGTAGCTGCGCAGCGTCGGCAGGAGACTCTGCCGGACACCGCTGCTGCGGAAGATCTGTTGGTGCAGCAGGGCGAGGCTGATCGCGCGAGGCTGCTGCACAAACCGACGCTGCTGCCGACGCTTGGCGATCCACTTCTCGTACGTTGCCCTCTGATCGGGGGTGAGGTCTTGCCATGATCGCGCGCGCCTGTCGCTGCGTGCGCCAGCCGCTGCTCGGTCCAGGTCGACGACGTCTGGTGTGCTCACGTCCATCTTCAAAAGCTCACGCACAAGCATGCCGGGGTGAACGCCGGCAGGCAAGCGCAGCCGCAGTTGCAGAACGCTTCCATGATGCCGCGGCAGCCACGACGGGGCCGGTGGGGACCGCAGACGCCGTGGCCGGCGCTGCTGCTGCCCCTCAGGCGCTCCGCCGTGACTGTGAGCAACAGCGCGACCAGACAGTGGCGCCAGCGATCGCAGCAGCCGCGATGTGCCGCTCCAGCGCCGCGGGTGACGGTACACGGCGGCCGTCCTCGCCGCAGCGTTGGTGGCCGGGTCAGCACTTCGGCGCGCTGCTGCCGCCGCCGCCGTGGCAGGCGACGACGGGCATGGGGTGTCCGTCGTCGTCGATGGCGCCGTCGCGTGCACGCCACGTCCTGGCGCGTCGCCGTCTGACGCCTGTCCATCCCGCCGCGCCTCCACCACCGTGCCCTCGTCGTCCTCGTCTAAATCCCCACCGGACTCCACACGTAGCGGCTGCGGCGCGGCGCGACCACCGGCCACGGCCACCGCCGTCGCGTCGCCAGCGTGCTTCGATGGGAGGTTCCACGCCAGCTTCGTGTCCGGCAGCGCCCGCTGCGGTGCGTCGTTGGCCCGCACCTGCGCCTGCGTGGTCATGCCCCACCGCCGGTAGGGATCCCCCACCACCCCCTTCTGCAGCCGCCACTGCATCGTCTCGGCGGTGGGCAGCACCAGCGGATGGCGGTACGAGGCGCTGACAGTGAGGCCAAGAGGGTTGCCGCCGCCGGCGCGCAGATCGGGCCGCAGGTCTCCGGCGTCGAGGCTCGGCTCAGTGCCCGATGCCTCATCGTTGGCGTCGGCGCTGCTGGTGGCCTGGGGAGCGCCGTACGGCAGGATGGCGTCGGTGCTTGGGGTGCGCGAGCCGAGCTCTTCTTCCATCAGCGCGAAGGTGGAGGTGAGGCCGTGATATGGCGACAGCGATGCGGCGCCGCCGCCGCTGCTGGGGTCCTGCGCGTCCGGCCCTGACCCCGCTGTTGTCGTCCTCGCTCTCGCCGGTGCGCCGCCATGGCGCGGCAGCGACGACGGCTGAAAGCAGCGCCACTGCCTGGACTCTGGGTCAAAGGGGAGCCCGTACCGCTGCAGCGTCACGATGTACAGGTCCTCCGTGTGGTTCTGCGGGAGTCGAACGGCGGCGCCGGGCAGCGGCAGCACCAAGTCCCACACCGACAGTGCACCGCGCTCGATCTCGGCACGGGATGCGTAGACCAACGGCGGCGGCGACGGCGACGCCACGTCGGGCGCGAACGCCGCCATCGCTCCGCCGCCCCGCACGAGGTCGCCCGGAAGCAGCGTGAAGGTGCCGTAGCGCTGGAGTCGCTGGTTGACGATGTCGTTCCACACAAAGCTGATGAACTCCTGGATGAGCATCGTGCAGGCGCGCGGCCCGATGACGCGCAAGAACGCCTCCGCGCACGGGTCGTCCTCCACGCCGCCGTCCCCGCGCACGGCGGCGGCCGTGGCGACCTCCTCATCGAGGGCGAGGTCGCCGGGAACGGCGGTGGGCATCGCACCCTTTCCGCGACGCTGCCTCGGCGCCGTTGGTGACAGGCTCCGCTCGTACTCGCCGCTGCCCCCACTGCCAAGCCCGTACCCGTGGCCGTTCAGTCCGCCGTCGCGGACGCTGTCGTCGCCGCCGAGGATCGCGGAGGCCTGGAGCGCGTTGTACAGCACCCGCTGCATCGGTGTGCCGTGCTCAGCGACGGAGCGGCGCGACCCGGTGCTCAGAAAGTCCGGCAGCCGCACGCCGCCGTAGCCCTGCAGACCGTGCATCCGTGGAAAGGCCTGTCCGGTGCGCTGCCGCTCCGCCTCCAGCGCTGCGTCGAGATAGAACTGTTGCACGAGAATGTGTGCCGCGGCCTTGTACTCGCCTCTGAGCAGGTGGAGGCCGGGGTGCATGTTCATGCGCGTGTACGTGGCAAACCGCTGCGGGCCGTAGTAGTTGATGAACCCCTTTGACGCGACGGATGCGATGGCTGGAGTGACCAAGGGGAGGTGCTTGTCAGGGATGCGCCGCAGACTCAGCAGGTAGTCGTAGCCCATACAATCCCCTATCTTCAAGTCGCGCCGCGCGCTCTCCGCCTCCATGTCGGTGCAGAGGTACTCGAACAGCTTCTGCGGCGGCAGGTCCAGCGCGGCCGCGGCTTCTGACACCGGCTTCTTCTTGCTTGCCGCCGTCCGCCGGCTTTTCTTTTTCCCACCCTTCCTGCGAGCTCGCTTGCCAGAGGCGGCGGCGGTGTCGCCCGCGTCCTCCTCCTCTTCCGGGTCAGCTGCATCGGTGGTAGCGTCGCCGGCGGACAGGCGTCGATTGAGCAGGGCGAGGTGCTCCTGCACGCGCGGCGGCAGTGACTGCCACGACTGGCCCAGTGCATCCACAGCGTCGACGCGGTGGTGGTAGATCACCTTCACATCTGACAGTCTGTAGTAGTGCGCCTGCCAAAAGAGGCGCTCCTCCTCCGTCACCAGCGCGAAGCTGTCCGCCACGCTCGTCAGCGTCTGAGACCGCGAGTGACGGCCACGCGATACGGACGTGCCAGCCTTGTCGCCGGCCTCCGAGGTGGACGGGGCTGCGTGCCCGACGAGGCGCTGTGCGTCGCTTGCGGCCCGCACCGCTCGAAACGTCAAGTTCTTTGGGGGCGCTTGATGGACGGCGCGGCCGCTGCCCGCGGAAGCGGCTGAGCGCGAGGCTGAGGCAACCGGCAAGGTGCGGTCCGTGAAGTACCCACCACTTTCCTCTTGAAGCGCTGACGCCAGAGCCTCGACGTGCGCGCGGCAACTCCCGCGAATGCGAAGGCGCTGAAAGGAGTGCGTGCCGTTTTCCAGCGTCCCTGCATGTGACACGACGACTTTCGGCTCGTAGAGCACTGGGACCACCTTGTCGCGTGCACGCGCTGCTGCTGCAGCTGCGCCGGCACCGCTCTTTGTCTCACTCTCGTCGACCTGCGAGGCCAGCGCGTCGAGAACGGACAGCCGCTGCAATTCCATGTGCTCTTGCTGCATGTCGGTCAAGGTAGCCACAATGTCCTCCACCACCGCGTTGTGCGGTAGACCTTTACGCTCCAGCGTGCACTCGATGACGACGAAGTCAGCAGCGAGAGGTAGGTAGCGCTTACGCTCTTTGCCCGCGCCTTCCGGCGCCACAAACGAGGCAGTGTGCAGTTGGTTCAGTGTACGAGCAACATTCACGGTTGCAACAGGCGGGCCGGCCGACTCTTCGGCGTCTCTGGCGGCCTCCAGCTCCTTGAGCTCGGCAATGTACCCCTCGTTGCCCTCCCACTCCAACCGGCGGCTTATGGAGACGTAGAGGTAATCGAGGTCGCCGTGCACGTGTAGGTCCTTCACCAGGTGGCCCCACGCCCGCCACACGGAGGAGACGGAGGCACGCATGCGGTCCACCGTCGGGTTCTCGTCCGAGTCCTCGGCGCTGAACACGACACCAGTAACAGTTGATACCTTTGTCACCACTTTGCGAATCCATGGGATACGAATCTCGCCGTTTTCGCGCTCTGGATCGTAGATGTTGTACAAATCGCGCTCGGCTGTCCCCGCCGCCGCAAGCAGCAGTGTGGGTGAGGTCGGCGTCGGTTCGTGCTGCTTCATCATCGCCCTACCAATGAAGGAGCGCAGCATGCGGATGCCGTTCTGGCCAACCGCCTTTTCCAGCTGGAACAGCTCGGAGGAAAAGTAGATCTCAACCTCGACTTGCGGAAGCCTAGTAGCTGGAGACGACGACGCCTTCTCGGCGGTCACAAACTTGGCGAGGTGGAACGGAAAGTCCTCCATCAGCTCCTCACTAGCGACAAGACCACCCGCCACCCATAACGAGTACGAGATGCCACCTTCGACGGCAGGAACAGTGAAGGTGCTGCTTTTGAACGCCTGCATCTCCGCGACGTTCTTCCGGCTACACAGCGCCACCGCCATCTCCACCGGCTCTAGGAGGTGCGACGAAGAAGAAAGGTGCTTGTAGCTCTTTGCACCAAGCTCAGTCCCTGTATCTACGAGACGCTGCACGACGGAGGCCTGGTGCTCTTTGGACAGAAGCGCCCCGCTCTCACGCCGGCCCCTGAGCTCGAGGAGCACATTCTCTACGACCAGTTGAAGAGCTGAGGCCAGTGTTCTCAAAATAAGTGCCTTCGACGACTTGAACGCGTCTTGCTCCTGCGTGATCTTCGGCGACACGCACGGTGCTCGGGTGATGTCGCTGCTGTGACTCAACGCCGCCACTTCGCTCGTGGCTGGCTCCACACCGTCCTCGCTGTCCTCCCACACCTCTCGAATCACGTAGTCCTCGGGAGAGCCTTTCACGTAGGCCTGAAAGCCTGATACACTCGGTTTCGTGAACCGGCAGATGTGGCACTTGCGGTCTGGTGCGAGCCCGTTCCGCTGCCGCTGGGCGGCAAGCAGCTCGTGGTAGATGCCCTGATTGAACCGCTCATGGGCGACGCGGAGAATGGTGCGCGACTTAGGGGTGTCGAACTTGCTCTGCGCGTCCTCGACGCTGAGACCGAGAA
This sequence comes from Novymonas esmeraldas, assembly GCA_019188245.1. NCBI lineage: Eukaryota > Euglenozoa > Kinetoplastea > Trypanosomatida > Trypanosomatidae > Novymonas > Novymonas esmeraldas. The sequence continues at coordinate 182,078 of JAECZO010000056.1, forward strand.
TAAGACGCCTCAGTGACCATTTAGAGCGCTTCATGATCTATGGCGGTGATTTCTATGGGTGCGGAGGATGTGTCAGCGCGGGCCGCAGCTGACAGGTAGTTGCGCTGTTTTTTTTTCTTTTTTTTTTTTTAGTTACACGTCTATACCCTGCCGGCGCGGCGGTGTTTCACCACGCTGAGGGTGTGTGACGAACACGCAAGGCAAGCGCGGCGTCCGTTGATGGCCGCCTTCCCCAGTTCCCCACTTGTGTAAATGACATCGTTGCGTCCGCACAAGCGGCGAGTAGAGAGAGAAGGAGAAACGCAAAAAAAAAAAAAAAAACACCAAGATAGGAGAGGTGATCATAAAGAAACGTTTTTTTTTTCAACGTGTACGCCGTCAGCATGGGGAGTCGTATCAGCTGCTTTAGCTGCTGTAGCCGTTGGATGCACAGGTGCGCCAGTGAGTTCACTGCTCATGTGACGAACAGAGACCCGTAGTACCGTGGCCCACAAGGCAACCTTCCATTTTTCTTCTTTTTCCTTTGGATCTGCTTGCTGCGGTGTCGCGCAGGCGGTGTGAGCGCGACGTCGAGGAAGTCGCGGGAAGCTCACCGTGTAAATGGTGACTTCTGTGAAAGGCAGCGAGGTAGTGCAGTCTCCTGCGTGTCTTCGCTGAGGGAAGCAAAAAAAAAAAAAAAAGAAAGAGAGCATTGTGAGGACTGACGGCACACACCAAGAGAGGTCGGAGGAGGACACAGTACATGTTTCGGTGCTCACGCCGTGACCAAAATGGCGACTACGAAGGCCTCCTGGTGTCCTTAAACCCGTAGACATCGCTGTAGTGAATGCCGATTCTGCTCACGGTGTCCTGTAGCCCCATCTCCTTGAAGAAAAAGTCCTTCATCTTGCCGTCGGGACCAACGAGGTAGATGGCGCTGCTGTGGTCAAACTGGTAGGTGTCATCAATCGTGGGTGCAGCAACGCCGGCTGCTTCGCGGGTGGCGCGCTCGTCATCAGTCTCGTCTACGGAGGAGTAGTACACTCGCCACACACGGGCGGCCGCCTCGACCTCCTCCCGCGTGCCGCACAGCCCGCGCACACGTGGGTCGTACTTCCGCACAAAACGCTCCACCACATCTGGCTTGTCGCGGATGAAATCGATACTGAGGAACACTGTCTGCAGCTTTTTCTCCTCCTCTGCCAGCTCGGGGTTCGAGCCGTATTCTGCATCACATGCTCGCATGACGTCCGAGATGAACGCGAGTGTATTGGGGCAGATTTCGGCGCACTTGGAAAAACCAAAGTAGAGCAGCGTCCAGTGATTGTTGAACAGGTCGTCGCTCGTTGCATATTCACCAGTTTTACTCTCCCTCAGCCGGAACGGACCTCCAAGCTGCGTTTTAGGGAGAAGAGAAACTGACTGCATAGATTGGAAGTCCGGCGCGAGTTCAGGCTTCTCCAGTTTGCGGTCTTCGTACCAGTTCATGAGACTCACAGAGATCGGGAAGACAGCTGCGCCAAGCACAAGCCCCCAGAACTCCGCCCGGGATCGCGGTCCATGCCTCCATCGGGTGTAAAATGGCCCTTCCGTGGAAACGGAGCGGGCAAGAGAGCGAGGGCTGGCCCTGCGAAATAGCCGCATCTTTCCTTTTCCTGCTCTGCTGCTGTGCGCGACGTCACCGTCGTCCAGCGACGAGACGAGAGCAGCGAGTGACAGTGCTGACAGCACCCGATAGAGGCCCTCACCGAAACACACACATGCACATCCAAAAAAAAAAAAAAGAGCACAACGGTGCGAGCGAGGACAGCGGAGGAGTCGCAACACCAGAGAGAGAGAGAGAGTCTAGTCACAAAAAAAGCAGACAAACACTACCACAGGTGCTACGCAAACCAGCACACCCACTAGCCGGCTTCGCCACGCATTCGCGCTGCCCATTACCCCCACCCGCTTTGCGGCAGAGGGGTGGAGGAATACCTTTCGCCACCAGCCTTCATCGCCTCAGGGCAAACAGTTTTTTTTTTTTTTTCTCCTCCCCCCACCTCGCTCAGAGGGAGCATACCAGGTTCCACTGCCGTCGTTTGCAGTGATCCTCAAGGCGACTTTCTAGTGTGTCACCATTCATGAACTGAGCCACCAATTAAAAAAAAAAAAAAAAAGAATGATCCACCACTCGAGCGCTTATTCTGCAGGCAGAATCAGTGTTTGCACCACGGACTCCTGTGCTTCCGCCTCGTGGAACACAACTGAGAGGACACGGACCGGCTCGCATGTGGTTTGAAAGCCAGAGTACATCCACGGCTGCGCTGCGTTGCCGTGGAGGGAGACCATCATGCGGTGCTTTGTGTTGAGGCGAGACGAGCCTACCGCTCCGAGATGCACCACATCAAGGACAGAGAGCGTAACGTTACCAAGGCATATGTCGTGCAGCCGCAGCTCCGACGAGAAACCCATGCCGAGCGCCTTCACGACTGACTCTTTCAGGGTCCAAAACAGTGCTGTCATAGCGGAGCGCGCGGCATATGGAGTTGCGTGTAGTTGCGAAAGTTCGCTTGCTGTCAAGAAGTGCTGGGGCTGAACATCGTGCAGGGCTTCGACAACAACCATGTCGATGCCAACTGGGACGTTGATCGACACGGCTTGGCACCAGCAATCGCGGGACCGCGACATGCTGACGTACTCGGCGCTGCCGGCTGACGTCACCGGCCTCCCGTACGCCGATGTGTGCAGACGCGCGCCCTCGGGCTCCGGCGAGGTCGGCCCGGTCGCCCGGCCATGGTAGCTCCGCCCACTGGGGGGGGGTTGGTGCGGCCGCGCGAGCGCTTGGGCCCCCGCTGCCCGGAGGGGGGGCGGCGCTCCGCTTTGTGGCGGGGGGCGCCCAGGCCCGCTTCGTGGGCGGCTGCGCACGAGGATCCTCGCCATGGGCCGAGGGCGGTTTCCTGTGGGGCGTAGAGGAGCGGGTGGGTAGGGGGGTAGGGAGGAGAAATGGGGTGGGCGGGCGTGAGGGGCAGCGCGCGGCTTTGGAGTTGGCTGGGAGGGTGGTGGTGGTGACGTGTTTTTTTTTTTCTTTCATTTGGACGGGGAAGCAGTGGCGGCGGCTCAGTGTGGTTGGGCGTATTGGGCGGCTGGGTGTTCGAGGGGCCGGCCGAGCTCGCGGAGGCGCGTGGCCCACAAGCGGAAGACCAGGGCACTGAACTTCAGCGTGTCGAGGTGGGGCGGCAGCGCGTGGACAAGGCCGTCCTCGCCCCTGCGAACGACGTCGGTGCACGGGGCGCTCGGCGGCGCGTCGCCCGACTCTCGTGCAGCGTCGGCGGCCGACCGCCTCGCCGGCTTCACGGCGACGTTGTGGAGGCCCACGAACTGCAGCACCGTGCTGAGCTGCACCGTGAACACCTGCAGCGCCGTCGGGGCCACAACGCCGCTGGGGATGCCTTGGATGAACGGCGTGGTCGTACCGTGCTGCTCAAGAGCGATGGACGGGAGAACAGAGGCGATGTCGGTGAACAAGACGCGCTCCTTGATGTAGTGGGTGCCCTCCTCCGCTTCACCGTCGCGGCCGGGTGCCGAGCTGCTCAGGGTGGCGCCTGGGCTTGTGGCCGCGCTCACAGCAGCAGGTGTGCTCTCTGTGGTGCTGGAGCAGAAGTACAGGGCGCAGTTCGTGGCGAAGAGCAAGCCGGGGTGGAGGTTTCCGTTGCTCACGATGGAGCACTGGCAGCTCGCCATCACGGTGCTCGACTCCTGCGCTGGATGCAGCTCCAGCTGGCGGGAGAAGGCCTCCACGAAGGTGGACTGTCGCGCCTGCAGCAGGTGACTCATGGGGCTGCCTACCACGTGTCCCCACGCTCGCGAGAGCCACGTGGCACTCGCAGCACCCTGCGCGGTATCAGCCGTGTTTCCCAGCTTACCGCCAGTCGGGTCCCGCTTGTCAGCGGCCAACGCGAGCAGCGCCTCCAGGACACCGTCGATGGAGTCCGAGGGGTACGGTGCGATGCGATACGTGAGCGCGGCGGCGCGGTGGTAGGGAAGCCCTTCTTCGCCCGTGCCGACCGTCGCGGTCGCCGCCGCCGGCGTCGGCGAGGACGTAGCGGCAGGCTGGCCTCGTGAAAAAAAGCGAGGCATCGTGCAAATGATAGATGCAAAGGGGAGAATACGTACAAGTGTGTGTACCTGTGTTCAGCAGAGCCGAGGAAGGGGAGAGGAGAGGAGAGGAGGTGTGTGTGTGTTCAAGAGCAGTGAGTCGGTCTCTGGACCTGAGGGGCATAGGGGGATCGGCGGACGCCATCATCGCACGCGTTCCTCTGCCTGCCGCCTCGCCGTCTCTCTTCCTCGCTGGCGGCGATCCACCCGAAGCCCCCCCCCCCTCCCAAAGACACACACACACACGCCAACACAGCGCTGTCGTGGAGACTGTCTATCCCGCGTGGGTCATGTTTCTGCTCTCCTTGATGTCGTCTACATCCACAATCTTCAGCACCGTCCGCCGCGGTCCCAGCGGTGTAGCCGGTCCTTCGGCCGTTCGGTCACACACACACACACTCGCAACAGCATGCAACGGTGAAACAGAGGAGGAGAAAAAAAAAAAAAAAAATGACCGAAAAAAAAGAACGAAGACGCGTACGGTAAGGCAACAGGGGAGACACAAGGAGCTCTCTCACACTAGCGATCCGTTCACGCCGCGTTTGCTGTGTTTCTTCTTCTTCTGTGTGTGTGTGCGTGTGCGTGTGTGACTGTTCTCTCCGTATCGATACAAAAGCGCCACACACACACACACACACACCTCCACACCACACTCCTCCTAGTCCTCTCGTGCACGTGAGGGGACGAGGGAGGCGCACGTTGACGTATCCATGTCGTCAGGCGAGCGGCAAGGCACGTCGAGGGTATCGCAGCAGGGCGGCGGACGGACATCCGCCGTCGCCCACTCGCGCGCGCATGCTTGCTGGCGTCACGTAGGGAGCAAGGGCAAGGGGCGGGGACGGTGGGACTGCTGCCTCCCTTCGCCCACGGGGAGAGAACAGCGAGAACAACGGAGAAAGAAAAAAAAAGAAGACACCCTTCCCCCGGCACACCGAAGAGGAGGACGTGGGAGGCAGCGGCTGTGCTCTGCTCGGGTCTAGTACGCGCCGGCGGACTCCCTCGCGCGCGACATGGACTGGTACGTGATGAGGGGCCGGCCGCTCGAGTTCTGCTCCGATGCCATCTCCAACAGCAGCATCAGCTGCTTCATTGGGATGTCGCTCGTCATGAGGTTCAGACAGCTGTCCATGTCCTGCCGCGAGGCGAAGGCAAGCCCAAGACCTTCGCACACCTTCGGGATCGCGGACACGGGGACGGCGGGCAGGTGCAACTTGACCGAGAAGCATGCCGCCAGCTCCAGACTGTCCATGATGTCGTACTGCCCTGTGGTGCCCACCACCAGAAGCTTCTTCCCCGCTGGTGGGGGGCGCTTGATGAGCACCAGGAGCGCCTGGAGCAGCGTGTTGCTGTAGCGGCCGCCGAGCTGCGAGAAGTCGATGAGGCGCTCGAGGTCGTCCAGGATGATGCAGCTCGCTGGCGACTTGTACGCATCCTCGAAGGCCTTGCGCAGGATGTTCACGCGCTGCATCTCGCCGTAGCCGACCATGTCCTCCGCCGACACCACCTTCACGTAGGGGAAGTCCGCCACCTCCGCCAGGTAGGCGCTGACGGCGGACTTGCCGCTGCCAGGGACGCCGTCGACGAGCACGGCGAGCGAATCGATGCGCTTGCCGGCCGCGCTCAGCTGGTCGGTGTAGCGCTTGCAGCGCGACTTGACCACCTCCCAGGAGTCGCCGTAGTCGATGATGCCGCCACGGCGCAGGTTCGCGCACTCTTCCTTCGCCTGGCCAAAGGCCGGCGTCACCTCCTCCACCGCCTTCATGAAGTCCTCCCGCGTCACCATCACGTTTGCGTCGTCGACCATCTTGTCGGGGTGGTCGAGGTCGATGTGGCGGTTGAAGGCGTTCGACGTGGCATCGCGCACGACGCCTTCAATCTCGGCACCCGAGTAGTTCTTCGTCATCTTGCTCAGCTCCTCCAGGTTCACCTCGGACGACATGATGTTGTTGTCCCGCATCCCGCGGGTGTGAATGCGAAAGATCTCCACGCGGCCGGGCTCGTCCGGCAGGCCGATCTCCACATGCACCTCGAAGCGGCCCGGGCGCAGGATGGCCTCGTCGATCAGGTCCAGTCGGTTCGTCATGCCGATGAGCAGCACATTGTTGAGCGAGTTGACGCCGTCGATCTTGGAGAGCAGCTGGTTCACGACGTTGTCGTTCACCCCGGTGGAGTCCCGCACGGCGCCGCGCTGCTTGCAGATCGCATCGAACTCGTCGAAGATGATGAGGTGCAGCTTCGACTGGTCCCCCTTCTCGGCCTGCTCCTTCTCCGCATCCGCGAAGAGCTTGCGGATGTTCTCCTCTGTCCCGCCGACGAACTTGTTGAACACCTCCGGGCCGTTCACGATCTTCGGCTCGTGGCAGTTCAGAATCTCGCCGATCTTGCGGGCGATGAGCGTCTTGCCGGTGCCGGGCGGGCCGAAGAGGAGGACGCCCTTCACATGCTTCAGACCGAGCTTCTTGATGAAGGACGGCTTCAGCATGCGGCTGGCGAAGGCGCGGCGGAACACCTGGCCGAACTCGGAGCGCAAGCCGCCGATGCCCAGCGTCTCCAAGTTGAAGTTGCGCACCAGCTGCGGCTGCTGTGCATCCATCTGCGCCTCCGACACGTTCATCAGCGCGATACCGCTCGACTCGCTGGCTGTGATGATCACCTGCGTCACGCCGCGGGTGTAGCGGCCGATGTCGAGGCTCGCGGCCGACACCTCCTTCGACTCCACCAGCTCTGTCGCCATCACAGTGGCACGCATGCGCTCACCAGAGTCCATGACGATGGCGAGCTGCTGCGCCATGCGGAAGAACTGACCTGTGTACATCCTCTCCATGTAGGCGATGCACGCCTGGCAGTCGAGCGCGATCGTCTGCCGCGCGGAGATCGCCTCCACCTGTATCTTGAGGATGCGCATGTCTGGCGCACGCGACGAGAACGGCTCCAGCACGGCGGTGCTGCGGGCACCGGTGGACAGACCGAGCAGCCGGCGCTGGATGCTGTTCATCGCGACGGAGCCAAGCTCCACGACATCGCTGCGGATGACGGTGAAGGGGAAGCCTTGCACGAGCACGACAAGGGCGGCGCCGGCTGCGTTCGCCTGCGGGCCCGCCACGTCGGCATAGTCGCGCGAGTTCAAAAAAATGCAGTTGGTCTTGGTGTCACTATCCGTGGGCACGGAGCAGACGTTGTAGTAGCGACTCATGGCACCCGTACTCGTGCGAGCGCGCGTGTGTGTATGACGCGAGGAGCAACGCGGTGCTGCTGCAGCTGCTGCTGAGAGTGGGGAGAGGAGAGGAGGGAGACGAGCGAGCAAGAAAAAACAAACTCAGCCGCGACAAATGACAAGGAGCAGCACGTGTGCACTGCACAGACAGGTGTGTCACACAGAGAGGGAGAGAGAGTGGGAGAGGGAAGGAATGTGGAGAGTTGACAATCGGGTGTGTTGGTATCCCCACGCCTCGAAGCCGCTCCGCACCGCCGCCGCGACCCACGCACGTCTCCGTTGGTGGGCTGGGAGTGGTGGCGTGTGCAGTGTAGAGGGGAGAGCGTGACGGCCCCTCCTCCCTCCTGTCAACCGCATCTGGCAGCCGTGGCAGGTGCACGACAAGGTGTGTTGGGCAGTTGCTTCACGCACCACTGGCACCACGACAGGCTCACATTTGTGAGAAGCCACCAAACACGCACGTGGTGGCAGACCTCCCACGGAGGCGCCTGTGTGGGAGTGTGGAGGATGCCGTCGGATGAGGGACAACACATAAGAACAGGTGAAGCTGCACACGACTTCCGTCGGCGTGCTAACATCCACAACGGAGTCGTACGACACACCTCATACCGACCACACGAGCGTATCGACACACGGACGCACAGGCACACACACACCGACGCGCAAGCATGCAAGCACGGACGGGCACGTCTCCCAGTCGCAGCAGCAGCAGCAGAGGCAGCAGAGGCAGCAGTTGCCAGCCAGTCAGTGAGGAAGCAAAAGGTGTGTGTGGTCATCAACACGGGTGGTTCAGACGAGTTGTTCGTCGTAGACCTGAGTCATCACGCAGGCGCACCGCACACACACACACACACACACACTCCTCCGCCTCCGCCTCCTGCCCAGTCGGCCCTGGTAATAGGTTCGAAGGCAACGGTCCTGTCACGCGCCGCAGTGCGAAGTGCGGCGTCCGTGGAGAGATGCCACGTTCGTCATTCGGGGAGAGAGGAGGGGGAGGCAGA